>OX461810.1:54881403-55276612 GCA_949802685.1 Dicyrtomina minuta
AGTAGAAAGAATATTTTACACTTTTCTAAAACATGTAATAATTACAAAATTTTGCTTTTACTAAAGAAAACCATTAATAAATTCAAAATATGTAGTAGTTTTTGTATGGAAATAAATTGCTGCCTAAAAGCAATTCCTTCGTTCGGCCCTGCTGTATACTACAACAACAATTGGAGCTATACCTACTACTATGTTTTTAGCCTATGTACATAAGGTGTCTAGGTCTCAAAATCTAGAGAAAGAAAAACCTTGACTATGGCTCTGGTTATATGGATTAGTAAAAAAAAGGAAGTAATAAGCGTAAATATTAAGACTGAAGGGAAATCAGGGAACAGCATGCAATCAATTTCCTTCTATATGATGTATTGTGCAGTCAGTCCATCTATTGTTTGACATGTCAATGTCAAAGTCTTTCAAATGACGCTATATGAAAACGAAGACGGAGGGGAAATGTTTGTGAAATAAAATAGACCCATTTCTACACAAACGTTTTCACATATTTTCGTGGGCCATATACATATAATACATATAGATAGTAAAATTCAAACACAAACGTGGAAATGTCAATGGAATAGGATATGCCTATAGGTTGGCTATGTGACTGGTGCTCCAACTGGCACCGGCACCGACACCGGTACTAGAAAAGGAAGTCATGTTACTAAACCAACAACGAACTAATAGCGTCACCCTCAACCGTCACTGTATTATTGCCTCGGATTCGCGAAAGCCCAGAGCAGACAAATGTAGAAGATAGTGTGTTTTCACCAGAAATGACAAGAAACGCGGTTGTGGTCCGCGGTTTAATGTCGCTCAGAGAACATGAACAATGAACCATTTTCTAGACTATATAGCATATACTGTCAAGTCCGACTATAAGGGAAATGGGGGGACCGACATTTTTAGTCCCGTTTAGCTGATTTCCCGTTTAACCGTATAAGGGAATTTCCTTTTAACCGAGTTATTTACAATTTCAAAATTTGTTTTATTTAGTCATAAAATGTCAAGGGCAAGAGATGTACAATGTTGTTTAATTATAATTATTGTGATTCAATGAAAAAGTCAGTTATAGCAGTTTGTCTCTTTTTGATTTCATTTTGACGCACACAAAGACTAATGTTATGAAGATATACCGATATAGAATACCGGTTTCTTTGATAATGTCTGTTTGCGTATGGGTCTTTAACTTTTGTAATATTTTATATTTTTGTTCAGTGTCTAACGTGTTTCTTTTCCGCTTAGTCAACATTGTCGGTTGTGAACTCAATAAGAACTGAAGACTGAATAAGCAGTATATAATAAGAAATAACAAAAAGAAAAAAAGCTATGTGACCTATAAATAGACAACCTACTTACTTAAATGAACGATAATGTAAATTCTGAGATAAAATCAGTCTTGTGGTCAAGTACACAGTAAAAATTCAAGTAGTATTCTAGAGAGAGATAGTTTATTCACAACTCGGCTCCGTTTTTTACAATTTCCCTTATAAATGACCTAAAAAGGCCTCAAAAGCGTAGAATAACAGTCCCTTTAATCCGGCTTTCCCTTATATCGGTTCCCTTAAATCCGGATAATTTTAACATTGGAAGCATAGCTGGCCAACCAAATATTTTAAATCCGTCCCTTGCAGCCGTTTTCCCTTAAATCAGAATCCCTTATAGTCGGATTTGACAGTAGTTCGATATAAATTCCTTCGATGAACTTGACATTGACACCCTGTCTGTAATAATATCGTCGTTTATATTGCAAATTATATGCTATTTTTATATTTAAAATACCAAACGTTTGCATAATTTGTACATGAAATATCAGTTTCAAAATGGCCCATCTACGTACAACTTATTTTCATGATAGTTTTAGTGTTTTTATTTCATATAATTTTTTAAGCTGTAAACTGTAAGGTGCCATTAGTATTTTAGTGATGTCAGTATATAGCCCCATATATCTTCTTAACTCTAAAATTTTTCGTTAACTTAATTTGTATTTGTTTAAGCTTGAAATTATAATGATTTACAACTACAAATTCACCTTCACCTTCAACTCCCGTGTTATACATAAAGCTATAAACTTTTCTGTGTATAATTTATGCATAGTGGGCTGACATAATAACTGTCGGATTTTAATAGTTTAAATGCTTTTGATTTTTCCAGGTAGTTTCCTCCGAATGCCATTACCATTCAAGTAGGTAATGGAATGGCATTGGAAATTGCATTGACGAGATTTAAATCCTTTCTCAAGGCGTCACTCGGTTTATTTCTGGAGGATGACAGGCATGAACCGCAAATGACAAAGTTTAACTTGTCTGACTTTCCATTGTTTCAAGCGTGAGTAGTTTGAGGCTTGAGGAGAGATATTACTTTCTCAAAGACTTCCCCGCCCATGGCCATGATCTTGATCATGGCGTGTCTTCATCTTCGTATGACCGGCACCGAGACCGAGACCGACTCCGACTTGTAGAATAGACGAAAGGACAGAATTGCAAACTGCTGGCAATTTGTAATATATTATGGTCAGGGACAAAGAAATGGTGGTGGTTTTGGAGGACTACTTACGTAGGTAGGTAGATTACACTTTCACAGAGAGAGATACAGAAGTTCTCATGATATAATAAACCGAAACTGAGTCATAAGAAAGATGTAGCATATGAAACGCATGATAATAAGGTGGACTCGAGAAAGTCCATAACTCTGGACAAAGTCAAGATTGGGTGGTCCTATGAACTGCTGAGAGGAAAGTCTGGAATTTAATTCGGTGTTCCTAACAAGCTCTAATTTGATCCATTGTGAAAGGTTGACTGTGGTCTAAAACTCAATCTTTCGGCCCAACTTTATCCATTCAATGACAATAGCGTGCTATGAAAGTAAATCAAATTATGGAGATGAGATACGACTCAAAATACATACACACAGAGGCCCACAGCCCACACCCAACACCAAACACAAGTCAGTGCCTTATTCCATTTGGCTATATATACAGTACAGAGCCACACAAATTCTATAGGGCAACTTACTACTATGCTATGAAGTAAAGTAGGTAGGTAAGTAGAGACGTCAGGTTCAGAATTGAATCCACCACTGGCTACACAAACTCCAATAGTTAACTTGGCCGTCTCCCTATAATACACTTTAAACGGAAGCGAATACATATAAGGAAAACGAGGAACTGGGCGGCGGTATAAACGTGAAAATTTTGGCTCCGACATCCGAATCCAAATTCTAAAGCTGTGTATATATAGGAAGTAGGAGGGGAACTGGGAGTTAATGTATGATATACTCCTAAAGAAAAGGTAAAAGCACGGCTCGAAATAACATTTCTATTGAAGTTCCCGAGACGCTTTCCCATGGTTTGAGTTTGGCTTGGACGTCCGCTTTGTACGGAATTCGGTTCGCCCTTCTGTACACGTATGAACCCATTGTATGAGTACACTGTGCACCTTATACATTCTGGATGTTAGATTCTGCATACTATATAATGTAGTGCCTTCTATGGGAACAACATTAAAAATTACAATTCTTATTCTAGTTTCTATATTATTCCCTTGAACTTCGCATAAAAAACTGGAACGATGCGATGAAGAGGGATTCGCCAATATCGCAATTTCTATAGATTTACGGTTTCCTTCTCCACTGGTGGTAGCGGTAATTTCGGTGGTTGTGGTCCCGGTCTTGACATTCTTCCTTATTTTTAGTAGTCCTATCCTATCCTTACTCAATTCCTTTGTGGTGATCGCATCGTACTATGAGAACAGCTCTGTATACCGACAATCCTTCCTACTTCCTACCTCAAGACTCACAAGAAATAATGATACTTCGAGAGTGGTTCTATAGCTTCCGTAGAAAGAAAATGGAAATGCAGCTAGGCCATGCCATAAGGAAGGTATTATTAGGTGTGGTGTGGATCCATCATGCCATACCGTTGTCGCGGTAATGGGGATTGGAGGAATTGAATAGAGAATTTTATTCCTTTCAACTTTCTCTTTGGTTTCCAGTTTCTTGTATAGGGATACGCATAATTATATTATTATGACATATTATTATTATGTCGGGCACTACCTCCTCCTCATAACTTGGACTTTGGACATGGGAGTATCTAAAAGGAGATAAGATTTTTTGAAGCATGAAGGAGACTCGAGTAAACAAGCTTGAATGATCATACATGAATGAGATTTTTTCTCCGTACACTTGAAGCTTGACGACTCAAGTGGGAAGAGGCGGTAGTGCGGAGCGACGAGAGAGAGAGATGTGATGGAGATGGAGGACAGGAGGAGGATGGATGTACACAGAAATACGGGGGAAAGTCGGAAAAAGACTATGAGAAAACGAGGACGACATCGAAATTCGAAATCGACATCGAAGAGCACACACTTAAAAATGACATGAAGAATAGTATAGTAGACGTCGTTGAAAGTTGGAGCTACTTTTCTTTTCGAGTGTCAATGCCATCCAAAACCGACTCCGACTTGGATGGAACCTCAACCAAACCTACTCAATTTCCTTCACTGACTCTGCTACTACTTCTCCTCTCACTTCAGTTTACACGGCACCCTTGCCATAGGCCATAAGAATACGAGAATGCGATCTTCCCTTCTTTCCTTTATTCTTTTCTCCCAATCCCACCGACTTTTCTCTCCATTAGAGCACAATATGTGTGGCTCTGTGTGGAACTCCACCTCATCATTCTTCCCTTTCAAATATCTCAATGACCAAGGAAGTTTGTTTCTCTCCGTTTGAATGGGATCCTTCCGTGAAACTCTTCTCCACTCTTCCACAAACTACAGACTGAGAGTACGAGTCCTGCCTCTGGATATAACAAATTTATACGATGAACTAAAAAAAATGTACCTAATACGCATATGTATCAAGAACATACCGAATATCGATGCCACGGCAAAACCACTACTAAACCGATCCATGTGTGTCTGTGTTCTCCCAACATGTTCTACTAACATACACACACATACACGAGTTGGTGAACCATAACTTCATCTGCATGTCAGCTATCACACAACTTGGATATTTATGACTGTGCCGAGAAAATTTCACATTTCACCTATGTAGGTCTAAATGTGCCTTTTTATTGATCCGGCTGAATGCAAGTAAGCTTTGGAGTCTCAGACTGAAGGATTTTACGAATCTGGAATGAAAGGTATTAAAGGATTAAGTACTTGAGTTGGATCTTCTTTCAAATGCTTGTCGAGGGCGTATATGTACTCAAGAAGTGTTAATGGAACTGTAGTAGTAGTAGATGGGTATATATAATTATAGCTAGGAGTAATTTGCCTGTAGACATGCTGCTGTCTTTCGTCGACACATAATGGATATAGTACATAGGAACAATGTATTATGCACATATACAAACTACTTCAAGGAAAGTGCCTACTAAAACTAGGTACTCACATACATACACAATTACAACGAATCAAATAACCCAGAATCTATATACACCTACAAAACGAAATGCTTGTTCTACATTCCCTTTAAATACTACACGGGCTTAAAGTATAATTTAATTGAATAAGCTCCCTGTCCCATTACACAGCAATCACGACCAGATGAGACGAGAAGAAGCTGATTTATTTGTTATCTCTCAAATCTCCTCCAAAATCACGGTTCGCATTTTCACAAAACCTTTTCCTGTAGTACAATCCGTAAGCATTTTCAAAATCTTTTGATTAAATATTCATTACGAGGGGTACACAATCGGTGAACTGCATGTATTCCTCAGTTTTTGAGAGATATTTTAATTAAAATATTACTGACATCTACTATGGCTCTAACACGAGCTAATATCTAACTATTACAAGATAAAATTGAAAACGCTTTAAATAATTACATGTAATATTACAAAAGTCAATGACATATATATGATTAAATTTAAGTTAACAAGTTTCATTAACAAGAATACGTATTGATTTATACGTATGAAAATGATTAATAGCTCAATTTTACGCTTATATACTTGGAAGGAGAATTTCAATGACGAGCTTTCTTATTTTTACTATTTTTATTTTTAGATTGGAATTTAGCTGAGCGCTTTGAATTTGTAGACTTTGAAGACTTGAAACTCTTGGTGCTCTTACTGCTCTTTGCACTCTTGAAACTCATGGAACTCTTGGTAGTTCTCTTATCGTACTCTTCATCATCATCGTCATCATCATACACTGCAGAGGTCCTGCTACTTTCGGAAAGTCCTGCTTTCCGCTTTCTTCCAGCAGTTCCACCTTTCCCCATTTCTTCCTCCATCTCGATAATTAACTTTCCATCGTCTGACAATTTAAACTGATCTCCTGACTTCGTCTCCTTGGGTTTATCTAGAACAGTCACAAAATAGAAATTACTATATTATTTACTGCTTACTGCACCATGAAAATCAAGCACATTACTTCTGTCCTCGACCACCCACCGCTCGCTGTGGTATTACCTTTCAAACGGTCAATAGGGGAAAATGAGAAGAGCTGCGGGTGTGGAAGATGAGTAAAGGTTCATGGAGTACCATAAATCCTGGTCAATTTGTCATAAAAACGTCGTTAAAAAGAGCCTCATCTTGCAATTTAGAGAAGATGGACGAAGGAAAATGAGAAAGAGAAGGACACATGGGACGAAGGAATTACATTAAATTCCAGTTGGACATAACGCAGTGGCAAATGGGATATTGGTGGAGTCATTCAAAAAACTCATTACGCCTTTCCCCTATATTATGCTTCATTTACTTTCCAAACGATCCAAATGGCTATGCCCTAATATTAAGCACCTACCTCAAAATCTCAACACGAATTTTTACTTTTTTACCCAGGAAAAATTCCAGGGTTCATGCAAGGCTGAGCAATTTGTTTGCGGCCCACATACGTTAAAACTGTTTTAATAACAAACTAAATCAGAAAAAAGTTCTTTACTGTCACTACCGAATATTCAGTTGGGAATTATTTGAAAGAATACATAGGTCAAAGTTTAGATCTAAGACTGGTAGGTCGAAGAATGGTGACTGGAATACTTAAGTAAGTTCATTACGTGTTGAAAGAAAAAAGAATTGAAAACGAAAGCATATCAGTTGCTAAAACCGGTCGATTTGCATAGCCTCGTACTTGAATATACGGCTTTCCTTTTCATTCAACAGCTTAGGCCTAGATGCCATGTTGACTCATGATCAGTTCTGTGCATCAACCCATCATATACCTCACGACTAAATACCCATAAGTCACTTGACTTTTTACCTATACTAGATGCATGTCTACCTTACACAAAGTACTCGATTTAGAAGATTCCTCTGAGAGCTCTCGGATAAAATTAAGAATCAGCAGTAACTAACCTAGGTACCTAAGTATAGAAGACGTGTGCCAAAGTTCAACTTCATAGAAAGTTGAAGTCGAATTTTTTTTAAATCTCGGAATGAAGTATGTAGCAAGTTTAACTTACTTATAAGTGCCCCAGTAACATTTTTCGGATCCAGAAAGTCGATGACGCCTTCCTTAATAACCAGTCCTCGTTTACTCAAAGTCCGTTTGGAGGATTTTGAGGGACGACCAAGTTCGTCATCGCTTTCATCAGAATCCGAGACTTCCTTATCACCACTCCTATCATAACCACCATCTTCAACATCTTCATCGCCTAACTTTTTGCTTTTGCTCTGAGCTTCTTTCAGCTTGCGGATTTTCTTCTGTAAATTTTTAATACGCGCGTGCATCTTTGGCTCATTAGAGTTAGGTAGGACAGCATTCAGCCCAGCAACACCAAATACTTTGATCATACGAGCCAAAATCCTGTTCACTTCTTTTCTTGGATTCCCGGGAAGAGAGAGAACTTGGCCTATAGAACTCGCATGAGGGCCCATGAGACTCTTGAACAGTGATAAATTGAGGGAAAGAAACCCTAGGGATTCCTTGCAAAGAGATCCATCTGCTCCCGCTGACATACGTTTGGAGCCTGGTTGCTTGCTCTCCTTTATCTGATCAATACATGCTTGAATCAATTCAGCATTAGGATGTTTTGGTTTCACCTCGAGGAAGGCCAACGTCATGAAATTGATCGTACAGCCTCGTACAAAATTATTCGGTGACTTCAGACCCACTTCAATTATCTCCATTATGGGTTCCAGGGACTAAAATTCAATTCAATTCAATTTATTTCCTTTCCTTTGCATTTATTATGCGAAACGAAACTAACGCTATGCTTTAGTTTTAGAGCTCTTATTAAACAAGGGCAACAACAAAACTTGAAAGACAATGCGTTAAAGTCAGAAGAACTACCATAATGTAAAAGCAAATCTAATTTTAATTTTGTTGCGAAAAATAATGCTTACCTCCAGTTGTTCGCATGCTTGAGACGCAAAAAGATTAGCTAGTTTTCTTGTTTTAGCATTAACGCTTAGGAGATTGAGTACGGCTTCCGGGAGGAACTCATTTACTAATGTTGGGTCCTAAATGAACGTAAAATGAAAAATCAGCATCACTACTACATGAGGATTGAGGATAATAAAGTCAATGCTAATGCACCTAGATACATTCATATTAGAAGCTACACGAAGTAGTGTAGAAATACAATTAATCGATATAGGACTGCACAATTTTATAAAACAAATAATTCTAACCTTTTCAGATAGAGTCAAAATACATTCCAGCCGCAGTGCTTCTGCGTTTGATTTGGCTTTTCCTTTGCTTAGCCGTAAAAGTTGAAGAACCTTATCCGTGATTTCTTCTTCAAACTCTTCATTTTGTACAAGAGCATTAATAATTCGATAGCCCCTTTTTTGATTCTTACTATCAGCAATTAAACTGGTTGAGATTTCCATTAACTTAGACAAAGACTCAGAATCCAGTTTTACAGATACAAGAGTAGCTACTAAATCCAACAAAGGGATTCGCTCTTCTTCTGTTGTTTCCTTATCAGTGGTTAATTTCGTTAAGGCTCTGTAATATAGTCGTACATACATTTATTTGAGTTAGTTTTTAAAATAATCTAGTAACTTTTAATTAAAACAATTTGGATACACATAGTAGTTACCTGTTTAACAAATCTTTAACAAAATCTTCGTCGCAAAATTTCAAATACTCTCCAATTGTATGTATGATCGCATCAGCGTGTCCCGGATTATCCATTTTAGTTTCCTCTTTAGTAGCACTGACTTTTTCTTTTACGTACAAATTAAATAAAAGAGGTAAATAATTTTTACTGTATTTTTTCAGTATAGAGTCACACTGTGGCCAAAGTACAAATTGGCGAAGCGCTGCTAAGGCTGATAATCTAACTTGAGGTTTATTAACTATAGTTTTGCCTACAATTTCTGCTGGGAAATCATTCACACTAGTAGGATCTCGGCAAAATCCAACCAAAGATTCCCATACCACAAGTCGTAATGTTTCTTTTGCATCGTTAGTGTCTAACGGTAGAATATTATCTTTCCAGAATTTAAAGTTAGACTGGCATAAGTTATCACGGAGCAGCGGTAAAATGACAGTAACTTGAGTTTCTTTATCAACGCTGTTCCACAAGTTTTCCACTCCAAAAGCTTTAACAAATCGTCCAAGTGTGCGAGCCATTTCCGACGTATTCGAACTGTACAGAGGTATTAATTGAAGCAGGACTTCTCTACTCGAATTGCCGTACTGCGAGTGAGACAATGTGTCAAGTGTAGAATCTAAAACTGTTAAACAATGGGGATTGGGTGGTATGGCAATCAAGTTCTTTGACAAAAGTTGGAAAATTTCTTCAATTGTAGAGGAGCTTGTACTCTCCCGAATTATGTGTTCTAAATATTCGCCTAATATCTGAGATGGCTTTTGCCCAAAACTGGATGGCCATGACGGACTCACAGCTTCAATAAGAAGTGGAATATACTTTTGCCCGTATTCATTTTCTTCTTCTAACAAGCGTACGACACCATCTAAAATACATCTCATCCACCCAATGAATGCGTCATTACTCCTCCAATCAGGTCGAAGATCCCAGAGAACACTCACTAACTTTGGTGTGAGAGAATCATCAGGTTTATTTTCAGGTACTAACCCATATCCTTTTTGAAATACACTGGTGAACAATGCAAATCCGATCTTTAATATATTAGTATCCCCTCCAGAAAGTACACGAAGCGACGATTCAAACACCTTTTTTGATGCTGCTGTATTTATTGATTCAGCAAAACTCCAAGTGAATTGAAGAAGACTCAACACGTCGCATGCAGCTTTTGGGCCACAAGTCGGGTAAGCTAATAGCTGATCCAGTATCCACCCCAATACAAGTTTGGATAAGTCAGTACTTTGTTTCTCGTTATGACGGTTAAGAAGCCCTCCAATGACTTGCCTACCTTTTTTGCGGACTTTTGGATTGTCATGCAAACAGCATTTAAGAATTGAATAGTACAAGCTATAATTGTCAGAATTATCTGGGTCCGTCACGATGGAATCCTGCGTCCTTAAAATTTTTCCGACTGCATCACAACACTATATAAATCATAGACGCAAACAATTAATTAAGTACGCCAAGAGAAGAGAATACACTTGCGAATTTGTTCTCCAAAATAGAAAAGTCAAACAGTGCTATATACAATAACTGTACTACTCAATTGATACTTGTCACGAGATTACAAAACTCAAGTCAAGCTCAGTAAGAGTAGATATTTGTATTCCCTCTACAACACCACAAAAACAGGACGGTAATAACCCTTTTCGTAAACAAGTTAGTAGGGGTATAATTTAGATACAGGAACCTACAATTATTGGTATGCAACCCAAAAAAGCAAAATTTGAGTTACTTACTAATTATTATTAGTTTATAAGTTTTCTTTTGAAATCAAGTTATTCAATTAATAATACAACGTACCAGACGAGTTAAGGTGTGCTCATTAGATCCCAGTGCAGTAACAAAGATAGAAGAAACTTTGGAGTATATTTCTTTGAATTTAAGACGAATCACTGACTCTGAAACTTTACCAATAATCATGCACACTAATGCCATCATGGGATGATACTGTGAAGGCTCGCAACTTTCAAGAGCAGATATCTACGCATATGGATAAAATAACATAAGTATTAGATAACGTGGATGCTGTCATAAAATTAGAGAAAACCAAAAAATCGTTCACGACAAAGTAAAAGTATTTACAAAGGTAGCAAAATATTCCGTGTCGCTGTGTTTGCCTCCCATTGAATTAATCACTTCAGTCGTAGCTGCTAATATTGACAACATGTCTTTATGTAGAGCGGAGTCAACTTTAAATCTGCCGAGGAACCTAATTAAAACAAAAAGCCAGTTTTAGTTAAAATCATGTATGATAGAAATGTAGTCATTAACACACTCAATTCAAATACAATAAGTTGTTTTATTTCACCTTTCAAAAGCCTGATTAGAGCATTTGGACCAACCAGACGCAAATGTTTTGTATGTGGAAGCCGACCCTAATCTGGTTCTTGCATCAGATACAGTTAAGGATTCCACATCGTCCGATAAGACATCGTAATCGTCGTCCATGTCATCATCTTGCAAATGTTCCAGGTTTCCCACAGTAAGGAAAGAATTCTCTGAAGAATTGAAATGACATCAGCATTATTTTTTAAACATCTTTACAAAAAATGATGTGATTAATTAGAACGGAACTAAAACTTAAATTAAAACTGTAATGTGTACGACTCGTTTGATACTTGCCACGAGATTAATCAACTCAAGGCAAGCTCAGTAAGAGTCGATTTCTATCCCCTGGTTTAAAAAACAAAAATGGATAGCAATAACCGTTTTCGTCAGAAATAGTAGCAGGGGGTAAACTGCCAACAGCAGCTTCGAGTACTTTATATTATTGCCTATTTATGTTTTAATGATGACTTTCGACGTTTTAACTACTATCAACTATGGCATAGTCCATAAATGTGAAATGATGTCACTCAAATTCACATTACCACCCTTTTTGAAACCACCACTTCAACATTATGTTCCGGACATCTTTATCATGGCATGTCGTCAGTACCCAATCACCTATCAATGACATCATTTATGGACGATGCATATCAACTATCAACTATGGCTTTGAACTGATTTATACATTCTCTTCTGCAGCTCGGCATTACTTAAAATAGCAAAAAATTATTGCGACAAAAACAAAACAAGCAAATTATTTGTATTTGACATTTTCATTTCTTAAAATTCAAAATATGAGGTAAACTTACTCCTCATGAATGACTCATATTATGACATTTCAGATGCTTGAAGTACTTTTTTAAGCTTACATTTAATCATTATTATAGAAATTTTATCATTTGTTGCAATTTATTATTTAAGTGTTTGTTACTTACTTCCAACAGGGTGAAGCTGAAAATGCAAATTGGAAGCCCCATCACGAAATTTCCGAACAGTAGGATTCGATTCACAACTGTGACCTTTGCTCCAACGAGTTTGTTGGTTTTTGATATCTTTTGCATTCTTATTTGCCTTGCTTTGGCTCCTGTATTCCTTCCTTTTTAATTTAAGAACTGGCCTTTCAGGTCTTTGCTTCGGCATTTTGAACGATCAGTTTTTCAAATTGGGAAATTATCTTTTTAAATCAAGCTCAAAAAAATTTTATGTACTTAACATACCAAAATGAACAGACTCTGATTGAATATGGAACTAATAAGAACTGCAGCAATTCAATGCTCTTTTCCCTTTCCCTTATTACTCCACCAGGCACAAGCCGCTACACTAGAACTTATTTTCACCGCATGGTTATTGTTGATTACAATGTGAGACTTTTTGAATCTCCTGCTTCTTTCAGTTTTTGTATTTAGACTTACATTTGTAAGATGTCACTACTTGTATGTGTGGTAGTTTCTTAAGTTAGTGTTCGAGTGTATTTTAATAAAAGCAGTAGTTATATTTAAGTGCTTTTTGGGACAGGACTCAAATATGTCAACAGTTGGGACAGTCGGTTCTTTCTTTCTTCGGGAAATTATGACGTTCAATTTTAAAGATGGCCGTTCACGTAATGTTAAAAAAAAGTACAAGACGGGTGGTCCGGTCCATAATCTAGCCATTTTTGGATGATATCATTTGTGGCCTATCCCTTATCATATCCATGTGGGTACACTCTAGTTTAGTGTTGTAATTTTTTCACTAAAACAAATTGTTTTGTAATCTTTTAGTTTGTGATTGTTTAAATTCAAAAACCTTAAAAAATATAGTTTGTCTATGACCTGTAGTATGTAGGCTCCTGTCCTTTGTAGCAGGGTAGGAGTTTGTTCACTAGGGTTATAATATAGGCTATCTTTTAAGTATTAAGTTCTACAGGCGCATATCGTTGCTGTAGATGCAAAGTGACAGTTCTTCATTTTCTACTTAACGCAGAGTGGCCGATCTCCAATGAATAAAATTGGAGACAGGCAACTTTAATTGCAGTTAGTAGAAAATGGAGAACGGTCACTTTTCTTTTACCTGTGTTTGGAGAGCGGCCACTTTGCATCTACAGTCAACAGTAACGATAGGGTAAGGTCCTCTAACTGTGGTAGCTTTTTGGAAAACTTTCAGTTTATCAATCTGTAATACCAAGTAAATAGAATTTTGAAAGCAATAGCACTATACACTTGACACACATACTATACTGAATACTTTACCTAATTCTTATCAAATTCTACCGCTGCTTGTTTAAACTACAGGTGTTCAAACTATACGACCTCGGTGGAATGGGAAATTTGCTAGATCCGGTAAATGTGGTATGCAGGGTTCTAACTGTGGTAGTCTCATTTTCGCTAAAATTGACACATTTTACGTTACGAAAATAACGTAAATAAACATTATTAAGCTATTTATGACATTATTAAGTGACTGGGCACACTATAGTTATTAGTTTGGTAACTTTATGAGCACCCACCGCTTATTGCAATTTCAGTCCAAAAAACATAAGTTAAAAGTCAATTAACGTGTAAATAACGCATATTAAGCCAGAACAGGTTTTATCACACTAGGTTCTATAAATCACATTTAATGAATAAAATAATCGGTGTGTTTACTAAAACTACTAACGAGATACATACTAATTTATTAAATGAGTGTTATTAATGATCTACTTTGAACAGAAGAAATGGCATTGTTAAGGTCTACGTTGGTGTATGGCTTGCTTATGTCACCTTTCTTCGTTTTTCCCATTGTTATAATTTACGGCATGCTAAACAAATGAAAACGAACTGAAATATTATTACTTATACTTTTGAAACACACTTGCTTCATTTTCACAAAATTTCCAATGAGTTTTGCATGGTTTTTACATTACCACAGTTAAAAGCCCTGACATTACCACATTTAGAACACTACTTTGAAATGGCTAAATATTTTTCTAAAATCTACCGAATTAAGGGTTAAATTAACATTTCATCTTTATTGTGATTAACTTATGCCGACTAACTCCAACTATCTCCCCGCAATCAGTTTCGGTGAGAATGTGTTTTGATCAGTAATTACAGGGACTTGAAGCAAATGAAAATAAACTTTCCTCACTAGTTAAAATGACACAGTAAGTTTTGTAATTTTTTTCTCCTACAAGTTTTCGACTATCGCGGGTAACATCAGCCAGAACGTACTCCATGAGTAGTTGAGTGAACTGAAATAAACTTCGGACTGCAGCTGTCGTTCGTTGCTTTATGGTTTCCCACTACCACAGTTACCGGACTACCACAGATACCCGAGCCTCCCCTATAACTTTTAAGTATTGCTAGATTTCAGAGTTGACTGGGGAGACGTAGAACGAAAAACATGAATCAAATTCCCTTCGTGGCGGTACCTTAACCACTACTTAGGAGCTGTTAGGCCCGTTTATGATACTAATAAACATAATAATAACTAATAATAAGTAATAATATTGTGTTCATAATATTGATTAGTAGTGTAGTGGTAGTGTTGTATTTTGTGTGCAATTGCTCGGCCTAAATTGCTCACAGGAAATTTTAATTGCGCACAAATTAGGGTTAATGCACAGCGTTCGAGCAATCTGTTTTCCCAAATTGCTCGCGCAATGTAAATTGTGCACAATTTAGAAAAAAATATTTTAAAACGCTATTAGACCACGTAAAACACACTTTAAGTATTATTGCACAGGAATAAGACCGTATTTCATAACTAACCAAAACAAATCAAGAGCAAGACACAGTGTAAGTAGCATCGATAATAAAGCATGTTTTTGATTTTTCGGAGAATAAAATAAATGTATGAAACCCCATTAATACAGTTGTTGCGGGGGGCAAGGTAGTCTCATGTGCCAATGGACGGCAATCGAGATAGGGGTTTTCAAGGATCGAGTCCACATGCTTGCATGTTGTACAGTGAGATATCCTAATACCTTGCTCTCACAGGGAGGCACCCTACTGTGTGGTCTCGTGCTGTGGATGGGGGTGGAAGGGGGGAGGCGATGGGGGGGCGTGTGGTGAGTGGGGGCAGCTGTGGGTGATCGATCAACAGACGTAATCTGCTGATTCTCCCCATCGCTGAGTGCTCACGTAGCTTTGCTACCTGCTCCTACTCTCTCTCCTTCGTCCACTGATCTCATGCGTTCTCACTCGCCACCTAACCTGACGCTTTTCATCCACCATTGCATGACCAAGACCCTCGTCATATAAGGGCTGGCTCTCTATATAGGAATGGTAAGCAGGAGTGACTATCATTCTCGCAGATGTCGTTGGCGCTTCATCTGCGTGAGTGGAACTACACAGACTGAACGCCAAAAAGAGGGTACATGGAGAAGTCCAATTTAATCCACTGCTGTAAAGAGGTCGACATGTAACACGTCACTATCCATAGTTAAGCTTAGCATTTAAGCATAGTATTTAAAAATTACTGACAGCAGTCTCACATGAGCACATCTAGGAAGCTAACCATCGCGAGGACTCTTCCTTCTAATGGTGTGTCTCTAGAGCAGTCTGGGCTACAGTAAAATTCGTGGTGTGCGATAGGCAGCTTGCCTGAAAGTACAATACCACTATACATACATACATACATACATACATACATACATAATACAGTTGTTGGAAAGTTCTAGTTCTGTCGCAACGTCATGACTTCGAAATAATAATGTTATTGAATTATTATTTATTTTAAAGTTAATATTTTTATTTTCTACGCTATTTTTGTTGTACATTTTCACTGTACAGTGGATGGCAGTTAGAACTGTTAGCGACGAGCGTGTAAAATAATTAGATGCGATTATCGATTGAACAAGCTAACACTGAATTATTTTCTGACCGATAGGAAAATATTCTCTAATGAATTTATATGATACGAACTTATGTTTTGAGGAAAATTGTGCTTTAATTTAATAAACTCACCTGTCATTTTGATTATGTAATTTCTTTAATTCGAAATTGCATTCTCATTAAAAATTTAAGGGTTTTACACCAAAAGCTAAAATACGCTCTTGGCTGTACTAAAGTATATATCATCTATATAATATGAATTTATTGAACAGCTAATTTAGTTTGTTTTGATTTCAATTAATGTAACATAATTTGTAAATTATCTAAAGCCTTATTCATTGATTTATGAAATTGTAATATGTTCTTACTGTGTCTGTATGGCAAACGCTATTGTAGTGTCAGTAGTAAATAAAAATTTACGTTCTCTCTTGTATGTGTTTATTAATAAATATGATTGTGCAAAGCTCGGCATTTCGGCAACTATACATCAATATACGTAAAAAAAGGCAGGCAGGCAATTTTAATCAAAAGTAGGCAAGGCAATAGGCAGGCAAATCAAAAGTTTAAAATATAGGATAGGATAGGTAAAAAAAAAGCTAATAAAAATCAAGATAGATATTTTATTCCTGTCAGGCATTGCCTCGATTTTGAGGACAAGAATAAAAACGCTTTTGGTATTGAACAGAATTAAGAAATAAATAAAATAAATGAAAACAACATAACAAACAACAAAATAAAATCAATTATTTGTATTATTTATAAGTAATTTGCAGGCTGCATTAAAGATTAAAGTTGAATATATTATAACGATAGGTTGTTGATAGGCTGATATAAAAAAAATAGGCTGTATATCAGTGCTGCAAATTGTTATTTTGGTATACGTTTTTAACATTGATTTTACAATAACTAATAACAAAACTAGATTTTCAATGTTAACAAACGTATAACAATAATAAAACAATAATAACAATTTATTTACAGCACTGCTGTATATATATATACATACTGTTACCGAGGTGCGGTAAGAGGGTTGGGCAGAGCTGACCAACTTTTTGTAGCTGGGTCGCATGAGACACCACGCTCATGTGTCCTAGTTGCAAGGAATGTTAAGGCTCAGCTGCTGCCGCAGTTTACTGACAGGGATGTTGTCTCTGTAGTTACATTGTGGACCAAGGGTCCGGTAGTCTTTGCCTCTGTGTATATGCCTGGCGAAGCCTCTGATCCCCCTGGAGATCTGGTGCGCAAGCTGGTTGAACACTGTGAAGTCAACAAGCTGCCCCTTATTATTGGCGCTGATGCTAATGCTCATCACATGGTATGGGGCAGTACAGACACAAATCGCAGAGGTGTTGAGTTGTTCGAGTACATCATGTCTACCGACTTGTCGGTTGTAAATCATGGATGTACTCCTACGTTTGTAGTAGCTAATAGAAGTGAGGTTATTGACATCACTCTGGCAAACAGGCTAGCTGAGCAATGGATTCAGGAATGGACTGTATCGGATGAAAAATCGGCGTCCGATCATAAGTACATTCGGTTTCGTATCTCGGTTGGTCTGCCTGTAGTGATTCGTTGCAGAAGTATTAGAAAGGTAGACTGGAACAGGTACACTACATGTGTTCAGGAGCGAGTTCATCCATTACCTGATGGTCAGCTGTGCAGTGTCGAAAGCGTTGATGCTGAGGCTTTGGCTATCAGTAATGCTCTGATGGACTCCCTAGATGTAGTGTGCCCAATGCGGGTACTTAAGCGTAGGGACAGGGTTGCGGCTTGGTGGACGAACGAGCTCACAGCTCTCCGTGACGGGGCTGGTACTTTGTACAAGAGAATTAGTCGTCACCGTCGTGACCCTGATCTCTGGGCTGAGTATAAGACAGCCCGCTATGCCTATATGTCTGCTGTTCGTTGTGCAAAAAGGAAGTCATGGACTGATTTTTGTAGTGGGGTTAGTAAGTTTGGGGATGCTGTGAAGTGTCTTCGCAGTCTGGAGGGTAGTGTGACGAAGACTCCTGGGTCTATCCTTGACACAGAGACCGGTCGTCTAACGGTGTCAATGGATGAGACCCTTGATGTCCTTTTACGTCATCACTTCCCTGGGTATGTTGGTGAGCAGGAACATATTCCTGAACGCGGGTTGCAATCCTTGGGTGCCCATGGTGCTCGGGGATTGTTACTGAGAGTAAAGTGCGGACCGCTGTTTGGAGTTTTAAGCCATACACGTCTGCTGGATCAGATGGTATTCAGCCTGTGCTTTTGCAGAGGTGTTTGCCGGTCATTATTGGACGGTTAGTTGCTCTTTATCAAGCTTGCTTGGCACTGGGCACTGTTCCGTCTTGTTGGAGAGTGGCTAAGGTAGTGTTTTTACCTAAGCCGGGGAAGAGGGACTACTGTAAGGCCTCTGCATGGAGGCCTATACAGTTAGCTCCTGTTTTGTTGAAGGTCCTTGAAAGACTGGTTGATGGGCACCTCAGGACACCTGAGCTAGAGAGCAAGCTCAAGGTAAATCATCAGTTCGCGTACTTGCGGGGACTTTCCACGGATGCTGCTATTCACAGGGTAGTTGCCTACGTGGAAAGGGCCTTGGAGTCCGGACAGATGGTCTTGAGTGCCTTTGCCGACATTGAGGGGGCCTTCAACAATGTTTTATTCAGTGCAATTACGGATGCACTGGATAGGTTTAGTGTTTGCTCATTGCTGAAGAGGTGGATTGACTTTGGCCTTAGGAACAGACGAGTTGTGTCTGAGGTCAATGGTTGTTCTAGACATCGGGAAGTGGAGAGAGGATGTCCACAGGGTGGGGTTATATCGCCCCTCTTGTGGAATCTTGTGATGGATGGTCTATTGCTGAGACTACGGCAGAGAGCGTCGTCTACTCTGTCGCAAGAGTATGCGGATGATGCCGGGGTGCTTCAATGCGGCAAGGCGCTTAGTACACTCACGCACCGTATCACTGATGGTCTTAATATCATCAGTGAATGGTGCGTGGAAGTTGGACTGAGGCTGAGTGCTGAGAAAACGGTGCTGGTGTTGTTCACGAAAAACACCAGACTATGTCCCTCTGCCATTCGGTATAGGGGCGTGCGTCTGGAAATCCAGCGAAGGGTTACCTACCTTGGTGTTGTCCTGGACAAGCATCTTACGTGGAAGCCACACTGTAATTCAGTTGTGAGCAGAACGCAAGTTACTTTGGCCAGGTGTAAACGCATGGTGGGTAGGAAATGGGGGCTTTCGCCGAGTGTTGCGAAATGGACATACACATCTCTTGTTCGACCTGTGATGGAATATGGGATTGTTGTTTGGTCACCAGCACTGGAGAAAAGCTCGTATGTAAGTTTGTTGAGCAGGGTTCAGCACCAGGCGTGTCTTATGATCACTGGTGGCCTTCGCTCAACGCCGAGAGCGGCCATGGAGTGTCTTATCGGGCTAATCCCTCTGGACATCTGTCTTAGAGCGGTTGCCGTTAGATCATTTCATAGGCTGAAAACCAGGGGATTGTGGACGGTCAATCCTATGTTTGGGGGTTCTGGTAGTCACACTGTGATCTGCGAAAGATGGGGCTTATGTGACCCAATTCTCAGGATGCCAGTGGACTGGACATATAAGAACCTGGAGTATCGCAGGTTCACTGTGGAACTTGGGTCACGGGCTGATTGGGTGAGCGATTTATCCCTTGGTGGACAGGTGTTGTGTGTTACACAGACGGCTCACGTGAAGGTGACAATGCTGGCTGTGGGGTCTTTATTGAGGACAGGAGTCAGGGGGTAATCACTACCCTTCTGGCTATGTCCGTGTATTTAGGAGCTGATGCCTCTGTTTTCCAGTGTGAGATCTTTGGCATTTCCTTGGCAGCTCATTGGCTGCTGGAGAATGAACGCCGGGATCTCCCGGTTAGGGTTTTCAGTGATAGTCAGAGCTCTTTGCGTGCCCTATCTAGGCCTTACACTGCCTCGAGTGTTGTAGGGGACTGCCACTCGTACCTTAATAGACTCGCTGATAGGGGTTGCGAGGTTGAATTGGTTTGGGTCCCTGCTCACTCGGGGTTCAGGGGTAATGAAGAGGCGGATAGGCTGGCGAAGGCTTCGCATGATGGTAGTTGCGTCAAGCAGTTTGGCCCAAGGCCAATACTACCAGTCCCAATCTCCGCTGTCCATTGCGCTATTGCGGGATGGGCAAGGCGTGAGCATGAGAGACACTGGACTGGCTTGAGCAGTTGTAGGATGGCCAAGCTCTGGATATCGGCACCGTTGTACGGTAATACGTCACTGGTACGATATCCTAGAGATCAATTAAGGTGGTTGATTGGGCTTGTTACCGGGCATGGGGCTTGGGGCAGTCATGGCTGGAGGATAGGAGTATTGGACTCTCCGCTGTGCTTGCACTGTGGGGAGGAGGATGATACCCCGATTCACTTCATGACAACATGCCCAGCCTTTGTATTAGTGAGAAACCTCTATCTTGGTGGTTGCGTTATCTCGTTGGAAATGTTGGGTCAGGCATCTGTGGGTCAGCTCGTGGCGTTTGCACGTGCCACGGGCAGGCTCACACACTGACTCGGAATAAGGTGTTTTTTAAGGGGGAGTCTGCGATAGGCCATTATAAATAAGGCCTCGGCGGCGTCAGTCTCGTAAGAGGCTGAACCCCTGGTAAATAATAATAATAATAATAATAATATATATAAGCAAATATGTAAATTAAAAAAGGAGATAAATAAGTTGGCATCGTACTTTTTCAAAAAAAATAGGGTTGGCGATAGGTAGGCTGATTAAAATGCCGAGCTTTGGTATATTATGCATATTTAGAACATCATAATATTGACAGGAGTTAAAACGGTTGCACCAGCAACCACTCCTCAAGAATAATTTTATTATTACGAAACAAATATTGTTTATATGTTTTGCCGAGTCATCCCAATCTGCCCCAGTCCCAGTCAAGTGGAACCTGGCTTAAATTTTCTTCACGTAATGGCAAAAGTTACCTCCAGCTTCCCCACCCTCAAACACTCCCTTCCCCCCCCCCCCCCCTCCTCCCTAGCAGCCCTGCCTAGGTTAAGCAAGTGAAGCAGCCCTGCCTAGGTTAAGCAAGTGAAGCAGCCCTGCCTAGGTTAAGCAAGTGAAGCAGTCTGCCTAGGTTAAGCTCCCAATTCCAGATCCTCAATCAAAGCCACGGTAGCTGTTTGCTGTTCCAGATTGAAGATTTCGCCGTCGTCCACCATATTTCTTCCGCTTCTGGTGTTTTTTTTCCCAAGATTCCTTCTCCTCACCATGAGGACATGGTGTCTGTTCAGCCGGGGGAGAGTCATGACAGGAGTTAAAACGGTTGCACCAGCAACCACTCCTCAAGAATAATTTTATTATTAAGAAACAAATATTGTTTATATGTTTTGCCGAGTCATCCCAATCTGCCCCAGTCCCAGTCATGTAAAACTTAATGTTAGGCAGAATCAAACTAGCAACTCATAATTATTTCTCGTGAAAATAAATAAAAGTTTGATTCTCCACCAAAAATACCTACCTACTCCTATTCCTTCCATTTATTCATCATAAGGATAGAGTGTTATTTACAAAACGTGTCTATATCATATTATTTTCTAAAAAAATCAGTGTTCTGTCTGCAGAAGAATAGTGCATGACTATTTTAATAGACTAATAACTGTTTCGATAACATATATTATTATGAGTGACGTTTCCCCAATGATACGATGTAGATGTAGTAGTCAGTAGTAGTAGTGTAAGTTTAAGCTCCAGATTTGATAAACTATTTTATTTTACAAGTGATTGTTTTAAATTAAATGCTTGCGTTTTGGGTTTGGGTTGGGTATGCGTGACTAGAATGAGTGCAATTGAAGGTTAGGCGTTAGGCCTGCAAGTTGTCAGTCTATACATACAATATAATATGTACATCCTGCCTGACGAAAATGGCACATTTTTGAATTAAAGTAATCTTTGAAGTAAAGGTAATCTCTTAAAGTTTTGTAGGTATGTTATGGTATTGAAATTACATCATTTTGCAAATCATGGTCATCAATGAGGGTCCTGAAATTGTGAGTATCAGCACAATATGGGCTAAGTTGAACCAAAGATGAAGAGATGGTGATAACAAGATATGAAATAAAGTATATCAGGTAGCAAAAAATAAATAGAAACCTCATAAGATATTTCAATTTTATGGTATAAAATCTTTATTATTTCGTTTTATTTATTTTTTCATTACAAACAAGATTTTTTAACCTAATTTGTTAACAAGTCGATAAATTCTCAACTCTGTGTCAGTGTTTAATAAAAATTAGTAACGTTAACCAACTACTAATGTCGATTTTAGAATATTCTACTTATATCTACCTAATAATATAAAGTTAAAGTAGTGAATCACTTGGTATTGTTATACTGCGGGGTAAAACGTACGTAAAAACTTTAAAAGCTATTGTGTAATTAAATACCCTTGGCGGTAAGTAAATAAGTAACGATTAACGATAACGATAAACTATGTTTAGTATATTTTGATGCAAAAAGAAGTATCTACCTAGAGACTAAGTTAACACATCAACTAGTACTGTAAGTTTGGCTTTGGGTTAGAAGATCAGTTTGCAAGTTTAAAAAGTACGAAATATCTCAATTCACCTAACTACTACGTCCGTGAATATTTAATAAAAATTTCAAATCCAGAAAAGAAATAAAATTATTATTAATTCATTTTGATCACACACTAAAGACCTACTTCACTACACACATGAGTACATTGTATTATGCACATACAGTAACGACAAAATGTTGCACGTTACACTTGACTTTTGGTAATTTTATTTCTCCTTGCTCTCGTAAAATTATCTTAACCTTGATTAGTCGTCCTCATCCTTTCCTTCGCAATTTGCAAACGTATTACTTTTTTAGCATATTTTTCTCTCTCTTGTATCGAAATTGTAAGCATATGAAAGAGACACGCTTGAAAAGTATTGTAGCAAAACCCTAACGCAGTACATAACTCAGAAAATAATAATAATATATATGAATAATGATAATGTGAATGTGGAAGAAGTATTATTGTTATACAAAGTTTTTCAGAGCTCATTGTGGTTAATTGTGGTGTTTTTGTAAGTTGTAAGCTTCGCGGTTGAACAGTATGATTTCGTAACAACACGCAATCTTCATTTTTTTTAGTTTTTAAGTTATTTCCTTTTTTAGTCATAAATGAGATAATGCCTACCATTTCCTATTACTATCACCTTTACTTTAGTTAGTAGCGATGGACTCTACTGCTACTACTAAATACTTTTCTTGACGATGAGGCCTCATGCACTAAATTACCATCGTCATCCAATCGTTGTGACACATGATGTTCTTGCGTTGAAAAGTTATTATTAGATATACCGCTATCTGGTAAGCGCATTGATCGGGGCATTAAGCGCTCATCATCAAAATCATCCTCTTCATCTAATGGAGCAAACTCGACAATTTCGGTAGATGATCTATCAGCCACGGATCTAGCATTTCCAGGATAAGATGACACGATGGAAGAATCATCATCCCTCCCCAAAGGATCATCCACAGCAAAGTCTACCATAACTTCCGTCATGGACCGAACATCCGTCATAGATTTTAATTCCGTATTTGTAGTTCCAGAGGAGAATTTACGGTAATTTCTTCGTGGTTTAGAGGGTGGATACGCCACGGAGGAGACTTCACTCTGTGAATCAGAGTAGAATCTAGATCCATCATAGTCTGGATCGGGAAGATCTTGATCAGGCGGAGCTAAGACTCTAATGATGACATCCCATTTCTCAGGTTCGAATAGTTTCTCATAGCGGGTATCCCTTCGGATTCTCTCATAGTCTTCTCGGACAGTAGCCTGTGTGAGAAGAGTTCGGAGCGTCGACTCAGTTGTAATAATTTGGCGCCACTTCTCTCGGTCATCCTCTGTAAGGACAGAGGCAGTTTCCGAGTCATAGTCAGTGGTGCCTGTAGTGATATCACTGGCAGTCTCGGGTGGAGGTGGTGGAGACTCTAGAACCCGAAGTAAAACCTTCCATCTCTCATTCCAAACCCTTGCGTCGTCCTCTTGTAGTTTTTGCATTGCACGGCTCACAGTTGTTCGGTCAACATCTTCACGGATCACGTCCGTTCTTCGACTGATCGTTTCACGATCCAACAGGGTGTAATGTGGCCGGATTGGAGCTTCTTCCACCACCGACCATCCTATTGATGAGGCAACATCCGTTGTTTCTGAACCTGTAAAAATCAAACCAAAAACATATTACAAGATGATCCTACTTACTTACACCATACACAATAACAAAACAATAATAACACAATTCCGTTTCCCTCACTTATTCACAAACTACTAAAACTATTATACCTTTTATGAATTATTAATTGCGAAATTTCTTTTTTTATAAAGAGTGAAGCAAAGCAAATAAAAATAACTGAACATCAACTTGGAGCAGTAATATTAATTATTGTTGATACGAATTATATGTAATAGAGATTGGCATATTGATTAGACTAAACATTTGCCAACAAACGCCTATTTCCTGCAAACTCTAATCAAATTAAATTACAATCCACGTGTCCGCATCACCCTCATAAAACTGATAAAAATGAAGTTGCAAGAATCAGAGGATGAGTTATGGATAAGTTCATTAGTTCCTTCTTAATTCTCAATTACACCCTTGCATGAACTAAGTACCGTATGTCCACAATACCTACCATACCACCAACCCCTCCTAATTTGCATAATAACAGAAAAACAGCATATTATAAACACTGAATAAGAACAAAATAGCTAATTGATTCGTTCACAATGTGAGCATCCACCAACCTAGTATAACGCAAGCAGGGGAAGATGCAATGCAAAAACAGTGGAATGTGGAATGCGTCGATTCCCATTTCCATACGGGCTCGCTAGCACAGTAGATAAAATCAACAAAAAATTGTTTGAATAAATTATAGTAGACCTAGAGGGAAAAAACAGACTTGATCTGTTAATCGTATAAAATATAGGGATGAAACATGCAACTGATTATTTACGGGATCTAAAAACTCAAGTATTGTGCCTTGTTCACTCTTGGTTAACGTGGTCTTGACTTGAACAGGGCACTATATGCAATCACAATTCATTACCATCTCCATACGCACTTTCTCACCTTCCAAGTATGAAAACAAGTTTTTTCCTTTGGCTTTCTCATGTGGGCGCAATGGAAGAGGCTGGTTTTGAAGTCTAGCTGATGCAGCTAGTAATAATAATAATACTGAACTGAAACTGGCTTATTATACAAGCTACATAGTGAAGTAATTATATACTATGTAAATCACTGTTTTTTAGCCAAAATGTATTGGAATACGAATAATACATGGCGGTCGTAGGACGCTTTACGTTTTACATTGTAGTAACTACAAAATGTAAACACAGCCGTGCCGCATGGAACATTCAATAGATGTGGATTGCATGGAACAGGAAAAATAATAACACTCAAAATTTGGGAAGGCTTCCCTACAACTTATCAGTTTTAGAACGTACCCGGAATACATAGTATATGTACACACAATAGTGGTACTTGAATAAAAACTTCATTTGAATAAAGAAATGAGTTCGTTGAGGTAAATGGACGTAAAGTGCATGCATACATTATCTTGGTCTGTCTGCTGTACTCTACAACGCATCGAAAGGATCACGGAGATTTCAAAAAAGGCAAAAACTATAAATCTAACGTGTTATTTATGCATCTGCTGTCATAATCATAATTCACGCTTTTCTTTAAGCTTTCATCTGTAGCCTTCAAGATGATGATTCAAGTGCCTTGAATTTCCATTTACTTTTACTAACTTACTCCATCTCTATCTGCGCTCATCTCCATATGCTTTAAGACGTTAAGCTCATCAGCATAAAATCGTAATGATATAATAATAAATGTAATATAAATCGAAAGATTTGCTACAATTTTTGTATAATATGATTTATAGTTTCATTTTTCTAACCAAGAATGAAGAGAGATAGAGTGCTTGAAACTTTAAAAGGTATACATTTTCATGTATTAGGTATTGATGTTGGAATTGGAGCAATAGCAAAATTAATGGAGAGAAAAGATGCTCATACCTCTATCCCATTGATCATCATCTGGTACTGGATGACTTCGAATCACAACATCCCACTTAGGCTGCTCCTTCTTGTAGAATTGCGTCACTTCCCGTGTTCGCC
This sequence comes from Dicyrtomina minuta, assembly GCA_949802685.1. Lineage (NCBI taxonomy): Eukaryota > Metazoa > Arthropoda > Collembola > Symphypleona > Dicyrtomidae > Dicyrtomina > Dicyrtomina minuta. The sequence goes on from OX461810.1 coordinate 54,907,725, forward strand.
TCTCCTCGTCTTCAATCAGTCTCTTTTCCACGATCGTCTAAAAACCAAAAGATCAGAACATGTCAATGTCAAGTAATGATAATGAGTAGTAGATGCTAAATCATTTCAAGGCACTATAGGTAGTACGCCTTTTTTTTTTACTTCATAGCTTGTATATAGTTGATAGTAATTGGAACTAATCCTACAAGCGTATATGTATTATATAAATAGGAAAACGTTTTAGAATTCAAACGGTCTCTAAAGATATATTCAACCAGTACTGATATACCTATAATTACCTATACATATATCATCTACGAGGATCATTTATTACGTCTGTACATTGTACACATCGGTTTCAGTAAACAGGTCCTCCCTACCTATGGATTTTAATGTGAGCACTGGAAATAATTGAAGTGTACAAGTTACGTTGTCTGAACCGAAAACAGAAAAAATTGCGGCAACTCAATGATCATGCAGATTCTTCAGAGCTCACTTTTGAGTCTATCTGTGCATAGTACTAATCTTAGTCTGTGTTGGAATTTTCTGTAATGCGTCTCGCAATGTAGAATCTCATTTTTCAAGAATTCAGACAGAGAATACACAGAAGGAAGTGAAAAAATTAAGATGGTTTTTTTGCCTCACTTTGATCTCAGCGCTTTGCGCTTTCAAATTCCCTATTATATAAAGATAGGATTTTGTAAACGAGTGGATTGTTCTATCTAAACCGCAAATATACATTGTACAAAGTCAAAGTCACTTACAATAAACGGTCAACCACATCAATCTGTAATCTGTATCTTTCAAACATTCAACCGATAAGGTTGATAGGTAATATATTTGACGATTTTTGATTTTTTTTTTAAAACCAAAAATCGATCTATAGACAAGGTATCAGTTATCATATTATATAATCTCCTGAGAAGCAATTGCAATTTGTAAATCTTGTACATAGTAAATATTGTAATTCGTCAATCGTCAATCGTCGTGCTCTTGGAAATTTGGTGAATTTAGTGAAGGGAAGTGAAGGTAAATATATATTTACGTATGATTATCTCTGTATTTTTGCTTTTACGACTATACATACGTCTACAATACTACAAAGACTACTATACTATAAAAAGATGAACATCATAATAATATGTCATTACCTGTAAATAAACGTCATCGACGGTGTGAACAGAAACTTCAGGCTTCCGAGCCAGAGCAAGTGGTTGGGTGTACCTCGTCTCTGTATCGACATCTTCTTTGTCGACAACGGTAAGATTGTCGACGAGCTCAGTGTGCTGAACACTTCGACTCGGCACCTGTAACGCCACATCAATTACATACCGCTATACAATATTATCCATCCATTCCATTCTCGCTCGATTATGTTCATTTCACATTAGTCAAGAATAAAAAAAAACAGGGACACCCATGCCTCATTGACTTATATCTATTCTGTTTCTGTTTTATTATCTTGTATCGTCTCTACTATACTACTGACTCAATGCTCCTCGACTTCCTATAATATATCCTTTAGGCATTCTCTTGTAACAACTTTACCTAGTTTTATTTCAAGCTCACTCAAATTTAATTTCAGACATACGGTGCACATGTGGATTTGACAATATAAAATTTTATAATAATATAATTGTACCTACTACTAAAATTGGTACCGGTAACGGCAACCGGAACCGGTGCCTACTGGGGTTCGGTCCTGGTTCGACATACCTATATTATCTAGATACGTATAATTATACAATTAAATACACTTTTAACCAAGGAACAAAAATTATCCTGCCCCCTTCCAGATCCGAAACAGTACAGTACTAACTGCACGATTTCATCCTTAATATGTGAGGTTTACAGCGATAAAAATGTTAATGTTGATATTAACGTTGCTGTACACTGATATGTGGGATACTAATGATTTTTTGGCGGCGAAGCGGTGCTGGTGTTAACGGTGCGGTAGTAGGTAAGTTCAATGCGAAAAGATTTGCCCGAGTTACATTCACAAAGCCATGATGGCAATACTTATGGTTTATTGCTATTACGGCTAAAAGAAAAAAAAATATGTGTTCCAGTTAGATACTAGACGATTGCTGTGTTGCTACAGGATATGTACAATCGTAAGATCTGACTGAGGAGCACATCTGTATGAGTTACTTCACAGCTTGGTGGATACGTAAAGTGAACACATCCGTTGAAAATAATAAGCTTTCTGGGTCGATTCCTACTACTGCATCATCAGATTCTCAATATAAATTTTTCAACACTCACGGTTTGAGAAATTTTAGATTTACTGAACTATTATAGCTACACATGACATGACACATTCACAACACTCCACCTACATTCTGGGATTCTACACGCTTGCTTCTACTGACAGTTTTGCAGAAGGCTCTACATACAATCTATAAGCCGCAGTAATTTTAACCACCTATTTATACTATTATCAAAAAAGTTCTTAAAAAACGTTTCATACAAGATAAAATGTAGGTAACTTTACGTTAGTAAACAAAAAGACATTCTACCTGAAATTTTAGCTTTTGAAAGTGCGTATGCCAAAGATTTACACATTCATGTTTAATATTATGTCCACAAAATTAAGATTTAGATTTAAGGAAGGTGTTTCGAACAAGACTCAAAGGTTCCCAGTTTTATTAAACGTGCTAATGGTGCTTTAAAACTTGATGGGACGTCATGCATGTAAAAGAGCTTACCCTTGGAACAGGCGGTGGAGCCCTTCTCCTTGGCGGTGCATGTAATTCTGGCACATGTGAATGAATAGCTACACCCGTCTCAACGGATGTAATTGACCCCGCATCCTCATCAGAGAATTGGACAAGAGATGGTTGTTTGGCAACACGAAGATTGACTGCAAATTGTGGTTTCTTCACGGCTGCCGGGATCAATTCAGAGTCCACTTGGACATGAGTGTCCGAGTACTCCGAAGACACCGTCTCTGGCCGGTGTTGATCTTCAATGGAGGAGGGGTAGTCAGACGCGAGGGTTTCCTCAAGAGGAACATCTGAGGAGGACTCTGTCGACACGGCATGAACTCGGGGTATCTTAAGAGCGGAAAATGACTCAATCGTCGACAGTCTTTCACTTTCGTCTTCAACGGGCCTGTGTACGGGAGCAGTCGTAGAAGACAGAAACATACAACATAGAACAGAGCATATAGAATACAGTGAGAAGTTATATTTTTTATGATTATGATTTAATAATACTGACGACTAACGATAAGATTTTAAAACAAGATGAAGACACAACTTTTTACTTTTCCTTTTCTTATTATGTCTTCACTTTGTTCGGATACATAATAATAATATGTGTAGTAATGTGTAAATGTGTCCTATTAGTTTTGTGTGTATAGAAATAAGTTCTAGGCATTCACTACTTCTTCGTGATGATAAATTCTAGACGACACATCTCCTACAAGTGTTATACATCTTTCGCTCATTTATTTTCCATGTACAATATTTCTTGTTTTAATCCTCTAATGAGTTTTGCGCTAGCTCACAAAACTCTGCTCCACATAAGAAGACACACTGTTCATTATTTTTATTCTTAAGTCTGTCCAAACAGTATATAGTGTGTATACTCTAAAGTCGTAACTCTTGCTTAATTCTAGCCACTTGGATATTCGCTACTACTTGGTTCCATTTAAAATATAATAAGGAGGCGAGAGGCAAAGGTGGTCCTCTGGAAATAAATGGAAGAAAATGACTAATCTCCGAATCCTGCTGTTTCCTCTTTTAGTTTTCTCTCTCTCTGTAGACAGCAGACTTCTTCTTCTTCTATCACAGCCTCTCACACAATATTATTATACTTTTTGTCACTGGAACTGAAACACATACTGAAATCTAAAGTTAGTTGCAAAAGGTTCTAACTTTGAATTTTCTTATTTTATCACGCGGATAAATAAATCTTTTAGCGCCTTAGATGACAAGTAAATTTTATTATTGAGACTTTCTATACACTCTTTCGACTTTAGCGAAATGTCTGTACCTCCAGAGAGGTAGGTACCGTACTTCCTTCGCACCTATGAATGTACCTACCTACATATGTAATTATAGTTTAACAAGCACGAGTAGATTTAACAGAATTGGAAAGAGAAAATAATATCATCTATACAGCTATATGTACTTAATGATGTATGTGCATACATACTTATTAGTTCTTTGGTCATAGGTCCCTGCTAAAACTTGTAATATTGGAAAGGAGTCAAAAGGAGGAACTACAGTGTTTTTGCTGTTGTATTCACATATCACATGGATCATGATGTATTCATTGTAGTCAGTGTTCAGTGTCTAGAAAAACATTGGAGTTAAATGCAACTACAAGATTATAAAGTCTACGGTAAGTGTCTAGCCTCGGCCTGGGTCTCGAAACTAAAACTCTAAATGAAAACTGTAAATATGTAAGTAATATTTTATACCATTTCCCAAGCCTACCCTTTAACCATTAAAGGTGTAGCTCAGAAGTTAAGGGAAAAGGGAAAAGATAGCTAGTTAAACTGACTAGTATATGTATATTCATACGCGTGTGTTTACGTTCCTGGTGCATACGTGATGGCTATATTATTATTGCATGTAGTATCTTCTATATGCAGTATGCAGGTGCAGTTAAAGATGGTTAAAGCTGAGAAATGTTCGTAGTGTAAAGCACCGATATAGAGCATATAGAAAAGTTTTGTGAGTGTTTGCTTTGGTAGACATGATTTTGGTGTGGTTGTATTTTGGTAACTTAAATAATAATGAAAATAATGGATGACATACGAGAAAGGTCTTTTCCGGATCACTTGAATATTTCTTTGCTTGAGACAGTAGTAAGAGCATCCGAGACCCAAGAGCATCAGTCCCAAAAAAAGAATTGCACAGATGATTAATAATACTTCGAACTCTTTGAGTGGTGCGGGGAGGATGGGTGGAGCTGCTCCTGGGGGAATGTACCTGCCATAATCCAATGCCAATCAATCAAATCCATCAACCATCAAGCATCAGAAACAATTATTCAAAAGAATTCCCCCCTTGCAAAATACATACATACTTGGAACTCATACAGTTCGCAGAAGTGGCAGAAGTCATATTGTAAGACTTTTGCTATGCGACACTTGTTCTAAAACCATGCTACATTTTGTTGTGCTAATATTTGACTTCTTGTCTTTCTTGTCAGTGTCACTCATATAGTCAGTCAGTCGTTCATTTAATAAACTAGATGATGAACAGGAGCGGGAACAACGTTGAAATGAGCAAAAATGCTACACAGATGTCTGACTAAAAGCCTTCCTACACAGATATTTCCCTACACTTCAACAGCTATTACATACTACATCACTATAGTATTGTAATATAATTATAAAAATTAATATAAGTAGGTAGCACGTATAGTCTACGTCAAAGATGCAAATTAGTGTTTCATTGAACTGGGTGTCATCCCTATTATTTATAATTAGCTATACAGGCATATATGTTGTAAAATGAAAATGCAAGTGAATTTCAAAAAATAAAAATATTATCATTCAAAACATTTCTGGGCTCAGCGGGAATCGCGACAACGATTTGACTGACGATAAGTCGTGATTGAAAAGAAGTCTATGAACAAATGTAAATTTAAAACCTAGAAAATTGAAATGCCTACTCAGTATTCAGAGCGAGAATTCAAAACCAATACAACTTTCTTTCTTTCTGACTTTATTCCTTTTGATTTCTGATTTTGTGATTCAGGACGTGGAGTAAACAGTAAATAAAACTATACAGTCCTGGTATTCCGTTGGTATCTTGCTATTTGTTGTATGATATGCATTATTTGTTTACAACAGATAATCAAGAGTTTACATAAAACGCTAACGATTGCGTGCCTACGCGGTACGCGGTTGAGGAAGGATCACTGAGCTTTGCGGGAAAAAAAACTTTGTGGATTGTTGAATATTTGTTGAGCTCTGTCTGAATTCTGAAGTGACTGTCTCGTTAAGCAAGTGAAGCGTACGCACGTATTTCTCATTATTGTCCCCTGTGTGTCATTTTAATGTCCATTCCCCCTCAAGAGGAAAAAAATATACATGTATGATGTTGGTGTGATTGGGAAATTATTGCAGCCACAGGTGGTTAGTTTGTGTGTACTGTGTGACTCTGTGAACCCTCCACCTACGTTAATAACGAGAACGAAAACGACAAGACGACGAGACAACGACACAATAGGTATACCGATCTGTTATTTACTGTATAAACATAGCTGGGTACTTACCCCTGGGTTAGGTTCAAAATGTAAACTTGTATTCGTACTGCTATGACTAGTTTATGTGTATACATATAATTATTTAATCTCTATATTATTGACATTTACACATGGGGTGATAGAACTACCAAGTACAGAGGATGAAATTCCAAAATATTTTTTTATTTAGATTTAGATTGGTATTTGGTCCCAAGTTGTATGTACTTACATGCATAATATAGTTTGGTCACTTACAAGAAATCAGGTGGAGCAGGGACGAGTGGAGGTGGATATCGGCAAACAATGGTGATGACCTCATCCCCTTCCATCTCAAGACCGTGGTGGAACCGGACAACCACATTGTTGGTGAAAACCCTTTGTGGATCCTACGCAAAAGTCAAAGTCAAAATAAAAATCAAATCAGCCAAAAGTCAACAGTAAATGATCAAGGATTGAATATTTTACTTTACATACTCTTCATTTTTTTCATACATCGTAAAATCATAAACAACATAGCGAGCATAGTTCATTGTACATATAGTTATAATGTATTTGTTCGGCTTTGTCTTCAGCTTTGGTAGTTGCCTTATAAAGAGTGAGAGGCATTTTTTCTTATTAATATACCACATAATAGCGTAATAACTCCTACAACACAGCGACATGACATATTATTATTATAGGGAGAAAAAAGATTGAAGAGGCAGTAATAATTGGAGGACAAAATAATTACACATCTACATCATCTAATGAATGCAGGTACAACACAGATGTTATGACTAAGACTGTACTGTATGACAAGGAACAGGCAAGAGTCTGAGAGTCGGATGATCTTCTTATTAACAAAAATAAAATTACGGTCACGGGTTATTTTACGATTCTCTATTTACGGCTCGATCAGGTTGACGGCTTCAGTGCTTGTCAATCTGAATGATAATTCGATTATTTTGCATTTAAAGCTTTTGTCTTTTGCACGAAGAAAAACACGAGCATTGAATTATAGTACTATAAAACTATAAAACAGTTACGGTCTTTCAACACTATAACTAAAGATGCCCAAACACAACAAAGATCTGCTATCAAATTCTGTTCAATAGGTTAATTTAGTCCGAATAATTTGCGATTCCAAATCAACACAATCCGGTCCATCCTTACATTAAGCATAGCCCATGCTGATGCTATAATAATAAAAAGCGTTTTTGCAAAAAGGTCACAAAATGAAGTCAAGATTAGCATACAATGTTTCCCAATTATGAATTTCACTGCTTTCCTTTTTTGTCAAATGAGGTTTGCCATTTTTGTGCAGTTCAAATCCTTGACATCGAATCACTATTCGTGTTCCCACTTTATGTCGCTGCAGATACTATGTGGCTAAACCAATTACCACAGCCAAAAATTGAATAAAATAGTAATAGTAAAACATGCTATATGAACATTTGCGCCTGTGATATGGAAATCCCTTTACCATTAGTTACTTTTAGTAGATACTTTAATATGGGCAATTGGGTTGCAAAATTTAAATTTAAAATTTTACAATACACTATAATATATCATACCATAATGTTGTGATGGTGACTAACGATAAGAGAATCAGGTAATAGTGTCTAAGATACTCGCAGTATTTCCCTTGAAGTTCCTAATAATATTTTTATGATTTTCGACAATATTTTTCTCTCAACGCTCTCTCGGTCGGTGTCGGTCTCGAGTCTCGACGTAGACTTAAAAATTGAGACAAGTATGAGAATTTGCATACGTACACGTAAGGATTTACAGTTGGCTCCCTCACCTCAACAGTCTCAACAGTAACACCATGGCAAAGACCAAAAGTGTCAAAGCGCATATATCTACATTATTAATCAAGAATTCAAATTGAAGAACCACAGAGCTGAAGATAAAATAAGGCATGGAGAGAGAGAGAGAGAATAGGACATGCGAAACATGGAGTGCACGTCCACTATACACATTTTTACAGATATGCACTTTTCTTCTGATCTTCCTGTTGTTTCTAGCCGCGAACATGCGAAGCAAAAGGCTACTCTCAATAATAATAGGCTCAATTACAACAACAACGTCTTGAAGTTTGAAGAGATACAAAAAAAACAAGAGATTTCTATTGAAATATTGAAATTGAAATACCATACGGGATTTATAATTTGTCCATTATTATTTCTCTTTTAAACCATAGAGATACAGACAGAGTCATAAGGTCTGTTCTGTTAACCTGTAAGTCTGGTCAGTTTACTTACAAATACATTTTTACCTATGTGTGTAGTGGATACGTTTCGTGATAATCCTCCTCCTGCAAATCCTCAATATGGTTTCAAGTTGGATCAGGTCATGATACTATATAAGCTTTTGCGAGCTCAACTGAAACTTTTTTGGCTCTCGCTGGCAATTATTATTCTTCTCTCTGATGTTCTTTCTATGTTATTTTAATTCAAACTGAACCAGTGTAATAATCTCCCACTATTCCCACGTCGAAATAATTACCATTTGCCTTTTTCAGATAGTTTCTGAAGAATTTTACTGTATTATATTATTTGTGATATGTGCCTCCTTGGTACTTGGACTTTGTGTGAGACTCTTAAGTCTGAAACTTATCTCCATTTTAAATTTATTAAAAGGCGGAGACTATCTCTATGTGAATCTCTATGCGACATTAAGTTGCACGGTTGGTTGCTTTCCTGACATCCTCACTCTTCTCGGGACTTGTTTTTCTTTAATACACACAAAAAAACAGGATACATTTCAGTATTTGTGTACTGTGCTGGACGTACACACTGCACTTAATAAAACGGACGATATAAAAGAACAAGAAGGACGTATAGCCAGCAGCCAGCACAACAATGCCAGCCTCAACTGGCCATTGTTTAGCCTTTCATCTAGATTCTAGACTATGATTAAGAAAATTATTCTGTTCCTGTTTCTGTTTTTGGGTGGCAGTGGCGGTGGCGGTGACTTTAGCTTCTCCATATTATGAAGGAAATTTTATTACTACAAGTACTACTATTTCATTTTAGTCCTCGTTTTAACTTTGGCAATGATATCTATAACATTAAAACAGACTGCAGATATCACTAACTGAATACTATAGCATTGTTTTTTTGAAGCGTCAATTTGGATTGCAAGCCCCAAAAGGCACGAGTTACAACTTGGATAGTTTTTATTTTCAGATTTCCAGTAGTGCTGAATGTTGTAACCACTTTTACTTAAAGCGTAAGCGTAGTACTTTTTCCCCTATGAAAAACTATAAAGTATTTTATGTTTATGGGATTTCTAAGACTGAATCATCCAAATTAATTTCGTGTAATTGTAAAGATTTTGAATTTTTTGTTTCTTATTACACTGAACATAGTATAGGGCTTAAAATAGGAGCGGAATGCTCTGTAATTGAATATGTATGTACCTATTTTAATGGTAATGGTCCTTTGGAGAGCTTTAAGAATGTAAAAATATAAAACTAAAAAAAAATATAATGAATTCACGGTCCATTAGCTAAAATAAGAAAGTGTACTCTAAAAAAATAAAACTGTTCACATATATGTGTGGTAGTCCAGAAGAAGTTTAGTCCTTTGGGCCAAAGGACTAGTCCAGAACCCCAGGATTCTTCTGGACTAGTTCACAAGGGCAGTCCAGAGGCCGCCGCGGCCTATGGACTGGCCAGTCCAGAAGCCGATGCAACGATATACAATGCATCATTTTAACACGTAGAATTTATGAATATGCTCAGTAAAGGCAATAAGATACAATTACAATTAGATTTTAGATTCAATGTAACTGAATTTTAAATGTAGATTTCATTCGTGTCGTCAGGAATTATTTTTGAGTGAAACTTTTACAATTAGCAATTAGTCGCAAAATGGCATCCAGCACGATTCCTATGTTTATGGACACGAGCTAACAAAATTTCGAAATAATGCCAAGTTATGCTGTGCGTTGGTTTTCCTAACTAGTAAGACAGATAACAACTCGTATCATCGTATGTGATATTTCTGATATACGTTATACATACGTTTCGGCATAGTTCCCGCTCTGACTAGTAGCAGGTGCTACTAAAATAAGAATTGCGTTATTACCAATGAGTGAAATATTGTGTGACTCAAAATACATTACTTGAAAGATCTTAGTGAAATAATTAAATTGACATATCAAATACCGGGTTTTATCAATTGCTAAACATTGTGGGAAGACAGAGATGGCAGACACGAGAGTACACATTTTAGAGTTCATATACACAAGAGTGCGGGATATTGTAGTGTAGACTTAAAGGTGTAAACCAAAAAGTGCGCGATACAAGAGTTGAAAACTGTAATTACTTGCCCTTAGAAACGATAATTAAAACAATATGTTTATAATAAGTTTAGCTACAACATTCCAAGCCTTCATTTAAGCTGATATTTTTAGTTTTATCCTGAGTTGCCATCCAGACAATATAATTAATAATTTTATTATTAATAATAAATATTAATTTATAATTAATTAATTATTTAATATAATGCATAATTAATTTATATTATAATCTGGTTTAAGTTTGGTAATATATTCTTGAATTTAGTGCAGTTATGCAACTGTGAGATATGGTGATGAAACTATATATGTTTTGCCCAGCAAATTAAAAGTACTTAAATATTTACATTGTTACACACTCCTTTGCCATGTATTTCATGTAATATAATAATAATAAATATTCATTAGTTCGATTTAATCAAAGTTCATACAATCTGACTGAACCATTCACTGGGAGTGAAGAGATAGGAGGCTACCGCATTAGTTTGTCTCGCTCATATTAACCTTTCACCTATACCTATACCGTATACCTATACCGTCACCTGTTTCACAGTAAAGGAGTCCCATTCCCTAGGCCTCTACAGTAAGTAGCGGTCACTAATGAGCACCGAAGGATATTGGGTTCTAATCAACCACCCAGTGACGACACAGGGCCGTATACGATTAGCAGTCCGCGAGGATTGAAGCCAGGTCTGAAAATGGAAATTTCGTTCCAGTCTGCAGTACTAACCGCTCTCCCAAGCACTCCTGCGTTCACAGTGCAATCTTTCGTCAACACGCAAACATCCCGCACTCTTACTTATTTGCACTCTTTAGTCACATACCCGAATCTTCGTGAAGACAAGTAAGTGATTTATTATCGTCGCACGTAGCACTGAGTCTGACCGTTAACTTTGTTCAAAAATTTGAATCACGTTAAATGTGAAAGCAACGTCGAGTTCTACTGCTCAAGTACAAGAGGCTCAATGCTATACGCGAAGATAAACATAACCCCAGCGCATGTGTGTGTAATATCCAGTCGCTGCGCTGCAGCGATTAGATATTAAAAGTTATTTTTTGTAAGTATTGGTTAGTATTTAATGCATAGGGATGTACAAATATTCACCTAATTCTAATACCTGACGATACGTATGGATTCTACATTTTAAATTCATTTACATTGAATCTAAAATCTAATTGTATCTTATTGCCTTTACTGAGCATATTCATAAATTCTACGTGTTAAAATGATGCATTGTATATCGTTGCATCGGCTTCTGGACTGGCCAGTCCATAGGCCGCGGCGGCCTCTGGGCTGCCCTTGTGGACTAGTCCAGAAGAATCCTGGGGTTCTGGACTAGTCCTTTGGCCCAAAGGACTAAACTTCTTCTGGACTACCACATATGTACTTCATATACACGTACGGTTGCTTGCAGTAACATACCATTGTAGATGAACTAAAATTAACATAAAAAAGGATTGGAACACACCTCCTTGTCCTTCAGGCTGAGAAGACTGAAATGAGGAGACGAAGAAGTCAAGTCTACATACGAGCTGTGATTTTTATAAAATGTTAAATGTTGATATATATTATTCCTTTTTTACTACTACCATAGCACTACAGTGCACCATTACTATCACATCACATCATCTCACATGAATGATGAAAGATAAAGTAAAGATAATAAAATAATATAAAAGTATCCCCAACTTTAACTTTAGTGAGTTCATCCATTCCATATTTCCATCGCGTGCTCGCGTTTACTATATGGACTATGGATTCGCGCAGTGTCCATGGGAGAAGGTACATGCCATTTAGTTATAAAACATTGCAAAAATAAAAAAATATTAAATTGCTAGGAATTAAATAATAATTATGCATTAATGAAATGGGATGAGACAGACAGAGGAGCAGTGCTCTGGATACTTAAATTATGGTACTGGTACTGGTAGTACAGCAGCATGTTGAAACACACGTCTTGACAAGCGCAGCTACGGAATAAAAATTATGTGGAGAAAAAGGGAAAAAATTGGATGAAATAATTTAATATTAAAATTCCCATCCCACTCCTTCCATGTTTTCTGCCCATGCGATTTTTTTTGTCCTGCCCATGGTTTTACGATGCTGAAACTCTCACTTTTATGGTTAAATTATATATTTATTATTCATGGAAACAGAATGCGGACTCACTTTGGACTTTTTGGCATGAAATCTGAGATACAATCAAATAATGCAAAAAAAAGAGGGAAAAATACGGAGGGGAAAAAGATTGTGACTTTGACTCCAGGACCATAGGACCAGCAGTAAAGTGAATAATAAATGACGAACGTCAGAATTCCTATCCTACAATGATGTTTACTGCCTACAATTACTTAAGCAGACCGAGGCATGTCATATGTCAGTGTAATTTTAATTTGACGAAGGTGAGGTCTCTCTACAACAATTATCTATAGTGCATATTACATACTGCACTGTAGGCAGGAGGCTGTTTTTAAAAAGAAACGGAATTCCACACAGTTTCTTTTCTTTATTTCTATGTATGGCGTTGGCGTCGGTCGGGTCATACATAACATTACCATTACGTATGCGCTAACATTTTTACGTATTTGTAATTTTTTTTATCATATCTAAATAAAAAAAGAGACTGAGCGCAGGTGAGATGTGCCAAGTTTGTAAGTTGCCGTTTGCCAGTGTTCGAGCCAGTTGTGGGATGTGATTGAAAGGACAGGGCAGAACAACCTTCCTAATATAGACAGGCTAACATTACGATTTCTTGATGAGATGAATTATATTTCCAAGAGTTTGAGTTTTGAGTCATTTCATTATCATAATCATGCAGAGAAAACACAGAAACAGATATTCGCTCTTGTTCATTAAATACAACTAGGTTTGCACACGGATTTTTTCTTGTTCTTGTTCTGGTTCGGGCTCTGGTTTTGGCTCTGTTTCTGGTCCTGCGCTCATTAATTGCTGACCAAAGTGCTGATGAAGAAATTCCCTATGTTAATATAACTACGTTGGGTACATCTTTGATATTGCTACTTGTCAGCCCTTTGAGAATTTATACAGCTTCTATTATAGGTAACGTGAATTAATTCAGCCTTCTTCTCCTTTGGCTTTCATTTTGAATGAATTAGATTGAGAATACGTGGCTATGCAAATAATTTGCATTAAATTTGCTCTGATTGTGTGGGATGTAATCTCAGAAATAGACCTGCTTTATTTTTGTAATTTAAAAATTTGCAATCAGGATTTTACTTACTACACTTACTTTATATTACTACTATTATTACTACCTGGTAGTTTAATTTTTCGAACAAATGTATACATAATTTGAGCATATACCTACCCACATCTATAATTATTACATCCTTAAGTAATAGTATACTTAGCATTGAGAATTGAGATGAGGATTGTGTGTGCGCATGTGGTTCAGAGAGCATGAGAATTTATTAGCTCATTGTTAAAAATAATGATCATTACTCATGATAATCATCGGTTGACATCAGCTTGGCATTTGGCATATGGCATTTAGAATCTTAATCTTGCCAAGTTCAAACTTCAAATGATAATTTATGACACCCTTTAAGATATCTGACAGAATCATAAATTTAATTTATCGTTAGTTTGTACAGGAGAGGAGTAGACCGAGAGCTCATTTTGCTATTTCCATATCCAAAGGACGTGCTACTCCTTTTCCTTATTAGCGTCTCGTATCATCTGTGAGAGAGTGTATGTGTCATCCAAGGTATTTCAATAACAAGTATTGATCCTTAAAATAAATACGTTTCACACATGTGTCTGTCTACCTGTGGAATTTATTATTATTAGGATAATTATGCATATAATGGCCATTCATAGTTGAAGGTGTGAGGTGCAAAAAGCAGTTTATCTACATGCTTATACCTACTGACTGACACTAGTCAAAATTGCACAACTCGGCTACTACACGTTTTATTACTCCACGCAAAATTGACGAAACACATGTTTTTTAATCAGTGTCGTCACCCAAACCAAGGGTATTTTTCTGATCATACGTAATTGAAAAGGTTCAAAAGGTGATAATTACATTTTTTAAAGCATTTATATGTGAAACCAGTCATGGTAAATAGATGATTGAAATCGATATATTATGAATATTGATTGCCACAAATTACGCATTAGGAAGGAAATACATTACCGGGCAAAGATCAGAAGATTGAACAAGATGAAAATACCATCTTAGAAAAGATGTTAAAAAATCCTTACTTGTCTAGTTCCACATCCTTTTAAGGGGAGCTCAAGGGTTGTTGTGAGGAGACCATTCCCCTTTGAGTAGCAAGCACTATTTCGGTCAAAGTCGGAGTAGGCAATACCATAGAAAGGTTCCTTGAACCGGAGCTCGACATGCATTGACCCAGCCGCACAGTTGAGAACAGCTTGAGTTCGATTGAGTGTGATCTGAGGTTGAAGTGTGTCCAACTCCGTCACTTTCCCCGCCAACGTTGCTTTCGGTGGAAGACCCTCAGTGTACTCTTGGTCAATCCCCTGGATCCCATAGTTGGACTGTCCTGAGCCATGCCCGAGATTTGCTAAGAGGAAAACCAGGAACAGGAACAATTTGAAGCGCCTAAAGAACCCATAAAAAAATTATAGATAATCAATATTACGCACAACAGAACAGAACACAATCATCAAGACCGAGTCAAGAACAACATAGATAACTGAGACAACAGACAACGGACAGGAATTTGAATTTGAATTTTCACAGCCATGTATGCATATATATATATACATCTATATAATTATATTACTTGAGTGCTTATCTCTAATAAATTGCGGACGGACGATCAAATTCAAATGTCATATTATCAAAATGCCGACGAGAAAATACAGAGCACTAGAGAGACCATCAACATAGGATTTCATTGTCAGTGCCAGTGCCAGACCGAGTGCCTGCTCCTAATACACATTATCATCACACGTTGAAACAGAAACAGACAGCGGGGACTGCCGTGAGACATATTGTATTCTATCTCACATATTATTATGTCTACCTTATTTTTATTGGATGTAGTATATGCTCCATGCGAAAACTGTACACGTAAATAAGAGCAGGATTTTGCAGGATGCTTTAAATTATGATGATTATTCCCCACCCTATTTATCAGATCGCAGATTTTCTTTTGTATTTATTTCCCATAAATAATAATTTCCCCTCATCTTTCATAACCATGGGTTTCACTTGAACTTGCTTCCACTCACTCGATCACAACTTGAGGCTATACAGACACAATCCATTACAGTGCAGGCAGTGTGTGGAGTAACTATTGATACACATAAAATATATGAGCTATATGGTCCATGCGTATATTAGTAGTATATAGTTCCGCTAAATATGCTACTTAATACAGCACCGTATTTTCTCAGAGCACGCAGAGTGCACTACTACTGCAGGCGCATAGGCTGAGAGACCAGTCAACCGATAATGAAATATCATTTCAAATCCACTTCCAAAATTAAGATCATGAAAACATACTCATCATTCCTAATTAAGGTAGACACTATACAATTTATTACGGGATTATATAATATTACATTATGGATATTACATGGGCTCTCAACTCAACACAGATTTTTGTATTTTTGTTGTATATAATAACATGGAAAGTCATGATGAAATATCTGACTTACATAATTATATATTTAATAATAACAAAAATCATTATAGATATATTATAGCATGTAAGTATTTTGTTGTTTGTCTGGGTAGGCATAAACTTTGTATCACCGTGCAGTCTACAGTCACAGTGGAATAGAGCTTCTCGCATGCTGCATGCAGACATTCTTATAGAATTTCATAAAGAGATGTTCGATTGTCTTGGTCTAGGGTCTTTTGGCTCGTATTAGAAAACATTACACATGCACACCTCAACATGTCTGCCTGGTTTCTGTTTGTGTACGGTATGGGCTGGTTTTTGAAACGCTTAATCGTTTCATGGACTGAACATTGTTCTAACTGGTAAAAGTCCTAACCACACATTTTGTATTATTACGCAGAGATTTTTTCACACATTTCTAGTCAATATTTTTTTTTATTTTTCGCAAGATTAAATAACTATACACTACACATAATATATGTAGGTACTTATAAAACTTTGAATTCGAATTCGACTTCACTTGGACTTCCACCTATACTCACCAGTACCAGTACCGATACCAGTGCCAGTGCACCTACACTTAAATCAATGCTTTAATACAACACTATAATCATGAGTTAGTAGCAAATGCGAGCATACATACAGATTTAATTTTGTAATATATAGCTACGTTTATATTTTTCCCCTCCTATTCCTATCAATGATGTTTAAAACAACTCAAACGCAACAATTTATGATTTTTTTGGGGGTTGATTATGAACTTTAATGCTCTAACGGAATCAGAATTTTTCAGAGTTTGAATTCAAATTTAAATTCAAGTTTGAATTCTGTGGTAGAAACTGCCAAAGACAAGCGTGCACATATTTCTATCTGTATAGTCTACTACAAGTGCGTGTGTGTAAATATTTTATATACTAAAGGATTTCTTTGTACAGGGGTTTTAGTTGTCGAGACATAGAGCTTTGAAGACATAATATTGTAAGCTGTGATTCTACAAAGTCTCCACAGAATTGACGGTCAAAGTCACCGTAGGTACCTACATTATACGAAGGAAAAACGTAGATTTATTTATTACAACAGATTTAGAAGGATGTATATACAGTATAATATAATATGGGAATGGGGAAGTGGACAGTCACTATATAGACGCTACTGCATAAGATTCTTTTGCTATACATAACGATTAGAGTGAGAGGATTGTGCGGATTCCAGTAATATATAAGTGGTAAGAAGGAACTCACGTAGAAAGTCATTGCGTATAAAACCCTTTAATTTAAGGCTATGTACACCTGTAGTAAAGTTTGCTCATCATGATGAAGAAGACTGAATTGAGTGGATCGTTTGAGCTCTGTAACGTGTAATCTAGTTGGTAAATCTGAGTGGGCATCCATGTGGAAATGATGAAATCGTGCACATATCTCCTTCCTCCACCTCCACATACTCCCAGGGAGTAATAAATGGACATATAGACATATGTACAGCTTCTGTCTGTCTGTAGTCTGTACGATGAACAGTCCAATATAAAACAAATTAAGTACCTACCTACCCACCTACCTACCTACCTGCAGTCTATCGGACGGAATATCAGCGCCAGTGCCGGTGCACGCGTTGAAGAAGATCATGAAAAATTTTAAATTTCCGCAATTTTACACATTTTCTTGAGGCATTAAATACCTGTAGCAATGTGAGTGCCAGTACCAACAACTCTCAGGACCAGGACCAGGTTTAGCCTACTGTTATATCTATACTACTAAAAAGTATAGTCAAGTTGTTTGCCTATTAGTGCCTGTATTATAATTTTAATATACGTATAATCTAAAATTACAAATCTACACGCTAAATATATCATTATTTTCCATCACTTTTAAGATTTAAATGGTACGTATGGATAGACTATATACTAGCTCATCTGCCAGGTATATCTATACAATCACCGCTTCCAAGAGTACTGTGTATAATAACATTATTTTTAATTATAGCCGAAATACATTAACTTAGTAAGATGGTTCAAAATAGGCTAACTACAATTTTCTTAAGGTTCAAACCATTTATCTCTGAATTTCTGGTACAAAACTTTGGGTTATATAATGCTCTTTTTCTATCCAGAATTTCTTGTAAAAATCTGGAATAATACACTGCTGTCCATTTTATCTCTTCAGAATTAATGTTGGAATTTTTTCCAGAATTTTTGAATGTATGCCTTGTGTATTTTGCACCTTCAAGAACGACTATATTAGTTAATGTATAACTTTAAATCTGCTTCCTCACGCTACCCATAACATTATGGATGGGTAGGTATGTATTTTTTCGAGTTTTTTCAACCGAGTCTGAAGGTAACATAAATATAAAGTAATTCATATCATAATAATTTCATTTCAATGTCTTCTGACATAACCAACTACGTTCGAGAGATAAGTTCAAAGATATTATATTATATGGTACAGGACGTCAATTTCAGTTTCAACTTACACATCTATCCAGCCATCAGCCAGGGATCTACTCTGTATTCTACATTATAGTGCAAAAATATTCACAAAGATAGACGCAGAAAAGTCTTATTGTTATTCTTATTACACCCGTCAAGCTTATTTCACTTCTGCCATTATTATTAGATGTTAAGGTTACGTCTCTACTCCCTTTGTTTGATGCTAGGGAGGAGGAATAGCAAGAAGTTTCTGGGTAAGGTAAATATTGAGTCAAATCCATTAAAGCATTACTTTGCAATATTAATGCTAATGTGACTACCACTACTACTAACGATAGCTTACACTACTTCTCGTTTGTATGCATGGGAAGCAATTATCTAACCAAGTAAAAGTAACATTGAGATACCTATACGCATTATTGTGGTACTCAAGGCAAAAGTTTAATATTAAATCTACGTATGTCATTGCCAGTACAAATAATGCGGCAAGTGTAAAAATAAAAAATAAGTACTATTTGAATTTTCCATGTACTTAGTAATTATTACTACATCTAATTCAAAAAAACAAGTTTTTTAGAATAATTGGAATTTCCTGCACAGTCGATGTCTATATTATGTATAGTCGTTAGCGTCATTACTATTAGTCTTTGCTGCCATTAAGTTCGGGTCTTGTGACTATGTTAATTAGCAAATATGCAAAATAAAAATTAAGATTTTTGTATTTCTAAAGCTTTAACTATTGTCTCTATTAATTTAAATTAAATAAGTAAGGTTGTCACTGTACCAAAACGAATAATTAAAAATATAAAACAATTACTACATTACGAACTACAGTGATCATCATTATTAAGTACATTCTAATTACTCTACACGAAGTTGACGTCATAACACATGACAAATTATTTTTGTGTCCATGTGACAATATATTATGCCATTTAAAATTATACCAGTACGACAGTTTGACAGTAATGAATACACATTACATTGTATGTCATGTCCACTCAAATCAAAATATGGACACGTAGATGTTACTTCAATTCTGATTCTGATTATCATTCTCATTTTCATTCTGTGACCATGAGGTCAGTTTTCAATTTCATTTTTCATTGAAAGGGAAATTTAAGTTGATGTATAGGGAAGCATATAGGAAGGATGGCTGGCTATTGGCTTGGCTGGGGCTGGGGCTGGCGTTGGGAAGGTGCAGTATATCTCATCTCACATAATAAAATTATATATATCTGTGTTCATCTTTCGAGCATTTCTGTAAAGCCAGACAGTACTACATGCATATAATATGTCCTATCTTTACATCTTCCAATTCATTACCTATTCATAAGGCTCAAGTTTAAAGGTAACGTAAACGAAAACGTAAGCACCTCATTAGCCCAGCCTGACGCTATGAACACTGACGACTGAACAGTTCACAATATAAAAAATATAAATGTACGAATTTATTTAGCCTAAAGACATTTCAGTACAGGCATTTCACAAATAGTAGGCACATTATATGCATGGCATTATTATTATAGTTTGCAGCTAAAATCCAAGCTTAAAACCTAAACATATGTGCATATAGACGTTGATACGCTATATAGCACCAACCATCTTTGATTTTTACATGACGATAACACAGCACCGCTAAGCTAACAATGAAAATCAGATAAAAATGATACTACTAACTTCATGCTATAGGTGACTGACTATATACTATACATAAAAAAGCATAGCATAATATGGAACAAGCATATATCTGTACGCACAAAAATACAAATAAAACAAATTTAAGCGTATCTGAATAGCTTTTAGTACTATTTACAATTTAAATATGCGTCTACCTCCCTATTGTTGTATATTGTATTAAAATGTTTAATAAAAAAAGATGTATTGTAGTCTGTCATCTAATGATAATGACGATGATTGAAGGGATGTAAAAGAGAAAATAAATTTTAATTTCAATACAATGGGAGCCCAATCATTCCGTCAGAGTTAAATCACAATATAACAAAGAGCATCTTCACCTCAAAAGAGCTCCTATATTCCACTATACAAAACCACAGTATGAATACACAAGCTTCATCTCAGCTAACTACACTCAAACTGACTGTCGATATCTATATGTGGACTGTGACTGTCTGTGACAGCGTGTATACGATCCGTCTAATCTACGTACTGGTACGGATGCATCCACGTCCACCTTTCCCACATCCCTTTTACTACAATTCTATTCCATATATCAGCATGATCACAATATGTTTAAGCTGCAGAGATTCAATGTAAAACGTAATGTTTACAAAAATGAAGAAGAGACATCAGAGATGAACCGCCATAGAGAAATCTCTCCATGGTAAGTTATTAATACACTGACTGCATTGCATTACGAACGTGAACATTAGAAAACGTGAGCAAAGGAGTCTACTTCTTTCAAACTTCAAAAAAAAACTCAAATCACAAAAGTCAAGTGAAAACTAAAACTATAACTAATATCCTAATGAAACAAAAAATAATAATGTATGTAACCTAGTACTTATATATGCCGCATGTATTATACCTACCTACCTCCCTATTATACAGATAGATAGGTAATAGTGATGGGTAGGCATCCCCGCACTATTTACTATCACTATTTTAACAAGAGTAAGGACAGAAATGATGTAGTTATGGTTAAGGCTAATGGCGAATGGTATGGAAATAATGCTCACAAAAGTGAAACACACTGCTCTGCTGAAACAGAATGGGCATGCAAAAAGAATGAATCCTTCGACACGCCAGATTGAAACGAGTCATTCTCTTGTACATCTCTCTCTCTCTCTCTCTCATCCTATCTAAATCTCAAAACTCAAGATGTACAACTTCCACAGATACTCACTCAGAAAGTGTTTCCGCCAATCTTCTTGCCATCCAGTGTCAGAGACAGACGTACGTTGTCGTTCGTGCCTTCTTGCATTTACTTCAGCTCTACTACGTCCATACCTTGTTACGATTATTAGCTATATACCATATACTTTGAGAATTTAGTATTAATACTGTCTGTAGTTTAGTGTTGTACTGCAGTATGTATGTAGGTAAGAAGGAAAATATGTGTGGGGGTGCATATCTGTACTGATGGGGTATTGGGACAATGTTAAAAGAACTAAACTAAAGCTAAATGAAACTAACATTAAACATTACTATTATTCTATTCTATACAGTTTACAGTTTAAGTTTCAATTTTTATCTCCTGTGATGTACTTACATCCCATACTATTGCATTGTCGGTATCGGCATCGGCATCGGCATCAGCAGTCACTGCAGAGGTATAAAGGGAAATGTAAAATGTAAATTCAAATGATATACTATGCCTTACATACGAATCGGCAACGGTACGGTGGTACTGGTTAGGAATTGAAGGAATGGAATGGAAAGGAGAATTTACTTGCAAGTTTTACAAGCATAATATATAGCCTTGGACTAACTTGCAGAATCCTTCAGAAATTTTGCATGGGCGTCGTTCCACTCGATGAAAACAATGGAACTTTATCAGTTCATAAGGAATAAAGACTCTTGACTGCTCACAGTTTTCTTTAACGAGAGCAAGACAATGAACGTCTACCCACTCGTTGTCTTCTCACATTATAGACATAATTATACGTGTCCCTACCCCTATACCTACCAAGGTACATACTATAATAATATCTTATGGGCATACGTGTTTTTTTTTGTTTTGTAAATTCGTACAGATAATCTCCTAGACACTATATCTGTACTATCTCTGTACATCAATAATATGTATTATTATTATATTATTTTAAATATTTTTACTGCCTATCTATAGATATACCCACACATGTGTTTTTACCTTTTTGATAATTTTTTTCAATAAACTGAAATTGAATTATCATGTTCTGATTCTCTGAATTGAACTTCGACTGGGACTGGGAGTTGTGTAGTCCGGTTTTTTTTATTGACGATATTTAGTACAGTGTAGAATATATTTAAAATGAAGATAAGACAAAATATATATGCCACCAATTATCTGTTTTAATGAAAAGTCAATTTTTTTTGTGATCCTATAAATTATTTTATGTATGTATATATCGTTATCCTCTAATCGTATCAAATGATTGATGCATGGGAAACTTGAGGATGGGAAGCGGGAGGAAAGTGATTGTAATGTAATGCATGAGTAATTTTTTTTATATTACATTACACATGAATCGATTTGTTATTTTGTAACATATAGTAGCTATATAGGAGGGGAAGAAATGATATAATATTTTTTAAATGTGATCGAGATTGAGAAAAGAGCGGAGGGAGCGGAGTTGATCTTGATATTTTGATTGAAGCCGTGCCTAAAAAAAATATCACGAAAGACGAAACATGAAAACTAATGTAGGTAGGTACTACTAAGGTATGCATGCATGCAAAATGTACATGGTTGGATTTTAAAATTTGAAATGGTGGAGGCAGAGCTACTTTTGCGCCTTGTAAAGAAGGTGGTACATAATAATGTAATAATAGTAGATATCAGTATACAATCCAAGTACAAAATACATATGTGCCCAGGCCTCAGCACAGCAGTCCCATCCGCTCTTAAATGTAATCAGCTGAAGGGAGGGGTAATATTATTACATTTTGAGAAAGATACAACTTCTGTGAGCCTATATCACTATGAACATGGACATGGACGCTTGAGTTTAAAAACAAAAAAGAAAAATGACTTGTGTCGTTTTCATTCTTTCCTGCATGGGTTCCTTATTGTTACTTTTGGTTGGTGGACTTGGACAAACCAAACCAGAATCAAAAACCAAAACGAGATACTATTTAGCTGTACACAGATGCTTGCCTACCTAATCGACTGCCTACCTCTGGAGCACAGCTACTACAGATAACCTGCTGGCTTACAGATACACGTAGATATAGAGCGAAACACCTCACAAGTATACATTGCACATTACTGCATTAATGCCCCCATGAACTTACTTATATGATCATGCCATAACCATATCTGTACGAAAATAACCTTCCTTTTTGATTTGAAGTTGATTTTCGAGACAAAAGTACAGTAGATATGGCTACATTAGATTTCATGCATTGTAATTATTAATGGATCGAGCAGTATCCGCATAATTTTGCCAACCAACTTGATAAGACTAAAAGTTATAATGTATGTAGGTAGGCAACTATATACCTTCCTATATATTTTGTTTTGTTTTTGCCTTTGCTGTTATTCTGCGAACATATACTAGTAGAGGTATGTAATAAATACTTGTCGACTCCCTGACTCTGACTCCCTGGAGTTGTGCCTCGTATGTCGAATGCATACCAAAGTGTAATTATACCTATACACTATATACATGTAGTACAGATGTGCAATATTTTATATCACAGAAGTCGTGAGATACTTATAAATAAAATGATGATTTACGAAAGGGTGAAATTGCCGCTATATTAGAATTATATAGAGAAGTGGCTACGTTCCCTAAGCGATTACTATATTTGTACTCTGTACCTGTAGTCCGTACTAATACACCTACCTGTGGGCAGTACAGGTAGGGCTGGGGCTGACTAATCTTGTAAAAGTATATCTGTATTAGGTGTAGGTATGCACATGCAGTCAGCTGTATAAATTCATACAGAGAAACTGTAAAAACTTGATTCCGTAAAGCACTGCAACAACAACTACTACTGGTACTGGTATATAGGGTCTCTTGATTCTGCTTAATGTAGTGCCAGATTGCCTATTGAGTGCCTACAATGCAATGTATTCTGGGCACGTAAAGTCTAATATAGTGCAAGCACACTTAATAGTATTGTATTACTATATATATAATTACACTAAACTTTAAGCAATAAGAAATAATCCGCGTATTAGTTTATTGTAATCCTAAAATAGAGTGCGAATTAAAATTAAATGTACAGATAGTGGCGCTATGTACCTAATTTGTTTTTTTACAATTTGCTCCTTTGTGAGGAGGAAATATCTAAAGCAATTATGAAACTTCAGAACAACAAAAGTCCTGGCTCTGATGGCCTAACATCAGAGTTTTATAAGAAATTTCATAATCATTATGTCAAAATTATCAAATGGGTTTTTGAATCAAGTGTACAACTCAATGAATTACCTTCATCTATGCGACTTGGGGTAATCACATTAATTTTTAAAAAAGGCGATCCGAAAGATTTGAAAAACTGGCGTCCTATCACCTTGTGTAATAGTGACTATAAAATAATATCTGCTACAATCAAAAATTGCCTAGTTAATGTTATGCCATGCATAATTGGACATTATCAAACCTGCAATATAAATAAACGCTCAATATTTGATAATTTACACTTTCTTAGGGATTTTTTTCATAGTGTTACCGAGGGGGCTATCATATCACTAGATCAAGAATCAGCATTTGACAATCCGGATCATGACTACCTCAAAGCCGTTTTAGAAGCTTTTGGAATGTGTGAACTCATGATCGCTATAATACTGTTGCTCTATAAAAATACATCTGTGATTGTTAAAATTGGATGTAAACTCACAACAAATATCCAAGTCCTCAGAGGAATAAAACAAGGCGATCCAATAGCTAGTACTTTGTTTGTACTAATCATCGAACCCTTCTTATTAAGCTTATCATCTCGACTGCGACAAAGTGGAGCAAGTCCATGTACCTTTTCACCTACAACTTTTTTATCCGCTTACGCAGATGATACTCACATTCTAGTAAAAGACGATAATCAAATTCTAATTGTGGAAGAAGAGATAAGTAAGTACCTTTCCTATTCAGGTGGAAAACTAAACCGAAATAAATGTAGTTTATTACCTCTTGGAATTTGGAAGGAAAAAACAATTACAACTGATTTCCCAATAATTAAAGGCGGAACAAAAATTCTTGGAATCCACTTTGGTGCAAAATCCTATACTGATCTTAATTGGGATGAATTAACAATTAAGTTTAACAGCAAAATAAACTACTATAATTCAAAGTTTGAACATTGCAACATTCTGATGAAAGTCAAAATCTTAAATCTATTTATTTTACCTATAATATGGTTTCGACTCAAAGTCTTAGACCCACCACAGTCATTTACATAAAATGTAATGGACATAATAGAAACATACCTTTGGAATGGGAAGAAAAAGTGGGTGAAAAAGTTTTTTGTGTATGCTCCACCTGATCAAGGAGGACTTGGGGTCAAGCATATTTCAGTGCAAATAATGATCTTTAGAATCAGATTACTAATGCAATGTATTCGTAGCAATTATAATCCATACTTCATGATTAATGCAAACCAAACGATTAGCCGAATACTAAACTACCAACTATGTGAAAATAAATCAAACTTTTATAAAAATATCCAATGTGTCATAATACGCCTCAAGCTTCAATTAACCAACTTAAATGAAAATTTACTCCATAATATAAGTGTATCTAATCCAATGTATATTGCAAGTGGGGCTGGTAATGAACTTGAAACACATGGTTTCAAAACTTTACATGACATCTGTAGTGAACCAAGAACCAAGCTTATACTTGAAAGTGCTCCAATACATAAACTACGATCGCTTACCCTAATAACCAAACAATGTAAAAATGACCTACAGCCTCTAATATCAGAAAGTGAAAACCCCAATATATTAGTGTACAATCCGTTTATAAAAGAAAGAACGGAAATTTCAGTTTTAAATCTCTACATGTTATGTTTGTTTGCAACAAAATGTAATTATACCGATGAGGACCTAAGATTGTGTAATTTATATTCTTGGAGTAATCTTAAGCATTGTGTTAACTTACGAGAAAATGAAATAGTATGGAGGTTTAGGCACAATGCAGTGACTACGCCAAAGCTTGCACAAATATTAGGACTAATAGTTTCAAATAATTGCCCATTTTGCCAAAATTATAACTCAAAATTTAGACACTTTCTGTCTTGTATTTTCTTTAGCCCCTTGTGGGAATATATTAAGCAAATAGTTATAAGGTCAGGTATTCCATGGAAAGAAAATATGAAGATACATGGAATTCCTGGAAAGCACACAAGTGTAAATCATGCAATATATTTAGCTCATATCATTATGTATGAAACCATAAACTGCGAATTCAACCATATCCAATACAAACTAAATCCTCTAATGCGATACAAGCAAAAGTTCTTCGAGTTACTTTACACTGAGTTTCATAAAACTAAAATGAAAAACGTACCTTTAGAAATATTCTTACGCTATTGGAATCCTGTAAATTTTTTTTTCAAAATTAAAAATGCAGAAATTGAAATTCGCATGCTTTCTTTAAAATAGATGTGAGCAATCATAATTAAGGAAAATTTAAATTATTAGCTACATATCAATCCAAATGTTTTACTTATCTGTTAATCCAAATTATTGTTATAACTAGTTTACTTTATAATATTCGGAACAATCATTATCCGTCCAATTGGCATTCTTTGTATACAACTGAATAATGACTAAATAAAGTACTGACTGTTATAGGTGTGTGACTTAAGAAAAGAAAAAAAAAATAAAACTAAAATGTTGTTGTGGATATAATAAATTCATAAGTTGTGACTGCTTGTGATTTGCTTGGGCATTGTGGGCCATGTGAGGGAGACTTTAAACTGTAAAGGTGTGTTAATTTGATAAGCATCCCCAAATGCCCAATTACATTTTTGTTGTTTATCATTTTTTTAATACGATCTTTCACATGTATGCCCAAGAGGTTATGTGCATTGTGTACAGCATCGCAGCCTATACATATATGTAACTTTGCTTGTTCTTCTGACACTGACAATTAGTTCGCGAAGGATAGATTTAGAATGATAATACATTTTTGAATATATTCAGAGTACATACCTACACATGTGGTAAATTTTACAAGGTGAAATGTAATGATCATATACATTGTAAGACCCTGTTATTAATTAAAATATAATTTTATGCAGTCACTTCCCTTAAAGGTTACACACGTAAGTGTTTACTGTGCCATTTCACCATTTCGTACACCCCTCCAAATTTCACTCATGTACATAATATGTATAACTATTGTTTATAGTTTCATATAATGGTCATGGCAAAAACTAAACAGTGTTAATATTTGCCCATTACTCCATTGTAAGAGCAAAACAACCAGTGTACACCTAAAAACCATGTATGAACGTTAAGTATGCGGAAAATTACTTAAACTTAAGAGATACAGATAGTTAAGCACATTAACTTTTATTTTTTCCTGCAATCCAATGTAGAAAAATGTATAGAAATCTGATAGCTATATATGAGTAGCCATATGAGTAAATTAAACCAAAATCATTGGGAATGATAGCCACTAAAAATGTATTTTCAATTCTCGATTCAAGAGCCAGGAAGTTGGAGATCAGAGGTTTACTGCTAAACTCCTGTCGACTACAAATAACGCGTAATGTACGTACCTACCTTATACTATTTTACACGGGCTCTGTCTGTGCTACTTGATTTTGTATGTTTAAAAATGTAAAAATTGAAAGCGGAACAAATTTATTTTGAAACATAAAATAATTGAATTTTCAAAAAAAAAGACTTGAGTGTTTTATTTTGCCTTGAATCTTTTGACTTGTGAAGTCATATGGGTATTCCAATCTCATTTTACTACAGTCAAGAGAATTGAGAATATGAGTGCAAATACGATTACAAAAATGACATACGAGCAATTTACTCATATTATATTATGTACTCACAGTAGCAGTACTCTCCTATCAATCCTCTACTACAGTTATGTATTCCCATGCTCCTCATGCGGACGTACATAATATAAAGTTTTATGATGGGATTTTGTACGTCGTATGATGGGGAAACAGACACAGGATGAGAGGAGGAAGTGAAGTGTAGTAATAATAATACACAGGAGTACTTAACGTAGAGGGAAAAAGAAATATAAACCTCATATTTTAAATACTTATACTATACGTGGTGGATCCAAACAATATCGTACCTACACATGTACTCGTGTTGGGTCCGCGTATATATTATTATTGTTGATGGTGGTTGTTTTAACTTTGCCATTTTGTTATTGGCATAATATGGCTTAACCAAAGCAAAGTAAACAAAGTGGTTGGTAGTCTAGTCATAATAGACAATTTTATGTAGATTTGTCGTTCTCGTTGGCACCCGAGCTCATCTCCTCTCTCTCTCTCTCTCTCTCTCTCTCTTAAAAAAAATATTTTGCCACTATTATTACTAAAGTTTGACTTTTAAACTTTTAAAACACTTCTTATGCATGTTAAGCATGTCTTGTCTTGTCTTTCATTTCCAAATAAAATCCATGTAAAAGATCAACCGAGCCGTAAATAGCTGACATATATGTAAAGTGTACGTAGGCGCTATTACTATGGTGCAAGCTTTAGCGGCTACGCTACAGACTACAGAGAGGTATCGAAATATTGTGGTGGCTCGTAACTGGCAATGGCACTGGCACTGGCAACTTTTTACATGCAAATGCTAGTTAACATTACAAAATATTATTACAATGTGAGTAATCAGCCCCTGAAATGTTCCATAGATAACTGCATTTTATGACATATTGACATGGCTTCTGCTTCTGTTTGTACGTGGTACGACAACGACATTGGATTGGAAAGACGCAAGTCAAAAGTCGCTAGACGGAGACGTAAGCGGGGGAGGGAAGCGAAGATAGCAATTAAAAGATTTAAATGTTCTTTCAATTTTATGGCGGGTATAATTTTCGTTGCATCAACAGGTGCTAAATAGTAAAAGTATATAATACATTGTGGATTCCAAATATATTCCAATCTGGATTTTTTGAATAAATACTTTTATTTTAAGTGTGACTTATATTACGTTAATACTTGTCAATGTGCCTCGAGGGATACAAATATTTATGAGACTCTACCGTGTGGTCGTCGTCGCATCGTTGTGGGGTTATGAGTGTTGACTGTGTGAATATGTTATTACTATTTTGTAGATTTAGCTTTTTAGTTGAGATTTTGGGATGTGTTGTGTGGGGTTGTAGATCCTTCTACTGCTACTATTCCGAATGTTTTAAATATTTTATAGGTTTTTACAACTTCCTGTATTTGGCACACCTAAGCCATCAAGTATTAGCCATCAACCCTGACGTACCGTTCAATAACGATTCCATAATATTTATTGAGTTGATTTGAATTATTTCAAACTATCTACATAACTTTCTTTTCTACATCTCAATTCTGACAAATGAAAATAACGTGCAATACTCTCAATATAAATACGGACAGTGTGAGTAAGGGTTCCTAATCGCTATTGAGTATTGATGTTTATCCAGTGATCACATATCAGTACATCGTACTTGCAAAATTCAAACGTGAAGGAGATGAAAACAAGTGTCTTATTTCTGGAATAGACGTGTAGAATAAATAATAAATAAATAAAGTTGTATATTTAGACGTTATAATATTATTAGGAAGAGGACTGGAATTATATAGAGTCGGTTTATTTTAATTTGCTCATTTTCGTAGAATTTGGATCTCTTAACCAAAATATTTAACCTTTTTGATTTGAGTATTTGAGACTTTAAAGCTTGTTTTACATTCAATTTCAATATTTAGACTCCCAATCACTTGCGTAAACATCAAACAAAAGTATATAAGCTGAGAAAAGTTAAAATAACAAAAAATAAAAGCGTAATAGCTAATAGTTAATTCATGTGGATTGATATAGGAGTGTCTCAGTGTCTGTGTCTGTGGTTGAGAGAAGAAACCAATAATAAGTGGTGTTGTGGGATTCCATTAAAGTTTTTAGAATTTTACCATTAAATAAAGTGGGGGACACAGATATAGGATGTACATAATTCTTGTTTGTTTTTTGAGGTCAGAGGCTATTATAAAAGTTTATAATTGTTTTCACAAAACAACTACATTTAAATGAAAAGGTACAAAATAAACATGTCTCTTCCCTCTTTCCTCTTGTCGTATATTACGGGCAGAGAAGTAATGTACCAAAAGATAAAACAAAAGATATATATGTAATGGTTACATTCTATACATTCCGAATTCTTAAAAGAATCGATAATAAAAGTAAAATACGTTTGGTAAGTCAAAGTTTCTCTCCCATGATTATTACATTTCTATCCAATCTATCTATCTATCTGGAGGGTCTGTGATTAATGAGGATAGTTAAACGAATGGTTTGAAGGCATTCTTGTGGATAAGGAATGATATTGATGAATCGGGTGACAATTGCCAATGACATACATGAAAGAAAGACTATCATCAGAATCCAATTTATTTTGTTTGCAAGTAAATCACAATCACTGTGTGATGTCGTCATACCAACATCAAATAATGTTTGGATAGTAGGTGTAGAGATACTTGTGTTGTCTTGTGTTCGGTAAGCATATAGAATAAGGATTTACCATTATATAATTCCTAATACATCTATTTTTCTAGAGCCTCTATTGCTGTGTGATATTGTTGAACGACGCAATCGAATTCGGATCGGACTCATTTCAACTGAAGATTTAAATCTTTTCGACGTCCTCGTCAATCGTTGAAAGAACTCTCTCTATCTTCATTGAGCTAGACGCCATTTCTAACAACAACACCAACAACGAGACGAAGCAAGTCCAAGTCAAGCCCACATTCTCCGACCAATTTCGAAGTCAAAGTGTTCTTCTAACAACGACACCCATACAGCATCATAATAGCATCAACATTGTAATAACTGTATAGCGAAAATGAAATCCTTAAGGCACAACGCAAACCACCCAATAAGTGAAGGTCTTTTTGATAAAGATTTGTCTAAAAATTAGAACAAGATACAGACATAATTCTTTTACCAAGCTGCAGTACTGCGTAAGTATTCAAGCTTTATTTCGCTCTCCTACGATGACTCCAAATGTGATGTGATGTTTAAATGTACAATGTAGTCCTCCAAGGTACCTACACAAATTTTCATTTTCTGTGTCATCTACTGAGATCACAAGGAATAGACGACCCCACCACAAATAAACTTCAAAATTTGAAAGTATCGCATCTTGCGGACACCTTTGAGTAGTAGGGAAACGACTAAACTCGCGACTCACGAGTCACCAAGAAGTCAGTCCTCACACATCATCATATGACTCCGTACCATGATGATGAAGAAAAAAGATTTTCAAATCAAACATTCAAAAGCTACAAATCTCACGCTTGTATGATTATCTATCGTCCTTTTCTTGAGTCTGCTAGACTGCTAGGGATAGCATGCAGACTACTGCACTACCCACTGTATAATATTCCCTTGAAGTGTGCGTGCAGATTTGCGTCATCGTCATCTTTGTACTTCCAGCTTTATTAGAGAAGTACATAGCTTATCACCATCACGTACACCAATACCTAGCGACATAAGTAACTCCTCTCTCTCTTCGAACATATTTCTGCCAATAATCTTGGCCAATTTAAATTTAGCATATACGTAGATATTCATTGTCACATGTGTTTTTTACTACTACATAAATGTCTAAAGTTAAAAGGATTTTTACGTATTTACATCTAACTCATAAGATAAGATTAACTTTTTTTTCAACAAATAAAAACAATCTGGATCTAATGAATACATATAGCGAATGTATAAATATAAATTGGACAGAGGTAGGAAGCTAGGAAATGACTGTCTGCATCTTTGACTTACGTAATATTAAAATAATTATGTAATTTCTGTAACAATAAACGTTGGTTGGCGCTATAGAACTGTTCACTCCATCAACTTTGAAGATACTTGTTTTGGATTCGGCAGAATAACAATCACTAATGATATGATAGTTGAGTCATAAAATAATTGATGATTTTTGGCTGCCATATTTGCTTGTATGCTTTATGCATGTAAAAATAAATACTTTAAGATTTTTTCCCTCTCTCATGCTTCACATAATTCTACTCTCAATTTACAATGTCCATTATTTTATTCAACGTAACATTAAATTCCCTTCATTCCATTAGGTTCTATGACGGAATTTCATACTGGGATAACCTATTCAGAACTCAGTCAGAGTAACGTAATTGTAGATGTAGGGAGATATTATGCACATACTAGAGAAGCTGCACTCACTCAGTGTTGTGCTACATACTAAAATGCAGTAGTGGGGCTGCTCCTGTACTTCCTGGATATTATTATTACACTTTGTTAAATTTGGAGCTTTGGATTTGGATTTGGAGTATGAGTATGAGGTAGTCAGTCATAGGTAGTAGTCCTAGTACTTAACTCACTCAAATATTCTCATTCTCTCCAATAAAAAAAATTAGCATATCTAAAGAGACAGAATAGAAAATTCACAAAAACAATTTATGGCTAACAGTAGAGTTTTGGGCGAATCTCAAATGAAGCACGACGAAATCTTCTCACTCTACAGAGACAGTACAAAAAAATGCTGAAATTATTTAGTGGGTGTCTCACAGTAGAGTGGAATTGTCTGTGAAGTCTGTGTAGGTCTGTACTGTGTTCAGTTTGTTTGTCGCTTAGTAAGAAAAAAAATTAGTGAGCCCAGCTGTATTATTTAGACGTACACAATTCATTTGGAGGGCACATAATTACAAGTCTCAAGTCTCAAAGTATTTCTTACGGGCGTAGATTAGGTAGTAGGTATATCTAAAAGTTGTTGGTGGATGCATCTGACACTTCTGGTCTTAGCACATCTTCCCATCTTACGTATCTCTACAGATAAAAATGCAATTATAGTCACTTCCCTCCCCGTCCTCTTTCTCTATATATCCTTCTGTAAGTCTTTTTCAGTCTTGCTAACTAGAATCTAACAGTAATAATTGTAGAATGTAGCTCTTAAAAGCCTAAAATCAAAAACTTGGTCTTGGTGTGGGATAAGAAAAAATTAGAAGAAACCAATCGTAAGGCGAAAAAAAATTTAAGAAAATTGGGAGTTGGCGCCGACAAAAAGGCAAAGGAGAAGAGAATCATGATTATATATATTTAGGTACCTCACACTAACTTACATATACGTCTTTTCGTACGTCTGCAGGAAAGTCCACATGATTCGCATTCTTTAAAGAATTCTTTAGGTGACGATGCGATTGCGATGTGGATTGTGGATTAGCTTTCCACGATAATTTTAATTCCAACTTTGAGATTTTGCAGCCGCATCTTTTCTTGAAACTTGGGTAATTCGTCACTTTTACAATATAATTATAGGTGTAATATGTTGAATTGAAGGTGTAATGTAATGTGTAAAATAATCTAATCATTTTTTTGTTGAAGATGTCTTATTTTTGACAATAATTATTGTAGTGTAGCATTGAGTATACATATACAATCGTGTTCATGTATTTTTTGACAAAGCCTATATGGTGATAATTTAAAATAAAGAAATACAGAAAGCTAACTACACGCGTACCTACCTACACGAGGAACGTATTTTCTAAATTAGACCACCCACGCTCTATATTTGGGAACTGCGTTGTATAATATACACCCGCGTTCTAATAATTTTTGAAATTCATCTTTAATTTGCTCATAAACATTTACATTAGATATTCTGTACATTTTAAAACCATACACAAATAGCAGAGTTTGCAGTTCTCAGAAAATAAATATCAAACACATACCATGTTTTGCATCTTTTGCGATAACTTGTATACGTGCACCTCGCCTATATCATGTGTTGTTAATCTGTCTCGGTTCTGTCTATATCTTTAAAACTTCACGATTCCATACTATCAATCCTCTATCTCATTCGGTATAGCACAGAGAAAAAAAACAAATTGTGCACGTTGTTGGATACTTTTTGCCGCTATTTTTTCTCCGACGTGACCGTATTTTTGGGTTAAAAAAAATTGAGCATTCTCAAGCTGACAATAGCTCAAGGATCTAAAGTTTTATTTTTAATGGAAATGGAATGATAATGACGTGAAGAAAATAAGAACGGCTACGGCTACGGCTACGGCATTGCTCCAATCCAAGTACCCAAGACTCCAAGCCAGTGCCAGTGTGCTATACATATACTTATAATGAAAATATGTGTAACGTCACGGCAATCTTTTTAGATTTAGTCAAGTAACAACAACAATAACAACACTTAGGTACTTGGACTTATGATGCTCCTAGTCGACTAGTCCATTTTGAGCTAAGTCATAATTTGAAAATTTTTTTGTAGTGATATTTTGTTGGTGTTGCGTTGGTGTTATATTGTGTTAGTAAGTCCAGCTTTATAACTCAGCAGTATATTACCGATATAGCGCTCAAAATTTGTATCTGTACTGCGTCCCGGTCCCATGCCATGCGTCAAACTTGTTTATAGCACCAATTTAAAAGAAATCACGGGGGAAACCTACCAAACTACAAATGTCTACTTGTATATGAAATTGTGAAATGACAACAAAAGTTGAATATCAGTCAGAGCCACAGAGCCTTGCCACTTGAGAAACCCAGGAGGGCTTTAACCTATGTCTAATATAACTAAGGACGATAGTAAGTATAGAAATATAATGGGTGGACGGATATATACACCAAACTCAGCGACGCCTTGAGAGTCTCATATTAACCTATAGTACGCAGTAGTAGTAGTATAAGAATTTTTCATGCTCATTTTTTCTCCACTTCTTAATCAAACCCAGAACAGAAGATGGTCCATATACAGATACAGATGTTATGCAATATAT
Organism: Dicyrtomina minuta; assembly: GCA_949802685.1. Classification (NCBI taxonomy): domain Eukaryota; kingdom Metazoa; phylum Arthropoda; class Collembola; order Symphypleona; family Dicyrtomidae; genus Dicyrtomina; species Dicyrtomina minuta. The sequence continues at coordinate 54,942,820 of OX461810.1, forward strand.
GCAAGAAATGCGGATTTTCAAATTTACGAGGGAAGGAGCATGAAAAATCCTGTAGACTTATTACGTCTGCACGGTCTTGAATCTTGAGTTGAGTAGAAATGCGTAATATGCAAAAGCAGACGAAGAGGTGCTTATACTGATATTATTATTATGCATGGGTGTTTATCTAGTGTCTTTAAAGCTACTTTATATATGACACCGCCATCAATTTATAATCAAAAGTTTACACTTGTCGAAAATCTTTATCGCAGCGTTTAGGGAACAATGCTCCACGGGTAGCTTTAAGCTGCAGTTGCAAGTATTCATGCTATGAGTACATATTTCTACCTGCATGCTTACATGATGTGCATTACACAGTATACGTAGTAGGATCTGTTCCTTATTCACTGATCTGTATGTAGGAAGAAACGGGAAGATCCAGAAAATCTAATAGCAAAGAAAAAAAACTTGCTTTAAGCTCTTCGTCTTCAAGTACAGAATTTAATACAGATGGTAACAATGCGTTGTGCGTAGATTGCGAGATGCGATTGTTGATTCATTCCATCTCTTCTATCTGTGGGTAGTAGGTACTACTACTTCTCCCAGGTCCCGTGCATTGCATTGTTTCCAGGTTCAAGTCTGTAATTTTAAATTTCTGACTACAAAGCAAAAACAAGAGGAGAGGTAGTAAAAGCTCAGGATTATTAGCCCCTTTGCATTATTTACATCCTACGTTAGGATTCCAGAGCCAGACAATTACTTTCCTTCATTTGCTGAGATAGGAGCGGTTCTACTTGTAGGTAGGCATTTGTAAAGCAAGGAAAAACCAAGTTATAACGAAACTGCCATGAATCCTCTCCTTAGTATTCGTAATAGTACAGTTTGCACTTATATGGAGACAGAAAACGATCGGGATACAAGATGCAAGGTACAAATGCAGAGACAACTGCCGGCTTTTTTTATTATTATGATAGTTTTTCCTTGTGTCTACATGTATGCATTTAAATCAGTTTAGAGGGTAAAATGCAATAAAAAGGAGAAAATAAAATTGTTTAGGGGAGACGCATAGAGCATAATAACAAATAGCTTCGGTAAAATGGTGTGTAATAAAAATGATGCGCGATACATCTTGCGGTCGGATGCGGAGAGATTGCATAGAATTTCTATACTACAGTTCTACCTACGTCATACATACAGATAGAAAACCTGTCAATATATATGTGTATAGTGCAGGCAGTGCATCGATTCATTCTCATACATATAAAAATCGGTAAACTTATAATCTGCATAATATGAATGTGTTAAAGTTTCCCATTCCCAACTCCCAACGGAAAGTAACAGTATGTAGTAAGTAGTTGTTGTAGTTTAATAGTAAAATATTATGTAGTTGTGCATGGAATTGGGATGACTTGACTTGGAAGTCGAGGAGGATAAACATTTTATATGGAAGGTCTCCTTTAGAAATTGAACAAATTCATCTCGTGAGCTCCCCTCCCTCCTTCACACATACATAGCCTCTCCACTTTTTATTTCAGTTTAAGCTTCTACTTGGGTCTTTTGGACCGTCGACTTATTGCAAGTTTACAAACATGGACAAGTGAGCGATAGTGTGTCGAGACGAGGAGCATGGAGCATCATCTTCTCCTTTTTTTCTCTTCTTCAAAAAATTATTCTTATATGAAAAGCTCCATGTAGTCATATCCACATTAGCATTAGCATATAAAATCAGAATCATATTGGAGGTAGACGTATAATATGTAGGATGAAAATGAATGTGGTTGCTTTTGCTATAGGAGTTTAGTTTACAATTCTTTGGATTTTAAATTCATTGCTCACATCCCATAATCGCATTCAATTGGATTGGATTGCATCGTCTTGCATTTCAGTGCATATCTGTAGCCGTCTACTCCTTGTCTGTCTCTATTTCTCTATAGGTAGTACAACAGTGTACAAGTATATTGACTAAAAAAATCGTAAGTTGATTCACAAAAAAAAATTAAGGTTTATATTTTTTTCCTTTCTGCCCGTGCACAGCACTGTGTGTAGTGCAACTGCAGCACTGCAGGCTTTGGTTTCACTATAACACAATCGCTACACTGATAGTTAACGTGATTTTTTTGTTGAAAAATTTTATATAAGTGAAGTTTAATAATATTGATATCCATATTAAAGTCTGTCTCCCTGCATTATTCTGATAGTTCATCCTATTATGTGTAATTTGTATAGCATTACGTCTGTATCTGTACACACGAGTTTGGCGTGGATATAAATTGCCTCGTGGGTATAGGTATATAATATATATAATTATTTATATGTTTTGTTTTACCATATAAGTTTATAAGAATTACACACACACACACAAAATATTTGAGCAAAGTAACACAATAAATTTTGCATTCCTCGTGTACGTACTTTTAAAGATAATAATGTGTTATAGAATATGCTTTTGTGTGTTGGGTTGGATTTTTGGATATTGGATAATGTAGTTATATAGTATATTACAGATTATTTACTTTTGGGTAGCTACATATTTGGTAGGTTGTACTTGTACACTTATCACTGAGGTATTACATGTGAGAGTGCTACATAATCCACCTGTCTGAAGACTTCAAAGGAAAAAGTGAAAGTTCCTGAGTCAACATGATATGGACTTATACAGAGACAGGAGTAGGATACTACTAAAAGTAAAACTCTTCGAGTCCAATTCCAATCAAATGAGACGTTATTGTGTACCGTATCTATCGTATGGTGTAGTATGGTAAAGATATATCAGTAAAATGGGACTCTATCTGTGGTATGAGTTGAACGAAGGATGCAATGCTCCTCTGTACAGCCCACGCACTTTTTAGCCCACTTCCAAATAAATCCATGTACAGTATGGCGTATGGCATGTATACATACCACATTTTATTATTTTTCAGCGGAGAGTACAGTACATAACGTAGTACAAGGTAAGGCACTTATAAGAGATCGCATCCTCTTACTCTTTTGCTCTCCGGCTCCACAGATATCTTTGAGTGTACATGCTTTTTTGGTATCCTTAAATCCTGAGCGTACACCATTATTTCGTACTCACATTTAAAATGTTTCCATGATGACAAACGTTATGCATACATTACAAATATGTCGTCACACAAGAGTGTACTCACTAGTCAGTGCTCAGTACTCAGAATTGAGCTTGTCTCAAATAGAACCAAAGACCAAAACGAACCGTATATATTCCCAGTGCTATGGGGCATGGGGATCAGTAACAAACCTGAATTTTACATACAGCAATAGCTATACTATACACACATACAATTAACATACTACAGGCACACTATCTAATTTATGCAAGCCAACGCAAACTACACACTCTCATTAGTCACTGGCCTTCCAGATTTAAGTTTAGTCACATGGCTGTTAATCCCGCATCGTAAGGGAAGCCCAACCGCAGAGTCACGTGCATACTAATATATCATCTGATAAGATGTAATACTAAACATACCTTACGCCTTACGTATGTACAAGAAAGGTAAAAAAAAAGGTCCTAATTGCAGTTTTTAAAACTTGGAAAATATTTTACATTTTATTAAAAGAAAGGTGCATTTTAGAGCCGACATTATTATGGATGCTTCCACGTTTAGTATTATACTTTTCAAGGACGATACTAATTTTCCATAATTTTACCTACAACTTTAACCACAATTCCGGGTCACTCACTAATTATAAGCGCAGATACTTGCATATTTTCCAGAGTTAAATACGGTGCATGTGACCTATGTGAACTATGTGAGAGCATTAAAGATTAAAATATTTTTTATACTCTAATTTTAAATATTTGGACATTTGACCCTTGAATGTTGGAATCAAATAAGGAAATGAGACGCGGAGCCCTTACCTTGAGAATTAAACTACTTCACTCAGAACATTAAGAGCTAAAAATCTTAAAGTTAAACCTTCGGTGGAGTTCACTCTCAAGTCTCAAGACTCCATCCAAAGCCAAGCCAAAAGTATAATATACGAAACACAATACTCAATAGCTCTCTTACGTAGACTTGAGACACACAAGACAAACCCATTGGGCGAAACCGAACAAGAAGCCCATGAAATTCTTTTATATTATGGATTCTTGGTTTTGTGCTTTATTACAATTATAACCTCGACCACGGAAACTTTATAGTTTTATCAAGTAGTAAGTAGGTAGGTAAGGTAGTTTTTTTTGACGACGAGAAATGACGACGGCTACCACTATACTGCCAATACGAGTACGACTACCGTGTAGGTGTATGTAGTGTGTGCACGATTATTTGTTGGTCTTGGTCGCTGGTTTCTGGTTTCTGGTTTGGTGGGGCTACTACACTCTTACCGTCCTTCGTATATTATGAATACAAATATAACATATTATCTATAAATCTAACTTGTAAGGCGCTGCTAAGGAACTTAAATCCATTTAAATGATATTAAAAGGGGGTATGGCGATATTATTATATTGTTTGGTATATATACCTATATCTACATTTGTATTTTAATTCACTAGGCCGTCGTTTACTATGGGACGTGAATGTGACGGACGCTACTAGCCATACTACACAATATGCAATATTATGAGCTCTGTGCACCCAGCCTATAGCACATGGAGTATATAGTTGCGATTTATAGCAGTTCAGTTTTAGCGTCTTTAATGAGAGGATGGAATGAGGAACATTCATTACCAGATTCACACGGAGAATTAATCACAAAGCGAGCGAGAAGTGTCTTTAAATGAATTGAATGACTCCAAATAACAGGACTCTTCATCTTCCTTTCTCACTGCTACAGTAAACATCACAAGTCCTCTGTATTAACTCTGTCTCCTCAGCTATTACATATGTCTTTGTGTTTTTTATGTATCACCGTACATGCTACATAGATGCTCAGCTCAATAAGCTTTATGCCGGATGGACAATAAGAATAAAGTGAGTTCGACTCCCAACTTGGAATATGTAACATTTTTTTCTTCTATTTCATAAGAATTGTTTAGCTCAAGTCGAAGTCGAAGTCAACGTCGTCGGACGTCGGACGGAGTTACGTACTACGAATGTGAAAATTAGGGGAAGCACACTGAGCTGCATTCTTTTTTATTGCAGCGAAATCAAAAAGCTGTATTCTTACATATAAAGTAAAGGTGTTTGTAGTACACACACGCATTTTTTCCCCCTAAAGTCAGTGTGCCTATATCTATCTATATAGCAGCGTGAATTGCTATACATGAGTATTTATTAATGTTGACGTATGTAATTTATTATTTAAGCATTCAAGCTACGTTCGTCCCTGCATCCATGCTGGCAAGAGTTATTAACAACTATTATGTCATTACATTAAGTACCCCAGGAATATTTAAAGCTTGATAATATTCACAAGGAAATACTGTATAGCTCTCTGGTAATTTGTATTCATGTACTGGCTGGACAGCTAATGTTATCTGTAATTCTGTAATTTTTGTAATGCTACAATACTAATGTAGGTGCTTCCATCAAGACTTTGAATTCAAAAGTCAACTTCAAAAGACTTGAAAAAATTCAGAGAGGGTGAAGAAAAAAAATAAAACATTTTATTTTATTTTTTGTTATTTAGTTTTTTATTTGATTTAGTATAGCAACTACACGACTACTCCTTAGGTAGACAAATTCTAATCAAATATGTGATGTGATATGAACGTATCGGTTACTGCATAGCTTGTGAGTATTTTTATAGGTATTTAAAAGTTGTTTGAACGATGATGTATACGCAGTAGAGTAATTGCAATCTTATTCATATATTTGTAATGAAATAATGTAATGTAATTCATCGGCATGTATAATTCTAACTGTATCCTTTTTCCTCATTCCTCTCTGCCCCTCCTGCCGTCGTTGCCGTCGTCCGCTCCTCGCTTTGCTCGACATTACCAATTAATAAATCCTACCTGCTGGGAAATGTTCCGGTCGGTTGACACAAGTCATTTAACTATTTCAGTGTATCAATTCAAACATCAACATGTCGCTCACTCAGTCTCTGTCTGTCCCTTTAATCATCTTTAACTTCTCCACATGGTCTGCTTTTTATATCCGAGAAGAGACAGAGATACTCTTGTAGGCTGGCATACATGGATACATTTGGATTTCTGTGAAGGCGACCGCGCGACTGCGACTGAGTTATAATCTGTCTATTCGTATGTGTATAATGTGTGCACTTGAATCTCCTCGTCGCTCGTCGGGAAAAATAAAACTTCTTTGACATTATAATATATGTCTGTAAACAGAAAATAAATATTGTCTATAGTCTAGATTCTAGATATAGTTGACTACATGGTTGATGGTTGGACGAGAATGTGGATAGGTACCTACCTACATGTAATAGCTATCTGTATTGTCATTCCATTTGACTAGCTGTCGGAGAGTAAAAAAGAATGACTTCATGTGCAGTTAGTGCATTTAACATAAATCGTAAAGTGAGTCCCAAGACTTGGTTCTTGGAGGTTGTTCGATTCTTGTGTTGTTGTTCTTGATGTCGTTGTTTTGTACGTAGTGTTATGCCTTTTTCCTATAGCGCTGTCCTAGAGGAGTAAAGTGAGTCTGCTCGGTTTTGGTTGTGTACAATGTAATTTGTGGTAGTAACCGCAGAGCATAATACAGAGTAACAAATGAAGAAAACTAATGAGAAAATTTTTTAATCAGGTTGTAAATATTCAAGGCCTTACTTTTCTGTTTTCACCAAACATTTTTCAATGGCAATCTATCTCGTCGTCTCTTCTGGCTTGTCTTGGTCTTGGTCATTCTTCCTTATTACATCATTTACAGATATACTGAGCCTGATGCTGATGCCGATACCGATACCGATATAAATGTCTACAGACAGTCTACTTCAGTACAGTACAGTGACGCTACATTCCACCCTCTGAATATCTATGTATTTTTTTTTTCAATTTTAAATACTTCCAATTCTAAATTTTAAATAATTATTATCTACAATTTTTTTTTCATATTGGTCAGTTCAGAGTTGCATCGGTTCAGTATTCAGTATTGGCACCTTATTGGCACATGAAAACCCAACCTACCTACTGATATTTAGTAGGTTTGATTTTTTTTTACACATTATTACTGTTCGTGCCCATTGCCGTTGCCTCATCAGATTGCAATTCAGTGCATTTTACATTGCTATGGTATTCCAAGACTTATTGTAGTGACCGACCAAAAATTACCAAGAGAGAGAGAACAAGCACCAGTACCAGTACCAGCAGATTTCGCCTTGTTTTTTGTATTTACCTGTTTTTTGTTGTTGTTTATGATTTGAGAAAATGGAGGATATGGACAAGAATTTAAATTAATGACGTATAGATTAATGGGTAAACTCAATGCATACATATCCGTCCATTGTAAAAGCAGAGGCAAATAGGTGCGTACATTTTACTCCATTCTGCTCATCACACGTTTAACTTTGTAAATTTTACATTATTACCATGTAAAATTGTAAAACAACCTCTTCTCCACCAATTCTATTCAATTTGCGAGCTGAACTGTAATTCTTACAATTTATTCACAATATAAATGAATGCATAGTAATAAGCTGTAAATCTTGAATCGTTTTACTCACATAAATCTAGAATGATGGCGAAATAATATAGTGCAGTACAGTGACTGCCTGCCATACTGCAGTTACGTATAGGTATAGTGGGGAGTGCAAAAATTAATAATATAATTGCATAATAACTAGGACTACCAGCTATAGAGTTATCGAGCTACCATAGATAGATATACATAGGTAGGAATCCATGTAGGTGCGTATGGACGGAGGTACATCCGACGTTTCATGAGAGACGAATACACGTAGCATCTTACGTAGTAGTGTGTAGCTCTCTGTCATTTTCAAAATACAGTGATAAGGGCAGAAAGAGTTCAACGCACATGTCTTTGTTTATTACGATTAAAAATATTTATACAATGAAGTTAAAATTGAAATTGACTGTGTGAGTGAGTAGCATACTGCCTGTCCGCGTAGTCTACATTTTACTCACTCCAAACTGACACATGGATTTTTCCCTACTGCAGAATTGTTTTCATTTTGACTACTACAAAAGTTACATGATACCCCTTTAAAACTATGTGCATAGAGCAAGTCATGTTATTCTCAGGATTACAAATGTAGAAGTTTTTAAAGTGCTAATTTAATATTTTAATATCCAGCTAACTCATTCATTGTTATATTTGCTCATGCATTTTTGTTCGCTTCACTGCTCACTTTCAACTGCTCCGCATTATCATCGTCATCATCATAATCGTAATTTGTAATGTATAATATGCAGACTGCCTCTAACTATATGAATGCGAACGCCAACAACAACAACAGAATGCAGCAGGTAGTACAATAAAAATACAACAATGAAAATAGTAGAAATGTCTAATGCTAAATAGTTTTCATTTTCAAAATATTAATAATCATAATTAAAATAAGTGCCCAGAGGCACTATAAGTGTCGAGTGTAATAGTCAACAACAAGAGAGAATCTTCATCTACTTTTTCTTTTTTTTCTACACACACCAAGACGTCCTAAACTTTAAACTTTTTACTCCGTATGCATTGCTACATATGTCTACACCTTACAGATACTTTATATTCTCTGAGCCTTGTACTACTACTAATACTACTACTGCACTGTTAGCACAATACATATATCTAAAAGGTTTAAAAAATGATTGCGAAACAAATATCTATAATTATGTTTGTATTGTGTATATTTATACAGGGACCATTTACGTGGGCACCTGTGCCTCTGCATTTGCATTTGCACAGTACTTCTTTTGTGTAATTTTATTTATATCCTTCACGGCGGTGGTTGTCGTGGTGCATTAAGAAAATGCAGTGGGGATTGTATTTGTATGTAGTAGATGGTAGGTAGGTATAATAGAAAATGATTATGAAAGAATCTTAAATTATCAATAGAAGAGTGAAGACCTGTTGAAGATACACACACAGTATATACGAAAGAGTGGGTATGTGTGTGAGTGTGACAACGTGTATGTAAAAAAAAAGAGTAGGTATATAATAGTGAAAAGCTGTGGGTGAGGAGCACTCCTCCCTTTTTTCCTTTCATTTTCACAAAATTGTCCTTTTACGATATTTTAAATGGCGAAGCTAACTCATGTTGATGGGTCTCTCGTGTCTCTAGTCCGAGGTCTGTGTATGATCTTTTTGAGCAAATTGAGAACGGATAAATAAACAAAATATAAAATTATATATATATAGAAAAATATGCCTACCTTGCCATGATGAAATAGTAAAAGAGGCTGCGTGTACAAGCAGCCAAGCAGAGGCCTTTTCCTTTCACAAATCCAAATCACAGGCTGACTCCATTCATGCCCAATATGGCAAATTCGATAGTGACACACATACAGAGAGGGAGGGAGAACAAGCGAGGGCTTTTGGTTTGTTGTTATACTATTATTCCTATATAGCTCCGCTCTGGGCTCTTTTTTTCTTACTTCAATTAACGTATATTATGCTTGAATTTTAAAATCCAAATTCCAAAGATATTATACCACGCTATTTAATAGTAAATAGTAACAGACACAGTTGAACAGTAAAAACTGAGTTGAGTTTCACTTTCCAAATAGATTTGCCTCTATGTTGACAATACTGCTATTATCTTGTATTAATATATATTATGATAATCACAAATTTTATGTAGAATTTATTTTCACGTCAAATTTTTATTTTTAAAATTTTCAAGTTTCAAAAAATGATTTTTTTTTTCAATTTGAATACGTTGTATGGTGTACACTTTTCACTATATATCCACAATATTTTGTTGTGTTTGTTGACAAAATTAAAATATGTGTAAGGAGATTTTTTGAATTTGGCTGGAAAGGATTTTATTGGATGGTCCCAACGTCTTCACAATCTAATTATAGGCTGGAAGAGAGTCCTTATTGTCCTTATGGTCCTGATCTCTTTTGGGATATGATTGAAGGATGTACAGGGGGTACCTTGAGTGGTAGGGATGGAGGGAAAGGTACCCTCGATGGAAAAAAGGGTTTAAAAAAACAACAGCACTGACTGTCCTGAGCTCTGTTTGCACGTACGTCTCCTCGTGCACTGGGAATCAAGATTGAAAAGAGCATGCAACAAACACTGAACAATTGATGTGGCAAGTGAGCTAAAAGATATAAGGTATAGTGTTGTGCTCAGCCTCCTGTACCTTAACATGTAACTTCATCATCAAGAATAAGTAACAACTACGTACTCCTCTTGGGATTGGGATTTGGATTTGGAAGGGAAGGGTTGTTCGTTTAGTTTAGTTACATTGAGTTTCCTATCCCTTGCAATGCAATTTAAATGTAATTCCTTATGGGCTTTACCATATACAAGAATCAAGAGGAGGGAAAGAATACAGAGTTTCAGATGTGAGTGCATTTTATCCTATCTGCTCTGTTGACTATATTCTACCTGTGCTGTGCTGTGTGGAGGTAGGCATTGCGTAGGCTAGCATCATTCTCATTCTTGTTGCTTTGGATTGTTGTGGCTTGTTATACAATTACTGTGCGGCTGAGCGACGGCCGAGGACGACGACGACGACGAGGGGAGGGATGAAGGGAGGATAGATCGAGTAGGTGCTCAAGATGATGTTATGGTGTTGGTGTTGGGCGAGCGCATCTATATCAGCATCAGTATTCAATACAGAAACAGACATCAGACAGGGAGAGAGAGAGAGAGAGAGAGAGAGAGAGAGCGGCAAAAACTGACTCGCTCTGTATACAGTACCATTACGCAGGTTGATTTTGATTTTATGTAAGTGTAGGCATAGGTGTAGGTAGGTACCTTGTAATATACTTAGAATTAACATTGGCAGTAGGTCCATATTATGCAGAGTAGTTCATTGCTATTTGCTAGTCAGCACACACTTTAGGGAAGGTAAATTCGACAGCTCCATTATATAAATATATTAGAGCTCAATAATAATATTAAAAGCACTCTTGTATTTGTACCAATAATATCAGCAGGGTGATAACGATTCTGATTAATATGTATTGCTGCAATAGTTGCAGGTTGGAAGGAACCTAAAGGTATGCACCTCTCACTAGTCAGTCTCACTGTTTGATGGACAATGCTGACTATCTAATTGACTTGCCTTTAGGATTAAAGAGATCAGAATTCACACACGAGTTTTAACTTACTTACATTCATACTCCAGGGTTTCACCCTTTGCCTTTTACCTTGGGCTCACCACCACACATTGTGTGTAGTGTACAGATTTAATATAAAATATACACCTATAGGTACTTAATAATAATTTGCACATGAATATAAGCAATACAATATAAAAGGTTGTGGTACGGAAACCTCAAGAAATGGTGATTTTGATTCTGAAACAAATGAGAGGAGAGGGGAAAACAAAGTATGTACTCACTTGCATACCTGTAGGTATTGGTATTTAATTCTTGCCTTGCTGTCTTGAATTTGAATTGCATTTTGCATTGCATTGGATTGGAATGGATTGCATTGTCTTGTGTGGGTGGCTTACCTTTCGAGACTCATCATTCTCTTTCTTCTTTTTGTACGTTTGATTACACGGCAATTACTTCATTCATGTGCACTTGGTTGCTACATTGCCCTGCTGTATAAGGTGTCAACAGTTGTGATGTTGTTAGGTAGTAAAGGTGAGGTGCCACCTCTGTTTGGCTTGCTTGGGAATTTCGTATACCTGTCGTGTTATTAATGTTAATAATGACGCAAAATGTATGGTATCTGCATTTACCCTTTTCAAAAGGATAAGAAGGGATTAAATTGTGGATTTAAAAAATTAAAAAGCTAAACTATACTGCTAAAAGGAAATCTATGCCATCCGATGATGTTTAGTAAGTTACCGTAGCAATGTAGTTAAAATGAGATATTATTGTGGAAAATAGCTATAACTTACCTACGTAAAATTTAAATTCTTATTTATTTTTTCAAAAATTCATTGTAATACTTTTACCACGGCAGCTACTAAGCAGCGGGTTTAAAATTGTAAAATGATCAAAATAGAATGTTTTGCTTCTTCAGGGAGGGGTCACACACATAATTACATGCATAGAATTTACCTTTGTTTTTCTTATTATTCCTTTGATCTCCTATGCATAATAAGACTTGAAGATCGGAATAATAAGGATCGGAATTTAGAAAAAATGTATCCCAACACCCATCATAAACACCGTCACTATATAACTACATCTATAAACTGTAACTATGCTAAACAGATATATATGTAGCATCATAGAGTTTGTACTGGTGGTGGTAGTGGTAACTGGAAATGTCGGTATAGAATTGGCGATAATAATGGCTGAAGACATACGTTAGCATACTAACATATTATACTATTTACTATTTGCACTTGTCATTTCAACTTGCAAGCTGTAATATTTTAATGATGTACTTTCAATATGTAATAAAATTACAATTACTTTACCTGAACTCTTGCACTTGTTTCACTGGTTGTTGTTCTGCTTCAATGACACTGTTATAGCCCCTTACATCATCCCCTTCACATTTGATGGGATTAGAATAAAAGTAACAAGAAGAACATCAACATCTCATCCACGGAATCTTTTAATCTTCTTCTTCATATATTTTTACGCGAACGTTTACGATCTACGAGAACGATGACGACAACGACAGTGCGACTACACTCCTACAACTTGCTAACGCTTTAAGTAACTAGACTACTGATATTTACCACATAAAGCATAGCACTTTCAACACTGCTATATAGCAAGCTACTACTACGGTATTTAATTAACACAATGGATGATATCTATAGTATATCGAATCAGTAGATTACATTGGGATTTCGTATTTCGATTGAGAATTTGGATCCATTATGCATTTTCTTCACGAGAGTGAGTGAGATTCAGATTTTGGGAATAATATTAAAAAAACTGATGCTGAACGGCATAGCTACTGCTGCCTTAGTACAGTAGTCGTATTTGAATTCCGTATCCGTAATAATAACAGTTCCCAAACTGCTATTTCATGCTTTCCGTGAAAAAACCTATGAGTACCGCAATGATCAGAAGGCATCGTGGATGAATATTTTTTGATTATTATTGGAATTGGAATTCCAATATTGGGAAGTAATCACACCAGTTTTTGTAAGTAGGTAAGCACATACTACATACTACACACTACTTACAGACAGCCGACAAAAAGCAACGGAAGAATTCTACAATAATTCCTGATGATACGATGGTTATTATTTTGCTACGAATCATAAAATGTTACGCTCATGATGAAATTAATTTTGAAATTCATTACCGAGACAAAAGTGATGACGAGGGTAGAGTGATGATGAGTAACCACTGCACTGGTGCTGGTGACGATTGACGATGACATCCACGTCGACACTGGGACAGAAGCGGAAGAGTGGTGAAGTGTGCTTAGTGTGCATTAAAATAACTATAGACAATGTTTTTTTATGTACTGATATTGCCATCATTTTCCACCAAGTTTTTTATATCTATATTTTATATGGTAAACGCTTCATTAAGTATTACGACTGTCGACTGCCGTACGCTAGGAGTAGCGCCGTGTTCCTTTAGGTACATTATTATGCCATGAGGATCATGATTCAGGATATAGGATATAGGATATGCTTCGATCCATTTCCACATCCACATCTTCGGATTGGAGATTTCTCTAGCTCTTGAAATTATCTCGGCCAGGCCAAGCTTGTTGTTAACAGAAATTTCCATTACTTATTACATCTTACATGGCATGCTACATCTAATTTTTTTAGGAAGCTTGTCTTATTCTGTTGTAAGAACATGGCCAAGAAGGATTCTTCGATGAGGGGATGATGAGTTGCAATGTGGGGAGTGGTTCCTTCAAACTCACACGTAATAATTTACACTGGATGACTGGTCCAAAAGTCATGTCTAAAAACCTAAACTTGAAAATGAGGAACGGGGAATAATGAACCTACCTGGTGCTGGTGCTGGTGCTGGCCATGCCATGGTGTTCGGTCCTACAGAATTTTTTAAATTCAAAAGTCTCGTGTTGCCATCAGTCAGTACAGCAGAACCAGAGTGGACTACCAGCGACGAATACCCCACTTGAATCTCATATATTATTATGACTTGTAGTGCATTCACATTTTACATAGCATCGTTATCGTTATCCTACTTATGGTATATTTTGTAATAGCACTGGTCCTGAAACATCTCATGGATAGTAAAGTGAAACAAAACATTTTTGTAATTATTATAATTATTATTATATGAATGTGGTTTTGCTTCATTTCATTCCATGCATCAAGCCCTCCAAATTCCAAATTTTCTAAACAACATGAGCGAAACAAAACCCAGCAAGCGATGAAAACAGCCACAAGCAGCTGTACTCTCGTTAATACAGATAATTGTTTTCATAAAATTTGAAGTTTGAAACATGGGTATATTTTGAAATTGATACTTAATCTGCACGCAAATAATTATTGTAAGTATATACCTACCTACTTGCTTCGATGATTAACTAAATCTTGCGGAAAATTATTTAAGATATTTAAAACTCATTCTACTGTAACTCTTAAAAGTATTTGGGTAGCGCTCCGAGTCCATGGCCTTTGTTAATGCAGTTACACCATGCACAAAAGCCTGAGCAGAGAGAAAGTTGCAATTAGAATATAATGCTCGAAATATTAAAAAGAATTTCATCCACAAACATTGCAGTGAATGGCGAAATGTTTTTTTTTCAATATTATTCGTCCAAAGCGGGCATTGAGCTTTTGTCCCGCCCTTGAAAAGCTAATAGCGGCCCAGTAGAAGTGGAGGTACAAAACTATACGCACATTATGAATAGATCAATAAACACGAGGCAAGAAAAGAAAGACAAAGTTTGTAATATTATCTATGTAATTTGTGTTGCAATGTACACGGTATAGGAGTCGGAATTCAATTTGTATTGCATAACTTCTTGTAGATATGTACTTATGCTATTTTTTTAAATTTTCAGACTAAATTAGCTTCTAGGCTTTGATTACCTTGAATATAATTATTTTTGAGGAGGAGCAAAAAACTTTGGAAAAAAAACAAGAGCGACACATCATAATCTCGACACCCTTATAGTGACATAGGTACATATAGGTACATATATATAGGTAAGTTCCAAGATGTCTATATAGTTATAGGAATTAAAAATACCAGAGATACCACAAGACAATAGGAAAGAATGATAGATGGACAAGCTAATTATTACTTAATGCGTACACACCGCGCCGAGAAATAATTAACTGGAAAATAGAATGACAGAGAGTCTCTCTCAACTCTGTTGAGAGTGCCGTATCTATGGTAATAATTTGAGAAATTTAGCGTTGAGAGTATTTGAGAGGCATTGAGAGCAGTCGGGTGTACCCCTACTATTCAAGTCTTTATGAGAGGTGATCTTGCTCTCTCATTCCAATGTTCCTGGCACGTAGGTACATAATATTCTAGCGGTTGGTTATCATCATCGTGGATCCTGATTGCTAGTTATTGCATTACTGTTCTGTTCTATCTGTACATATATATGTGGTAGTCCAGAAGAAGTTTATTCCACAAGATCCAATGACTAGCTGTGGACTAGACCACAAGACCCAAAATCACAGAAGTGGTATCTTATTCTGAATATATAGCACGATGTATGCGTGCTGTGTAGCTGATGAAGTTTTCCTAACAACAGTTCCATCTTAACACACTGATTTAAATTTAGTTTTGGGTAGAATTCCTTTATATGGGGCCCGAATTGGTCATAGGCAATGATTCCACGGAAACTTCTTCTGGACTAGAAGCATCTGCGGCTTGTGGACTAAACTTCTTCTGGACTACGACATATACACTACATGGGCTCTCCCTCCCTCATCATCATGCCTTCTCTCTGTCTCGTCTCGCGGTGAAAAACTTGGGAATGTTCAGAAGTCGAAAAAAGAAAATGAAAAATTGAATAAATAAAATTAATAATTAGAGTTATTAAATCGTATGAATGGTTTAATGGGTGCACGAATGACAGTTCGTCTGTCTTGTTTTTTTTCGTCTTCGTTTATGTACGAACTAAGCTTGAGTGAGTGCATCTGTACTTCTGTTTCTGTACTTCTTTCAAAAAAATTGAAGACCATTAGTGTTACTTAGGGATTATTATACAGAGATAGATATAATATGTCCATAATGAATCATACATCTATATGTAGGGGCCACATACGCACCGTAATTATGCTGCATATGTTACCCCTATCCCTATCAACATCAACTTTAAAGGATAGCGAAGTGGAAGTGGGAATTGTCGGATATTTTTATGTTGTAATCTAATACGGCAAGATAACGCTTTGGTACATATCTGCTTTGGACGTGGAGAAGAGTGGTGATGGTGATAAAAAGAAAGGCACTCATAACACAACACCACGACTATACAGACAAGAGACTACTTACACGGACTACAAAAAAAATACAGTAAAGTCGAACAGACAATTTGAGCATGTAACAATAATAATAAATAATAATAGGGGCTTTAAATGAGCACGACGGAAGGAAATTAACTTCCATATAGCTCTACATCACATGGTACGTGAATGGTTTATGTCTGAGTCTCTGCCCTATGCGCCTACATGTCTGCATGCATAAAATGATGATTTAATAGTGATAATAAAACTAACGATGACGATTTGAAAGTTGTAAGCCTTGTATTTGTATTTAGTATATTTTTGTATCCAGGTATAATCCACTTGTACACACAGTATCATATATTATTATGTTCTATAATTACAATTACTTTACCTATCTGTAGTTCTGTTTTCTGTTCTGGCTCTATAAAACCATGTGCAGGCAGTTGGTGTAACTATTATTTGCGTGTGTAGGTACTCACGCTCTAAAATGTCGTTGTATTATATAATTTCTGGAATAATATAAAAGAAACCTCATTCATTTCATTTGCCTTTTTTTGCCAGTTGCCCTCTTGAGTATATTTTTTTGTTTTGCCATACCGCCAATTGAATAGGAAATTTAACAAAGTTGAATTGTCGTTGTCAAAGAAAAATAAATACAATAAAATTATGAGCACTTCTTCGAGCGGCAAAATCCCCATTTCATGCATATTTCTATTTTTATTAACATTAATACGCCAAAGAGTCTCTATTACATATTACATATTACATAACATATGGACATATTAACAGCTGCGGAGAAACCCAAGAAAAAAGTGTATGTATCTCAATGGCAGACCGCGTAAAATTTGAATTTAACTTTAGAATAAACGTATGAAAGAAAATGAATCTAAAATCTAATACAGCACAATACCAAACGTATACAATAGAAATGGAAGTTAACGAAAGATATTATGCACTATGTGACAGTTGCAATGCAGTTCATTTTCATTGTGCCAAGATTGTGCTCCTGAATAACAATAAAGTGAATTATGTTCAAAGACGGGGGGAAGAGTAAATAAATCGTAGACAGCTCAACATCCAGGACTAGCAACTAGTTAGAAGTAAATTATACTGCACGTTAAAACCGAAATAGTATATATGAAAGAGTGAGAGGGGAAAAAAATTAAATAAAACAAGAAAAAAAACGTCTTTGAAACTTCGATAGCCATCTAAATGTCTTAATGACAATAACTCCCGTCAGCTCTGTTTGTTTAGTTGTTCATCTTTGTCGTTGTTACGAAGAGGTATATAGTTACTTGCTTGTGTGCATGTTCATGCTGGTAGCTGGGATCATTGATGGTACCATACCGACCGGTTCGTTGTATCTATGGTTTCTAACGGATCGGATATTGGCTCAACCGAACCGTAACCGAACCGAACCGTATTCCAAACGGTTGAAAAATCGAAAACCGAACCGAACCGTAACTAAACGGTTCGGTTAAAAGTCCCAACCGAACCGAACCGACGGTTAACCGTTATCCGAAGTCGCTTGTGTAAACCTTCGTATGTTTGAAATTTTTCCTTAAAGCTAATGAATTTATAATGGTCTTACACAATAATAGGCATTTAAAAATCAGCCTTTAATCAGGTATCTAATGAACTGAGACAAAAAACCTCAGTTTTAATACCACATAATGGTATCGCTTCCCAAAATACTTGAATTGTTTTGTTATTTCGGTCAGTTCGACACGACCCATATTTATACCATATCAATTTTCAAGACAAAACAAGTTAAAATGTTGAACAAATTAGTCTGCTAATAAACTAACATTAAGAGTAAGTGAAAACAAGTATAAAAATAACGTTTTTTAATTTAGGTACCAATTCTGCATTTTATTTCGAATGCAAAATCAAAGCGGAGAATTCAGCAATGATTTCATACTTTAAAGTGAAAATATAATAAACACTAGAGGGAAAAATACCTTAAGGGTTAGCTGAAGGAAAGATTTGAAAAAAAGAATACTAAAAAATTTACTTAAATAATTTTAACTAAAATGTCATTTATACTCACGGTTATCCGAACGGATAACCGTGACGGTTCACGGTTAACCGATACCTCAACCGAACCGAACCGTATACGCCGCGGTTCGGTTGGGTTGTCCAACCGAACCGAACCGTAGCATCGGATAACCGTTATCCGATCCGAACCAACCGAACCGTTAGAAACCATAGTTGTATCATTTTCCTTGACAAATGACAAAGTTTCAAGTTTAAGTTACATTCAATTCCTTTTTAATTTGAACGAAAGGTAAATAATTCATTGGAGTGATACTTAAAGAATTATTCGACTCTAAACATGACTCTTTTAAATGTTGACGTCTAAAATTCATATGCACAACCATTAGCCAAGGACCAGATGAAGCTCACTAGTCGTAATTCATAATTTTGCAGTAACTGTCAACTGTTTCCCACTTACGATTAGATCGGTCTTTTGCTTCGTTTTGCTGACCTCCCACTTTTCTTGCGTGTTTCACTGTCACAAAGTGTTTCCAAATTCACAAAGTAGGTAAGTATGAGGTAAGATTATTGCTAAAATGTTGAAGTTATTAATGTGACTCGTCTTTCGCCTAGGGAATCTTTGGCTGATGTTAACACAGAGATTTTTCACAGTAAGTGTATTGATGTGAATATTAGTAAACCTTTGTCAAATATGATGTACCTTGGTTGTAAATTTTCTCAACAATTTTGTAATTTCGTCCATTAATTACAGTAATGTAAATTTTAATATAACCCAGCCAACTCATCTACAGTCGCAATTTGTAATTATTCGTGAGAATTACGTTTCGGAATAATTAAGTGCAGGCATTGCGGCGCTGAGAAAGAAAGTCTTGGTCATGTCTTAGGTTCCTGTGTCCGGGGAGAACTTTTGCGTAACATTCGTCATCATGGTATTCGGGAACTTCTGGCAAAAGCTCTCGGTGAAAAAGATTTTGTTGTTCAAGAAGAAGTTCATTGTGTTGCTGAAAATGGGTCAACTAGAAGAGTTGATATTATTGCATATAATCCAATTTCAAAAATTGGTTACATTTTGGATCCCACCATAAGATTTGAATTTGGAGACAGTGAGGACCAAGCAGTTGCAGTTGATTTGGAGAAAAAAGCAATTTACGAACCTTGTGCTAAGTTTTTCATGGAAAAGTGGGATTTGCGTAAAATTGAAGTGACGGGTCTGTATGTGGGAGCAAGGGGGACGATAACTAGTTTTTTTAGGACGTGGGCTAAATCTTTTGGCATACCATCGAAAGTGGTGGATGATATTTTAATGTTTGCTCTTAGAGGATCAATCAAGATTTATAATCACCATTTATATACTTAAAATTTAACTAAGGATTAGTTTATATTTACCTAAAAATGTTTTTAATTTAATTAAGAAAATTTTGTTCTGTATACTGAGCTGTTCGGCTATTGCAATTGTGCAACAGTGACTTAATAAAGTTTTTATATACATACAATTATCATCACGATGATGTGTGAAGAATGAAGAACCTTGGCTTTGGTGTTCACAGAATTGGTAAAAATAACATTAACATTAAAAATTAAATTAATTCTCTTATTTTTTGGCTTTTAAGAAGGAAATATAATAATGTTTGTGTTGAAAAGGACAGCAGCATTGAACTTAAGGACTTCCGAAACTGAAATAATAAAGATGCGAGATGTTAATGGAAGGAAAATACCGACGAAAAGAGATGGCAAAGAAAGATATGACCAAGCTGCTATATGAAGGAAGGCGATGCCGATGCCGATGCATGAACCAAACCTGCGTAATTCAAGACTCAAGACAAGTAGGTATTTAAGTAGCATTTCAACTTTCAACATGAGATTCTGTAATGCTGCTGATGCACTGATTACAATAAGAAAAAGAAACAAGAGTTACTTACACATTATATAGGCTTTACCAAGGATTTTTATTTTCGAGTCCAAAATCCAATGAAATGGGAATCAAAGAAAAAGAAAATTCTCAAGTCTATAAGAACCGAACATTAGATTTTGTGAAAAGGTGTTTAGCGACAGCAAATAAAACGAACCCGTAGCGTACTTAAGGAGGGTATATCACCAAAAACCCAAGAAGCAACTATAGTAAAGACCCGATATATTATGTGTATATGAGTTGAAGGATAGAGTAACATCCCATTAAATCTGTAAGTGTATACGGATGTATGCACTGTGAGTGAGTGAACATGTGTACTATTGTAGTGCCGTATACATCTTCTTGCGAATTGTAAATGGGAAGTAGTTTAAAGACAAATCACGATTTTGTCAAGAAAACAAACTTTAAAGTCGTCGTCTCTCCTCATGCTGAGAGATTAAGAATGGGAAGCCACTGGATTGCATTTAATTGCATAATATAGCTAGCTGATAACGCTATGAACATTTCTCATGATTTTTTTTTCACTCAACTCCCATGTTCCGTCTCTGTACTGTGAATGACCAAGTTTAAACATGAAGGAATGTACTTGCAGTAGTGGTAGTAGTGGTGTAGGCTTCAATTACAAAGTTCATTCCATTACATAATAATAATAACTTACTTTCTATACCTATAGATTATACAATAGGATAGTGCATAGGATCTTACGATTTAGTTTGTTTATACAGTATATATATATATATATCTATGCTGTCTGTGCAAATTATTTGGATAGTGTTACAAGTAAGAACGTGTGTATACACGGCGTATAAAGGGACCTACCTTCATTAACTCACTACTCGCATTGAGAACAATTCGTGTCTGTTCTTAGTAGTCCCCATACCTATACCATCATCCCTACTCCCTTCCCTTCCCTACCTACCTTCTACATATATTTCAGTTTGTTTCACTTTTTTCACGATCGAGAATACATTTTGAAAATCATTCAACGAAACGGGAAATGGTTGTAATAGAATGCGATGAGACGAGATCATTTTATGCATATATATACTCGCTATTTGGTGGCTGGATTATTGAGAATTGAAACGTGGGCATTGGTAAGTCACAGTGACGCTGACTTTCCTCTCACAGAGACTGCGATGATCTCTTCTTGTAAATTCATTTGCGTATTCTTTTCCGTACTTCGTGCGTCTCTATTATTCATATACTTGCTGTGACTTTTGCATCTTTTACTTCCTGTTTTTTCTGGCTTCCATCTCAAATAACTCAAAGAAAATATACTCGGAAAGACTCAAACTAGAGGACGAGGATGATGAGAGACTCTGCATGTAGAGTAGAATGCTCAGTGAAACATGCATTGAGAATTGTGGGCTGGGAAACAGTAAGAATTTCTACTATTTCCAGTAATGTGATTCCAAAGTATGGGACAGAAATTATTGTTGGAGGAAGAACAACTCTTTACATGAGTTCTTGTTCGTACAATACAAATAATATCTGTATCTGTACAAATATCCATGTCTGTCTGTTATCTGTGCCTATAAGTTGTATGTAATTATATTATATAGTGTCTGAAGCTGTTTAATTTGATATGCAAAATCTACGAGGACGAGTAATTTTTAAATGGCTACCTGGGACATGCTGAGAATCCAGGGTACAAAAACAATAGCTCGAGCGTAGGTATACTAATAGGTAGGGTATATGTCTAAGATGCAAGTTCGTTGGTTCGGGATTTGGGACTTTGGGCTTGGTAGGTAGATAGGTGTAAAAGGGTATTGGTGAGGAGATGTTGATGTTATTTTGCATACTTGCATATAAACGTGCCGATATATATGAAGTGAGCAGATTCCAAGTCTCAAACTACATGTATTTATACAAGTTAATTAAAAGTGATGTCAAGGTACCTAGTTAACAAGGTGTTAAGTGATGAATGTCTGACAAACATCCTAATTGATATTGCTGTATGGACGGGAGGAATGTGAATGCTCTACTCCTTTTGAGCCCCTTCCTTCCTCTTTCACCTTTATTTTATATATCCCCCATTCTGCTACTACTAACTACAAGTATACTGCTACTTACATTGAAAACATTGACTGTAACTTTTTCATTATTAATTGTATGTCTATCACTATGTTTTTAACCCACCCTAATTATTCTAATTCTACTTCCACCTCAACTATATACACTCGGACTGGAATCATTATTCGCCTTTTCATTATCGTTCTGTGGTTTTAGTTTAGTTGTTTTTTTTTCTTTCTAGCTTAATATAACACATTTACAATGATAATGATTTCCAATTGCAACGTACTGGCACTGGTCTGGCACTGACGTGATTTGAATTCCTTCATGTATCAATAACAATAGATATAGGTACTGCAGAGAAAAAAGATGTAGGAAATAATAACATATATTATATAGAATTAGGTGGATGCGGAGACGAAGCGATTGTGGAGTAATAGAAGTGATAGTAATTTTATTTTGGGACCTGATGCCTCATGTCTCTGATAATGTAGGGATGATACTGATAATAATAGCCGTAGTCTAATGGAATACAATCAGCTAATAATGAGTTGCCTAAATTTAAATTTACTCACTTCCTCCTCGTAAACCAAGTCATTGTTGACTGATCTATCGTTAACTGTTCATTGACGCTATATAGCACAGACTCAAAGTCCCAAATCGTTCACACCTCGCCTTTTATTTTTTCATCAAGTTTAGCATTCAATATTAAATCATATAGTGCATCACAATCAGCCGCTCATGTTGTTTTCTATACTCTAGCAGCTATCTATATCAGAGTATTTTACAATTTACAGTAACACACCGCAATGATCTTGTTGGACCTCTTCCTGTACAGCCACAGCCCCGCCTAACGTCGTTGTCGTACTAACTAACTACGCTGATGAATAAAATATCTACTTACGGACCTACATGTAACACGAAGTACCTACCTACGATGTGTCCGTATTCATTCCCCTACATATGTCGTATCGTCTACGCAACGGAAAAGACATAAAGATAATTATTGTATTGAGACTGTATTAAGTATACGCTTCCTTCAAAAACCAATTTGGTAGCTTTACGGGTTCCGGTATGTCGGTAAAAGAAATCGTTGAAATTAGAACCTGATTTTACGGAAGAAATAGAGATTTACAAGTACCTACCTAGATGTTGTGGAAGTACTAAATGTTTATAGCTATATATGCACCTTTACACCGGGACGTTGTTTTGCAAGATGAGAAATCCCTAAATGTGGAGGCAGGATATTGTGACATCAAGAGCCAAGATTGAACGTTTGCTTTTGCTGTGGGATTTCATAGTATTGACGAATTAGCCATGGGCAAAGTCAATATACTTTCTCTTCGGTACACAATGAGACACTCTCTCATGTGTGACTGGAAGATGATGAAGAGCGAATAGTCTTGAAAACAACATGGCTGACCGCTGAATAATGAATATCTGGAGGTGTAATGTCATGCCATGTACTGTGTAGGTTCTTACATTATATTTATACATCTTTTTTTTTGTTATCTAATTGCTTAATCTCACGATCATTTTATCAGTTTCGTAAGGCTAAAAGTTGACTACGTAAATATATTCAGAGAAGAGAAGAAGGGCACGTGTTTTAAAGACTTGAATTTTTTTTTAAATGTAAAAATGCAACCTTTGATGCACCCTACTTCTATTGATATACGTAGCTGAGTTCAGGATCTCCTAATGATGCCCGTGTCTGTCAAATTAATGTATAAGCCGGATTAGAGTGTAAATAGTTTGCTCAGTGAATTATTTTGAAGACGTATGGTAATGGGATTAGGATTCCTTCAAGTCCTTCTAAATTTTCGTTGATATTTATGGCTGATCGTGGATCACATTGTTAAATATAAATATGTGTATAATATGAGGATGTGGATGGGAAGTGTGTGTGTGTGTAGCGTCATTCGGAATTAGGATCTTGTTAGATGAATAGGTAGGCTGGAATGAGGTATAGCTCTGTGCGTAACCTAATTTTATTGTCGACGTCACAGCTTTATTTTTATAGTCTCACAGAGTTGGAGAGACAGAGACAGACGCTACAAAAAGAATGTTTATATAACTTGCTCTTGTCATGGTGACTGTATTTTGTCTATCTGTATCTCACTGTCTCCCTTTTTATATACACCTATAGCATACACAGTACACACACACTATCCATTCGGTGCCTTAAAGCCTGGCATCACTGCCTGACTTATCTCCTTATTCCTATTTTTTTTTCTCATCTAAATACATAATATTATCTGCATCTTTTAATTTACTCAAAAGGGGCGTGCACAGTCTCAGTCAGTATCAGCGTCTCTATCTATACACATAATAGGCAATAATGTACCCTACCCTGTCACTGTGTAGATGCAAATAATTCCATGCACACTTTTTAACACAAAAAAAAACATTTCAGAATTTAGTTTGTACATTTACTGGAACAGGAATAGATAGGAGTGCAGTATGCAATACAGATTGTAAGTATAGATTCCTGTTCGCATATTTGAAATGCAAAGAGTCATCGTGGAAGTGCGTACACAGTTTAAAATGGGAACTTGAATGACGCGCATATAATTAATGTGCAGATATGCGTATAGAGTTCCGCTATTTCTATGTATATTCCTCGCGAAACTTGCAAAACCAAAATGTATCAGCTTTTTATTCTGCCACTGTAATTTTTTTTGTAGACGACACACAACGAGAATTGTTACTCGTGTTTGTTTTTGCATCTTCAAAGACTTCTATGACGTCGACAGGAGACGTGTAATAGATGCATTATGCGTGCTGGGTGCTGCTGGATGCGTAGGTAGTTAAGACTTGACTAAAGCCAACTTAAGCTTAAGGCATGTCACATTCCCGTAGTCGTCATCTGGCTTGACTACTACTACTACTACCTTAGTCATGTACGTTCCTGGTCTGACTCTATGGAAATGGGAATGGAATGAAATGCTCACAAAAGGATTGAGCCAATCAGTAAAACTATCTATCTATACATAGTAGTGAAGTGGTTGTGGTTCTTCTTTAAGTCTCAAGTCACTCTCTCACATGTCTCCGAATGGTATAGAGTTATTAGAAAAAATCACAATAAAAAAAAGAGGAAGAAAATTTACAATACCCTGCGGTACCTCATGGTATGACAAAAATGGTAATGGAAGACGTTTGACATTTCTTCCACTTCCTAAAAAGATCCGACGACGGCCGTCTGCAATAATTATTATTCGGGCAACGCACGCTCCCTATGTACTCCATACATATACGTAGCAGAGATAGCCAATTTAATGTCTGCCAAACGTTTTTACAACAACTTATGCTTGAATAGAATATTTAAGCCTCGAAAGATTTTCCCAAGTTGTCTCTGCCTTGTTAATGGTTAGTGTCAATACATGCCGAAGAATTAAATCTTGAATAATTGCAGATTCAAAGTCGGTTATCTACGTCTTACAAACGGTATGTTTTAAGCAGTATTTTAATTTTTTGTGCTTTAGAGTTTAAGAAAATAGCAAATTTTGGCGTAGATATTTTTAAAGTGTGAGTATTTCCAAAACTGATGCAAGTATAATTTGTTTTGTTCAGTATTTTAGATTTGTTTTCAAAAAAGATGCAAACATAATTTTTTAGTTTCAATTTTTTCCGTAAAATATTTAAGTATCACTTATGGTTTCGAGTTTTCAAAAAAAATGTACCTAAGCAAATAGAACATTTTGTATGTTTTTGAATATTTACAATCCGTAATTATATTGAAATGCAAGAGCATGCTTTATTCGTAAATACAAAGAAAAAAACATCTCCTTTTCTGATCCCGAGTTGATTACACCCGTATCTATAAATCTGTTTTATCTATATACGTACCTATATGCCTACATTTTTTTTCGACCTCGTGCTTTACTTTTTTTCTACTTCACTGGAGTATGAAAAGTTTTAGTACTCCACTTTAATTTAATTTCAAATCATAGTATAGTATGCACCATGTAAAAGTCGACGTCGTAGCTATGCCCGTAGACAGACAGGGAGACAGATAGACAGGTTGTTTTTTTGGTTTTGGTTGGGTTTGCGGGTTCAAGGTTCATAGTTTGTTACGACAGGATTTAGATAATATAACAGTGAGACGACATTTACGGCTCAGCTGTGAAAACTCAATGTTTTTTTTACCACTAAACCAAAAAGCAGTAAAAATAAATTATGATGCTGTGATATATATTATGCACATAAACTCTTAGCCAAAATCCAACAAAAATTGTAGAAAAACTTTTTAATCATCATAGGCTATTATATAATGTCTTAAGAATGCATTCATTCATGTGTATTTTGTTGTTGTAAGTTTTAGATTTTTTTTATCATATAGGTACAGATTTTTTTTGCCTTCTATAATTCAAATATCATCTATGTATATGTAGTATGTAATGTATGAATGTTTACTTTACATCTCAATGTAATAACAACTTCCAATGTTTTTCTATACAGCAGTACACAAATGTTTTTCTTTTTAACTTTTAAGTAATCTCCATCTTACCATTTTTTTTGTAAGGCATAATATATGTATATTATGCTCCATGCTCAATGTCAATAATACATAGTCTGTCATACAAGGCAATCTACATTATATCTCAAAATTCGAAATCGAAATTGAATTCGAAAGTCTCAATATTATTATACAACAACAGTAATTAATTCTAGGTACGTAACAATAATGTATATATGCTCACTAATATCATTTTACATACACAACGTTCATGGGTAAACATCAAATGAATAATATATATGTATATGTATATAATTAGAATAATTAAATTACATTAATAATAATAACGATATGAATATTTTTTTAAAATACTGTAGTAATAATAATTTATTATTATTATTTTGTTTTTTTTTGTTGAAATGGCGGCTTGATTCCATTTTTTGTCCCTTTGCTGAACATCTAAGTAACGTTTCTTGAACAATAATAACAACGCACGTACGTAATGTAATATAATAATGGTATATAATAATATAATTAATTATATGCGTAGTAACAATGTCTACAATGTTGAAAAGACAATAATTATCGGAAGTCTGTACACAGTATGTATATATAATAATTAAGTATTAAATATAATAATTAGGTATATATTGTAGGTGCAAGAAAAACGAAAAGTACATTTTGAAATTTGTATTATATATTTTCTATTTTTAAGTTGAGAGGTCTTTTTGGATTAAATTTTAATTTTTTTTTGGTATTTTGATTTACTGTTTTTTGGATGGCCAGGAGATCTGAAAGAAATTCAAAAAAGAAAACAAAAATGTGGATATATAATTTTAAATTGTCTGTAATTTCTTATCATTTCGGAGCTTGACTAAAATGGATTGAGCTCTGCGTGCTATTATGTGAACGTATGCATTTTGGAAATGGAGATTAGAATATTAGAATAATATTTTTTATAAGTGTATCAAGGATTAATAGCGTTGCATGTACTTTGATTTTATTTCTTCTAACATATACTACTATATTCCAAACTGTTAACTTTTTTTTAGGTCTCAATGATTCAGGGATTCAATTCATATTATCACTATATCATCCTGTAAAGGTGACGATATAGGGAAATACCGATGATTTCTCTGCAGCACATTTCAAATTACTTTTGAGTAACAACAAGTTTAGTCAGTGTCTAAAATATCTAAAAGCCTATAAGTCTAGAATTTGGAAAAAAAGTGTCGAATTTAGCATGAACCCGATGAGCTCACTACCACTACATACAACAACGGCAATATAGTCAGTACTGGAACGGAAAATAATGGAAACAAGCATTTTCTCTTGCTTTTCTTAACTTCTCTGAACTGAATGTAAAGTCTGAAGGCTTTTTTTAAACTGTCGTCGATTCAGTTCAGTTTTCAGTATTCAGAATGATGAGTAAACGTCTGTGTCTCTCTCTCTCAAATGAGAAGCAAAGCATCATTGCATTACAAATTACAACACATCGCATCGCTTCATACAACACACGATCCGTTAATACAATCTATTCTTAGGAATTTAACAGTTTGTAAGTTTGTACTCCTTTCTTTCTGCAGATCACACATAATTCTAGTTACATAATAGGATCTGCATTAAATTCTATACTTAACGGTCTACCCTCCTCCCCTCTATGTCTCACTAGTTAGCTATACACAAAATCACACGAGTGTAGTAGGAATACATATAGGAAATCAATTATTTACTCTCCATCCAAATTCCAAATGCAAACACGATTTCAAATTCGAAGCTGAAAAACCAATCCTATATAACCCTATAAATTAAAGTAATACTATAAATATAAATTACAAAATTTAAATTTCACTCAATTGTACATGAATTTAATAGTCCCTTGAGCAAGCCCCAAAACTGTGCTATCTAAACAGACATGAAAATAGAATTGACATACGCGGTTCTGGCTCTGCTATTCATCCTCTGGTACTGGTACATATACAGTAGTTTAGACTAGGATCTGGAAATTGTTTGAATTTAAAACCCTTCTATTGTGTCTTATTTTGATTTCAACCAAATGTTTTTCTATTACAATTTTAATTTGTGACAGTCCCCACTAAATTATGTACGTGTAATTGAATAAGAATTTGAGTTCCATAGGAGCCAAACCAAAACCAATTTCTGTATAATTAAAAGGATAAAAGGGAGCTTTGTTGTATCGAATTTTATACATATACGCCTAAGAAAACACAATACAATACAACACGAGTGCCGGTACTGGTACCGGTACTTCCCAAATGCTATACAAAGTGTATGAATTCCCTACTGCTAGTCAGTCAGTCAGTGCCAGTGAAATCAGAATGCTCCGGGTATTACAGATATTTTATATCTATATAAAAAACTTGTGACCTGAAACATTGAACTAAAGTATAATTATATCATGTACAATGAAGCATGTATGTAGATGTAATATGTGAAGGAAAACAGACGTGCTGGTCTGGTCCTGATCTTGCTCTGACTTTGTTCAGCACCATACCATCATCATCCTATCTACTATCTACAAATCTGAGTGAGTACCCTCTACGGTGTAGTCTATAGAGTCTAGAAGAGTTTTGTTTAGGACGAGATGGAGAGGAAAAGATTTATTCTAGTGTATGACAAGCTACACAATGATGTGCGTACAAGTAAATATTTTTAAAAGAGTTTATGGCGAATTCTCAAGGTGCGACAACAACACAAAAGAGAGAGAGAGAGAGAGAAAAGAGTTAAGGGTTTAAC
The DNA here is from genome assembly GCA_949802685.1 of Dicyrtomina minuta. NCBI lineage: Eukaryota > Metazoa > Arthropoda > Collembola > Symphypleona > Dicyrtomidae > Dicyrtomina > Dicyrtomina minuta. The sequence goes on from OX461810.1 coordinate 54,972,309, forward strand.
TCATCATTTAAATAGAGTCTCGGGACTCTTAACGAAACTGTGTTGCTCGCAGAATTTGCGTGTATAGATATATCGTTACAGAAACAGTTTAAAGCATATGCAGTATGCCTATATATACGCACGTATTGTTCCCTGGATATAAAGCGGACACATAAAGAAAGCTATTTGAGCTCGTCCTGATAACGATAACGATACACTGATTGACTTTGACTTAAAGAATATGGTTTAGTTGAGAGTTTTTAGTACTTTACCTTGTCTTCATGTTGAAATGGCAGTGAGTCTCAATGAGAAATATTATGTGATCATCTTCATCATCATCCTCCTCCTCATGACTTTACTATATCGGTACGGTTTATGGTTTACGGCTACGGTTTACAGTAGGGTTGTCGTCTAAGTCGTCGTTGTCGTCGTCGTCATCGTCGTTGTGGTTTAAAAGTGGTTGTTGATTGTTGATATTGGTGCAAGGTTTTTTTTTCTTCTCCTTCTCCTTCTTTTACTTTTTTTTAAAATGTTGACGATAAGATGGTAAACGATTATTTCCGCCTCCCATAATATATATATCCGAGAAATTATTATGTTTTTATTTTTCTTCTTCTTTTTCGTATCTGTATTTTGTTTGTTTGTTGTGTGTTTTTTTTCTACATGTGCTATGGTTCTCCAAAATCCTTTGGATGTCCCAATCTTCTCGCTAAGTCGTGCATCACCTCCTGTGTAATATCAACTTTAAATTGACAAGTAGAACAAAAACATTTTTCGGGACAAATTTACTCCTGGTTATCAGTATTAATTTCATCTCATATATGACATTCTCAATTTTAATGAGTTTCATGCCGAGTCGCCAAAACTTGTAAATTTTTTCCAATTTTTTCAGATAGAAAAAAAAGTGTAGAATACAAGTATGAGAATTTTTTTTTTGAGAAGTACCTACCTCCTAGACAGATAGCATACCAGAGTCATATTGCCATAATGTACTAAATTATGAATTGACAGGAGGAATTTTATGCCGAATTTATTTATGTTCCAATATAGCCACATTTAAACCCATTGAATTGGAGTATTAAATGAAGATATAGCACACATGCACACTTAAAAAGATATGTCAATAATTTTATGATTACTGTTTCAGAGAGCAGTTTTATTTTTAAAAACGGCCCACGCGATCATAGTGCCATTCTTAGAAAAAAATCAAAAGTGAACTTACCTTAAAAACGATGGAATCAATATTTTGGCCGAGCATATAGAAGAGGAACCAGTCCCCTAGTCGGGACTTTTTCACAAGAGTTTGAATCACATCATCACTTATGAGACGAAAGCGTGTTCCTAGTAAGAAGCCACGAATACGTGGAGAAATGACCACGGCGGATCTGTACAGTATTGTTAGGGAAGATAAACAAGTGAGGATGAGGAACCAAAACCATAGGAAAATGTAGATTTTTTCGTTGACGGCGTTTAAAGGAAGAATACAGAGTGCATCGTGGTGCTCAATATTTAAAGAGGGTCCACCCTTGTAGAAAATACATTTGGTCATGCGAGGGAAAATCCGAACCATGGGATCTATACGCGTTTCTTCATCTTCTTCTGAAAGACGGAGGACTTCGATGCCAAATGTGATGAATTCGCCATCAAAGAACTTGTCCATGAGGAACGTCTGACCTGTTTCGAGGCCAAACAAAAAATAGTAACAAACAAGAAAATTAGACAATTTTTATATAATGTCTTTACTATATACAACAGTAATAAACAAAACCACTGCCCATCAGTCAGTGACAACGAGGAAATTTTTCATATTTGAAATATTTTGTATTCGAATATTCTTACGATTAGTATTTCGCAATCTACAATAGTAACGTTTATGTACATCCTTTAAGTAATAAGTTTGTCATGATATCCTTAAGCCGTTAATGCTACTACTCCTACTACTGCTATAGTATGCCTATTTTTATGTATTGCGCAATTCCTGCGATTAAATTTTGCTCTTAATACTTTAATAGAGAAGGCAAACATAGAAGGCAATATTTAGTTACGCTACGCTCAGTTTATTATTGTCTCGGAATATAGAACGAACTGTTTCTCCCAAGGCCCATAAGAACACTACTACTTATATGGAGTCCGAATGTTGAAATTTGACATTTGACGGTCATCAAATTTTTTTTAAGAATTATTAGTCGAGGCTACCTAGTACACTACATTAAGTTTGAATCTAGGTTCCTTCTCTGAGTTCTTTTTGCGACAGAATAAATTTTGTCATTTAAAAAGAAAATTCCGAAACTTTACATTTGAAGGGATTCCGTTGGTTGTACCGCTCATTGTTGTTATAGGTTGTTGTGTCATTTTGTGTAAACTATATTTATCACAGTTCTCACACCCAAGGAATGAACTAACACTACTAACTGCATTTCTTATGAACTTGTTTTGTCATCCTGTGTGGTACGGTTGGCAGTCGTCCCCTACGATTACGTACCCTCTTCATTCGTCCCCATTCGGTCGTACCCTATGTATTCGTACCCTGGTTACATTCGTCCCCTAACAATTCGTACCCTAATGAATGTTTATGTTTCCGTAAATTAGATCCATATATCCAAAACGTATATTGGCAACGATTTCACAAGCCCACTGTTTCCTCACAAGTTCTGGAATGTTCATGACCGTGTACTCCAAGGACAACCAAGATCAAATAACATTGTGGAAGGCTTTAACAATGGATTGGGTACTCGTGGTCCCTGTGATTATCCAGATATACACAAACTTGTCCCTGTATTCCAAGCAGAGCGGGCCCGAAATGATTGCAATTTAGTAAGGAGAACCAAGGGTGAAGTGCCCACAGCCCGAGAGAAGCGATATATTTTTTTGGATCAAAGGCTGCTTACTGCAGTTCAAATAAGAACCACCTTGACTAAGATAATGTACTTGCGCCGCATAGCCTATAACTTAAGTGCCGTAAAATCCAAAGCCCGTCCGAAACCTCAAGCTGAACAGCCACCACATCCCATCAACCAGCCAATACAACCAATCCCTGCTGTTGAAGTTCCGTTTGTAGCACCGCAACCGGCAATACCAACAGCATCTAAACGTGCAAGAACGCCTGCAAAACCAGCAGCTAAACGCGGACCCGGTCGACCTAGAAAAAGCCAACAGTCCGGCACAACTAAACCGGCAGCAGCATCTGGTGTGCGTAAATCCACCAGAAATTGCAACAAGAAGCAAAAACTCACTTCAGCAGACGATGTTCATGATGTCCTTACCCAGAATTGCTAATCTAATCAGAATTTTTTATTCATAATGTCTCTAATATTTTTTCCAATTTCAGTGTCAATAAAATTTATATGTGCATTTAATTCAGACTACACTTATTTTGTATGGATCTAATTTACGGAAACATAAACATTCATTAGGGTACGAATTGTTAGGGGACGAATGTAACCAGGGTACGAATACATAGGGTACGACCGAATGGGGACGAATGAAGAGGGTACGTAATCGTAGGGGACGACTGCCAACCGAACCTCCTGTGTCAAGTTTCACACCAGCATCTAAAAGTAGACGCAGTACGCACTCCTTGTCAGGTTGTACTGCCGCATAGCGTCGTAATCGTAATCATGCGTGTATGTATCTACACCAATCCACCTATATCGCTATCGTGTAAAATCATTAATACAAACAAACGAGAAACTAGTTTTTGATATAGGTAAATAGTTATATACATATGTTTTGTTTAGGTACAACAACGTTGGGCGTTAATAATATAGCGTATTTGTAGGTATTACTTATTGATAGATATTATCTAACACCACATCTACTTAACGTTTATGTACTGGCATTTTTGAATTTGTAAAAATTATGCCTATGCAAAAAACACTGCCGGGAAAAAAGATTTTTCTGTGGCCTATTGAAACAGATTGCATAATATAAGTTTACGTTGTGTTTTTTATCTTAAAATCTTAGAACTTCTATATACTAACTAAATAATATGTTGCAATTGAATAATATAGCAGAATTAGAAATGCAGTTTTATTTTGAGACAATATTTGAACTTACCAATAACATTGCCCAGAGCGAGGACCTCACAGAAAAAGTATCGATATGCCCACCAATTATGATGTTTGAGATTCTCGTAAAGGTAGTCGACTAGAAGTTTTTTCTTTTGTTTTTTCTCCATTTCAGGACATATCCCAACATCCAAATCCATCATAAGGGCTTGTATCTTCCCGCCCTCCCAATTCTTCCATAGCCACCGCGGAATGTAGAATAAAATCGCCTGGAAATGTCAAATAAATTAATTCATTCACATTCATATAAATGTTTCCGATCCGATGGGGAAAACTTGACTTTTTTATATAATAGCCTGGATAATAGGATTCTGCATTTAAAGCTTAAAGAGCAAACTGGGGGAGAAGAAATGGAAGTGCGCCGATATACCTTATTTAGGTACCATATAACTTCTAATACCATGCTGGTCTCTATTAAAACTCCAAATTTTAATAAAACACGATTCTTTCTATTAGAAGATATACTGCAGTACCCACCAGAACTCTGAGTAATGAACACTGTCTTCTGTAGTGTGCCCCATAAACCTTCAAAGTTTACACAGCTCACATTTCAAGACTCAAGTAATAAACTTTAAACTGAAAGTATCCTGTAGTATTAGTGTATTTCTTCGCTATTTTTTTTTTGAAACTGTAATAATTACGAACACACATCGTATGTATCTCTAACATATCCGCATGGGAAATTCGGATTTAGTAAAAATAAATAGTGTGAATATTTATTTAAGAAATGACGAAGTGCAAAATGAAGAGTGCGTGTGAGTAAAGTTGTAAAATTATTTTATTAGTTTATGATTATGTTTACGATTGAGAAGAGCAACAGGCGGCAGGATAGCCTGGCAAATCTTCGACGGTAAACAATGTGCATATTATGTATATGCGGAATGCCCCTTAAAATATATAATATATAGGCATAAGCTGGAGATGGATGGTTGATTTGGCTAGGTGATACTGAAGGTATACTGAACTGCCTTTTAGATCTGGATGCTGGATCTGGGCTGGATATTAGACTTTAGTATTTCGAATCCCTATATGTGTTGATGTGTATGTAGTATGAGTGCATATGATGGCCGTAGAAGTAGAAGCCGATGAAGCTGTATTAAGAAAGTCTCAGAAAACGAGAGGTTGTACCATGTTAGCAAGTCTGTGTTCCTTTGATCATCTTAACAGCCAGTGTCTTCGACTTACAACGTTGCACATTTAAAGCTTTAGGTATGTATTTGTAACGCTTGTTAAAGGGGGCATTTATGGATACATCAGCTGGTCTGGTCCCATTAAAACAAATTATTTTCCAGTTCATCACATTCGTTGATACTTTGCTACTCTACACATATCTTAATTATACGCTTTCTTGAATCCCGAAGCTACACATGTAATTATTTCTATTGAGTTGGCCCGTTTCATTATAATTTTGTCCACATTCTCTCATTCTTTATTGCTAAAAGGCAGGGAACCATACGTCGTCCCGTCCTCGACAAAGTAATTAAAGCAATCAAATAAAACTAAAGTTAATTCCGTTGCGAGTAAATTACGTTTAATTTGAATTGATGTAAAATGCTTGCGATATAAAGAAGTATTTTATCGATAATCTCAATTTAATTGAGGGCATCGTTGGCGAAAATTAGTAATTATAAAAACAACCTGACGGGTTTAATTGCCTGCATAATTATTTCGATATTTGAAAACATATGTGCGTAAGAGCGAATGTTACTTAACTAGTTACATGTGTGCAACAAAAAATAACAAACAATCATCAATCAAATCATCGAAGATTACTAAATGGAACTTTTGAAATCAGGTATTTTAGACATGTTTTTCCAGTTCTAAAACCATGAAATTAAATTATTTTGATACGTATAGTTATGATATTTTGTATTTTATACCACTCTCAAAGTACAGATATGACATTTTGCAGGGTTTAAAAATTGATCATGACTGGTATGGCCTCTCTATAGTTGACAATATTTTTCACTTTCAACAACCATGTAAGTATTGAGCACCTATATCGGTATGAAAATATATAATTTTGAGTCACTTAAATTTGTGGGCGAATTTACACTGAAACATAGAACACAAAAATTCCAAGCTTTTGCATTTCCCTTTGCCCGTGAGTGCAAAGTGCATCATCTGTTCCACGCTGCTTATCATAAGAATTTTCTCCTTTTTTTAAACCTATAGCACCCATGACTCCACAGAAACTTTAAGTTATGGAGTAATAATGATAAACCTTGATTTTAAAGAATATATAATGCGTTTTGGGTCATCGCCAAGCCTTAATCTTTAAATCGTACTGTTAAACAGCGCCAATCTTGACGGGTTCGATTGAAAAACGATCGTTCTCCCATAAGATTTTCTCTGGCCATGTGAAAAGAGAGAAAAATGTCCCAATAGACTCTCCTCCACAACTTTTCCCTGGTAATCCTTCCACGATTAGTGGAGCAAAGGTTGACAGACAGCACCCATCAGTCAGTATCATCAGGACGGGAGAAACTATTTCAAATATTTCCACCGATTGTATTTTGTAATGTCTCGACGTCAGAGTCGACATCGACGTCCACAAAAAGTATATGAAGAGAAAAAACAGATAAGAAACTTCTTCTTTTTTTCTCTCTTGCGCGCTTCTTATTATTATTCGCTTTAGCTTCAGTTCCGTATGATTATACATTAGCCTTGCCTTACTTATTATAGGTACGCTATACACATTCTTTCGCTCTCAGTCCTGTACATTTTATTTGTTGCAAAATCAAACCATATCCACTTTTTTTTTCCTTAGTTGCAAACACACTAAGCACACTACACAAAACATTTGCAAACTCCCCATACAGCCGAGTCCAAAAGTTTATAAATAGATTATTTTTAAATACCAAGAATTCTTTTAATTTTTTAAATAATAGAAGCACATTATTATATAGGACTGAATGAAAGGGAGATAAAGATAAAAGGAAGTGTTGCTGGTTTAGAATTGACATTAAAGTAATCCGTCTTTGATTCCCATATGGGCTACAGGCTGCGTAGACTCTATAGAGCTTACGGGAGTATTTTTCTTTATGTGCTCTTTATCGCCCATTCCATATCCATAATATATAGAGGAGTGACTAAATCCATTTAGAAATAAGTGATTTTTTTTCTTGAGCATTTTTGATTTGCCTCTGCGATTTTATTGCAAAAAAGTCTTTTCATGAAATACTGCAGATACTCACGAGTCACGAGCAAAGTATATCTGAAATCCAAAGACTGAATTATACCTTAGTTTTTTGAAAGAAATCAAAACAGCTAAACAATAACTTCCTGATTATTGTATTGTTTCAACGATTCATACGGTATTAAAATTGAAGGAAGAACTTGTACTGATATATCAGTATAGGCACGGGTATCTAAGTATCTAGGTATGCTCATGAATAATTACCACACACTTCCGTTTTAAAAGAATAATGCTTTACAACGAGCATTGAGAATCATTCTCCGGATGCCGCAATGCCAACATTAAAAGCTGTAAAAACGAAAATAACAATAATTCGGTGTACTTAAAACTTTTTATGTAACTATATAGATATATCTATGCTCAGCTCATACTCTGCCATTATATTGCGTTAAAAAAATACAACAACCCGTTTTCTAATTTCGATTTGAAATTTACAGCTATATGGGGCTTCCTTCTATTTAAATCCGGCTTAAAAAATGTGAGCGTCTGCCTCTGATTCATTTTTATTACATTGTGAAGTAGAAATTTAAAAATATACATTAATACGATATTATTATTGGTATTTTCTCTAATTAAATTGTTGGGCGTTTTCTAGACAGAACTACTGTACCTATTGGGAAATGTTTCTTTAATTCAAAACGCATTCTTGGTTAGAACACCATAGATTACACATCTTTACTTTGGTTGCATTATACACCTATAGGTAGGTATTTAAATATCCGCCGACGCATTTTAATTTACAAACAGTAACCTTTTTAATTGTTTAATCGTAAGTATCTAGACAAAAAATTGCAGCACCTTTGATATAGAAATTTTTGAGAAAGAATGATTTTTCTCACTTCAAAAAAAACAGTAGTTAAAAACCTACACCATTTTTTTCCCTCCTATACTCTCGCTCTCACAGCTTTGCTACGTTTTCAATTTTGCCTACTGACTGTATGGAGAGATATCCAATAAGAATATCATTGTACATGACATGCCTAGGTGCACTGCTATTAACTCTTTTCCTATTCCTATTTCTTATCTCCGCTCGTTCCGTCGGTTCTGGGTAGACGATACATATTACAGAGTATAGAGTTATAGAGAGTCTGGAAGCATGACTTTCTTCTGTACGGATCCACATCCGAAATAAACCACACGTGTAAGCTCTTCCAAGACTCAGAACTTAATTTTTCTCTCTCTCTCTCTAGTCTTTTCTCGTTTTTTCGTTTTCCTTCCATGTGTAGGTACTTATGTTTACTACACATACACACAGTACAGTACCATCACCAGCAGCAACAGAACATATACAACGCTATATCTACTTACAAACTTTTTACAAAATGGATGGAGTGTACAGTTAAATCTGTATACTGTAGAGTAGTAGTAGCATATGGGAATGGGGATTTTGCTGCGATGATGAGAGCATGTAGAACATTTTGCGAGTAAACGAGCATTTAAAGATTTTTTTATGAGCTCACATGGGCCGGTATAGCTGTACAGGATCAAGACAGACAGATCCTATATGGGTATTTGCATACCCATATCCGAAATGTGAATATTATAAATATTGTACATTGTACTCTCTCTCTCTCTCTCTCTCTCTCTCTCTCTCTCTCTCGTACTAATACTAATATTAAGACCAAGACGTGTAGAGTGTATCTACTTACAGAACGAAAAAAAAATTGACGTCATTACCATCCCATGCTTTTTTCTCAACTACCCGTAGATCTTTTATAAACGAACGATATTTTATCAAAAACCGAATCCAACATCCAAATCCAGCCCACTGACGATCTATACAATGATACACATAGGGCAGTGGCAGTATATTGGAGACTATGGTATATCAATATATCTACATGGAGTTCCACATACTATAACATTAAGCCTGGTAAAGTACTGCTGAACTGTAATCGAAATGGGGCTCAGTCAGGAGTTCAGGAGCAGAGGACTGAATGATCCGAACACTGAGCTATTGAGTATACATTACATATTTGTTCAGTTTTATCGTTTTATGAGTCTGTCTGTAGCTATATGTGGATACATGAGCTGAGTGAGAGAGCAGCAGGGACGATGAAGGAGGAAAAAAAAGACACGATAGGATAAGAATTAATGGGAGACCACATTAACGTGATAAATACAAGGTTTACCTAAGACATTGTACATGTACTCTTGTCTTCCCCTTCTTCAGCTCACTGTTTTAAAGGATTATCTAATAATTCATTCATGATTTCATATTTTCTTCTGTTTTGTCCTACATTCTGTTTCTGTACTTGGAAACTTTCAAAGTCTCACTTCCACTAGATCACTCAAGTTTGTGTAGGTCTCTGTCGTCTACCTCTATACGTAAATGGTGGGGTCTTCAAGTCTTTTGGGATAGTGAGTATATATTATTTACAAACTATATATTTGTATAGACAACTCTCTTGAGTCTTTCTTTCTTTCTTTCTTCTTTTTTTGTGAGTTGAGTATTGAAAAATAATTTAAAGTTTTTGGTAAGAAGAGAGGTAGTAGCTTTTTATCTGTAATCTGTATAGTTTTATTACAGAATTTAAGTACAATTTTACGTTGTAGTACAGATAAATATTATTTATTGATTTCCTTTGAAAGAGGAAAAAACACTGCAGTCTTTATATTTAAATCTACCCTATGCTGGTGATATCAATACTTTTACTCAGTAAAATTTACTGTTGGGTTTACAGAAACCGGAACCGGTACCGGCACCGACACCGACACCGTCAGAATCTATTCAGCGAAATGAAGAAATGAGCTGTAAAAAAAAGGATTCGATGAAGCAATCCATACTGAATGTTTGGAGACGCGGATGAGCTAATACAAATATTTAAAAAAGGATATTTAAAGTCAGATCCGATCCTCCTCAACACTCGTCATCGTCAGATTGCCATTAATATCGCCGTAGAGTCAAATTAATGGAAATGCTTTAGCTAATCGTACGGTTCCGCTTTGTGTCACACTAATACTCTTAATAATTGCATATGAAACATGAAGCAACACTCTGACTGATTGGCTGTCTGTATGATTCTAGCCTCCCTCTTTGCTTAATTTCCTTCCCATTCCTTTGTACTTTGAGGATAAGGACTGTTGACGCGGTGGAATGTGGACAATGAGATTAGAAGCATAGCTAAATTAATTGAATTTTGAATGGAGCTTGAGTAAGGAAAGTATTTAATTTTCTCCAAAATTTCAAATTAATGTAAAAAAAAGAATTTTGGAGTGAGTCCATCAAGTCAAGATTAATTGGACTCATTACCCAAGTATCACCATCTCAGCGCCGACTTGTGACGCTCCAAGACATTTTTTCTGCCAAGTTTTCTTTGTCTTTCAGCATTGAGTGTAGTAGTAGTCAAAGTTGTGTAGTTCCGTCTGCATCTGCATCTTCTGTAGTTCCGCTTAGCCCTACCAGCACAGTGGGCAAACGCAACAACAGGATTTTTTTTTCAAACTTACACACCAAAAAAGCACATGCAAGCTAAAAAGCTCGAAGAATTTCTTTGATTCTGTGATGTGTTCTGTATGTGCCAGGCAGGGTACGGATTGCGGACACGGACACGGACAGATACGGGTTTAGATTCAAAGTTATTTGATCTTTGAAGCGATATTTAGAATTTAAGAATTCCAATTCCATTATAGTTTGGAACTGCAGTTGGACTTGGTTTACTTTACTTTTATTTTTATTTTAGAAAATTAAATTCGTCTCTCTCATTCTTTTATGCAAGGTTTGTGTTTTCGGATTCGGAATTAGAAAGTCGGAATTTAGTTAGTTCCGTTTTCACTTTAGAAAATCTGTAGTTGTATAGAAGTTGAAGAATGTTACCTACCATAATAATAATACATTATTGTTATTACGTTTAACATTACGTTACTCAACTGATATATGCGTGACTGTATGTGTTTCCGTTTTTGAAATGTTTTATACAGATGTGGAGGCAGTAAGTATAGGCGCAGTTGTTATTTTGTTATTGTTAAAGTACCTGTGTGATGATAAAATTGGAATATCTCAAAAGATTATTATCGCTGGAAGAGTTAGTAGAGTTGAGATGAGATTATTAGATGTAATGTCAAATGTAATGGAACAGTTGCTCGGGTTAACATTTTTGAATTGCAAAAATTTCAATGACTAAAAAAGTTTGAGTTACTTGAGTTAGAGTTGTTGTTTCTATTTACATGAATGCTTTTCCTGGTTGATTTACCCATTACAATGCAAATGTCAAAGAGTTAAAGGAAGAGGTAGTTGGCAGGAGCCGTTGGGTTTTTACTATAATAATAAGATGTTCGAGACGGGAAGCTCATAACTAAATCTCTTAAAAACTAAAAGAATACATAGAAGACAGAAAATACTGCAAGGATACGGTTGAAGTTGGGTTTAAGAAAGTAAATAATAAGAAAAGAGCAAGAATAGTTGGTTTAGTAGAATATTATAATCTTAAGAAAATTCCTTGAAAACTACAAACCACACCGTACACCGTAGCTATAATCAGCTCATCGCTTCAATTAATTCGTCTGATTTTGGAGCATATCTCTCTGCATCACGATTCATGAGTTTTTTTCTTCCCTATGTATGTGTTTGACGGCGACGGCGACGGTGGCTGTGCTATCAGTGTGTTCAAGACACGAACGACCTAAATGCCCGTCTTGGCACTGACATCATTTCGGTAAGCGCTCGCCTACCGTCACATTAGCATTGAAAGTCGGGAATTGTTTTCCCACCCGAAACAAATTCAGACCTTGCAATTTTTTTTTGTATACTTCTTATTTCGTTGTCATTTCATTTGAATAGTTTTAGATATTTGGATTAGGTTATCACGATCATGATGACAAAAGAAGAAAACTGAAAAACTATTCACTTCAACTATTTCTTCACCAGTTTACTATTTGATTTCAGGTTTGGTACTTGGACCTCTACTTATTACTGTTTGTAGGATTTGATGAAGTCGAGCGAGAAGAGGTTCTGTTCAGGAGGATAGACATGCATAATATGAATCTTCTGCCTCCCAGATATGCAGCCAAAACTCTGATTTTTTCACCCAAGAAAGTTGTCCTCAACCTTTTACTCAGTAACTGTGTGGCGTTATGTTATTATTTTCTTGCTCATTTATTTGGCAAAGTGAAAAAGGTGAGTAGTACGTAGATCATGAGAGCAGAAAACCCGGGAGTTTATCCACTCTTGATTTTAAGTTCGCACTCCTGTAATGATTGCTAATGGTAAATGATAAAAGCCTAACTAGATGTATGGTTTGGCCAACCGTTGGGAGTCACTCCGTGACGACGACGGTTGGGAGTTTTACGGTATAATGAAATGACTGAATAAAATATTGAAAATGAATTAAATGAATCGTAAACTGAAATCTGACTTTCGGATTGAAGCGACACGAATATTTACGGATACTTTAATTCAGCAAAAAGAAAAGGAAAAGGCTTCAATGATATGAACACTTACAAAACTGCTCCGACCTGTCTTCACAACCACTAGACAAGTCCGGATGCCTTCTTAAATGCTAACAATCAAATTGACAATTACCTCGACACGAAACGATCAATACGGGATGTGGGGAATTTCCAAGAACTAGACTCCTTGGTCCAACGCTCGTATCCAGTTCTGAAAAGCTTGTTTTCGGGACTCGGCTCTTCAGGTGGTTCACGCTCTATTCTCCCAAAGCACACTCTTAATCTCTACTCAAGTACTCTCGCAAAATCTCTTTTCTTGAGTTCCTGCTTTGGTCCTACAGCAAAGGCTAAAACCTAACGATCGAGAGCTTTCCTAATATAGAAACTCAAATTCAACCGAAAAGCTACAAGACTCTCTTCACTTCCCTTACTTACGAGATATCTTCTTCTCAGACCTCCTTCCAGTTTCGTAGCTAAGTGATGAGTGTTGAGCTGCCTCCACACCAACTCTCTTGCCAGGGAGTTGATGTGGCCCTGACATTGTTCGTCTGTTTATCTGTCCTTTCATTCTCTTGAGGTGGCTGTGCTCCACAGCCGCCGAAAATGAATGATTGGTTGGTGTCTACTTAGTATTTAACTGGAGCAGTATTGAAATCAACTGAGTGGTCATTCTACTTGCTTTCAAACCTCCACCACCTATCCGCATCAGGTCCCACTGATGCACATCCGGAAAAATTTTGGGGGATTTTCGTGATCGTTTCGGTGTTGGTTTACAGATTTTATACAAAATTTTACAATTCATTAGTTTTCACGACATATACATTTGAATTTGTTTACAACTTCGTTTATATTCTTAAGTGGGTAAACATACGAAAACAATTGCGGTTAAATTTCCAGGGGGGGCATTCTCCCCTGGCTACATCTTCATACACGAAAATTTCAATATTAACGGAATATTTTCATGTCATAGGCATGAATTGACAGACATAAATTTCACGGCTCCATACGGCGGCGTATGGTTACATGGTTGGGGAATTACCCAACGAAACAAAAATGTTTCCTATCAAACATCTCAATAAAAAATGCGAAGAATATTGCAAAAAAATAAAATCTATGTACACAAGAGGTTAAAAGACCTCGAGTCATCAACGTAAGCATAAAAATTCATAAATAAAATAGTACGTACAAAAATATATATTTCATAAAATTCATAACTCATCTCCCTCATCCAACTTTATCTGATGAATGAGGAACACGCAAAAGCAAAATAAATAAATTACAATAATAGTCGTCACAATCATAGTCATTATCCAAATATCGTTGGCCATTGCCTGGCGTCATGGGAGCTTCAACTTCTTCCGGTGGAAATAGAAAGGTGAATGTATCTTCCTCTTCGGTGCTTGGGGTCCGGAAGTTTGTTGGTTGGGGGAAGGGGTATCACGAATGGGACTGAAGGATGAGTCCAAGCTGTCTTTATAGCTGCACGTATCTTGGCTTGTTTCCGAAGTTGGTGGCGTCTTGACTGGACGATCCCTCGGCAACGAATTAGAAAAATCAAGTGGTTCTCTCCGCTGGCTCGATTCTCCTCCTTTCTTTTCCAGCGACTCGATTCTGATCCTCTCCCGAAACCAGTAACGTGATCAGGCGCGTTCGCGGAAGAACATCTCTCTACTCCTCTCCTCCGGGGTCATATCCACATAATCTTCCGGATTTCAAAAGAAAAGGGCTAGTTGTTTCCGGGCTCTAGTAAGCTCATCCGACGGGTGGACAATTCTCCTCCGATTCTTTGGAGGCACTCTGTGATGAATAGGAGTAAAATACATGTCCCCGGTCTCCGACTCGTCTCCATAGAACTCTCCTTCTGGTGATGGTCGTATGGTGATGTGATCTCCAGTCTCTCGATTGGCCACCCAAGGGTCAATGGCGTCGTCAGAACTCGTATCTATTAAGTCCTGGTCCCTTAGTCTCCATCTCCTCATGTCATCATTTGCTTGAGGATCCATATTTTCTTTGTCCGTGCCCACAGTGAACGAATCTCCTGCTCTCGCAGTTTGGTATGACTCCAGTGTCTCGGAAGGATTTTCCGCTGGAACCAAACTAGGTCTGAGGTTCGAACATCCCCCATGGTGGAAGTCCAGAGAACTAAGGTCGGGTTGACATTCACCATCATGGAGTCCAAGGTCGAATCGATGTGAGACCCTGGTTCATTCTCATCCACCGGCTCCGGTGTCGGTGGCTCCTCCGGAGCAGCGTGCTCCGGCGAAAAATCTGGTGGATTATCGAAAGCGGGAGGCGGAGGCTCGTCATTATCATCGTCCTTTCTTTCTCTCTTTACGTCGTAGCTCGGAGCGTCTCCGTTGTCATCTTTTTCCTCCTCCTCCTCCGTCTCCGCTTCCGACTCCGGTGGTGGAACAATTTCCACGCTCTTGGTCTCAAAAGAAATTTCCTCCTCAGTCTCACTGAGGGCAAGTATCCATGAGTGGTATAGAAATATCTCCTCGCCGGCCGCGTCGGTTATATTCTGTAAATAGTTGTGTAAAGAAAACCTCGCATGGTTATGCCTCGTCATGCAAATGCCTTGACCAACTTACTCACAGTTTTCGAGTTTTTCTCTTCCCATCCCTTGTTTAGTGGATGGCTCTTCCGTACTTTAATTTAAGTTGAGTTGTGGCTAGATGTGGCGGCTCCATAATCTATACAAAATGGGGAAAGAAAAACACCTCGCAATGGTTATGCCTTGCCTGATGCCTACATTTTCCTGCCATGTTTCCTTCGGACTCATAATGATTGCTAAAACACGTCGTGGCTAAAATTAAGTGTATTTTTGTAAATTTTTATGAATTCTATTTTTAGTCAAAGTTTTTGCCATTAATATGACTATGGAATTTTTCATTTTTATATAGTTTTATGTTTTTGGGATAAACTCCTACTGTATATCTACATAAAAATACAATTACATCCATGACCTCATTAGTTTATTTACCGCGGTGAATCTCTAATTTTCAGATCCAAGTTCCAGACTATTTTCCAGAGCCGGGACTCTGGGTATGGGAGCTACACTTTGGTTAAAATAAATTGAAGGAATGAATACTAATACTATCCAATGAAGTATCATTGGCACTATCCATCGGTTTGCTTTTGCTCAATTGACTTTAGGTATTTCGTTGACATTTCTCCGCCATCTCCTTTAAGAGATGGGATGCCATCGAGACTGCTCGCAGCCCCTTCATCAATTCAGCACTATCCACCGTTAGGACGAAACTATATTCGGACTTGGAGGTCCATTACTTATTTAAAGTTTCAAACTGTACATTCACAAAAATATCTCGATGGGTTTGTTACTGCGTAAGAGTAACAATTTAATCCTGCAAACTCGTCCGGTTTAACCAGAAACGGAATGATAAACGGAACCTCTCCAAATAATTTTTGGCTCTAATAAAAATTTGATAAAACACAAAATGTACAAAGTTATCCATTTGCCTCGGTAGGTAAGCCATCGCAAATGCCTGACTCTTACTCCTCCAAACTCGTCCGATTAATCAGAACGGAATGTTCCACAGAACCTACCGAGACAAATGGTCTCCCGACATCCTCATAATATAAATAAAATAAATATCTGTATACGAGTAATATTTTTCGGATAGGTTTGTTATCGCCATTGCGTAACAATTATTCCTCCAGACTCGTCCAATTCAATTGGAAACGGAATGGTAACCAGAATCTAACCAAATAAATACTTCTCCGTATCTAGCTAACCCAAAAAAAAATAAAACATAAATAAATAATTTGAAGTCTAAATAATAGCATGGCATACTTATGCTCGCGTCAAAAATATTTAAATGTCGTATAGAGAGTCAATACCCAAAGGCTCATTTTCCTTGTGGTGTTATGGCTCACATTCGTTCTCTTTCTTGTCCAAGGTAATTTTTAATAATTTTACGTCTTCTCCTATACAGGTTTATACCCTCCATGCCTTCTAGTACTTTGAAAGGAAGGTTCTCAAAAAGGATACAAAACACAAATTATACAATGGCCTTAATACCATGAATAGGTTGGATTTCCTGGCTGACGGCGATCTCGTGGTGAATAATTCACGAATTATTCATAAACTTACGCAAATGAGTGTTTAAGGCTCTTCAACGAACTGACTACACTTGATTACAATCTCAATCTCAATCTTGTTCACGTTACTTTGTAAACCGACTACTAACACGTATATGGTAACACTAACTTAAATTCCGCTAGGTACATATATTACACCGTGCTATGAGAAAGAGCAGGCCCTGGAACTCGAAAGTTCTCGAATATCCTGTAGTGAGTATGATTTCAGTCGCTGGCGCCAAAATGTCACTCCATGGCTGTCTAGTTATTGGCCGTATTTTATCGCTTGTGCCTGTACGCAACCTTACCAAACCTAAAACTCATGCAAATCAGGCCATCTGATAATTTTGTATACGGAAAAGGGACAGAAATTTAAGAATTCCAACTTGTGATTTACTGTTGAATACTAAACCGCACTAGAAAGCAAAGACTTGGTAGTAAACCGACTGGGATTTTGGTCGGCAAAGTAATCCGGCATAATCTAAATATAATTAGTTTAATTTTTCACAATTTTCACAAAGGACAAGACAAAGGACGAATGACGTTGCTTCTACTACGGGTCAATCCCCGCTGTATAAATTCTAATTTGATTAACCAGCTGTCGACATGCACTTAAAATTTGTGGTCTCACTACTATTCCAAAAGATAGACTTGAATTAATATTTGCAACTCAAATATACATTATTTACAGTTAGCTATAATCCACAGCTACCTATATACTTAATTTTCCACTCACTCGCTAAGTGGCCTGTGATCTAATCTGCATCTTTTGCTCAGTAAATTACTGGGCTGTCAGTAAACTAGCTTGTACCTAAAATTTGAGATATGCCTCCACACCAAGGCTTTTACCCTTTGTGTGTTTGGTTCGATGATCAACTCAAAAAAAAATGAATAAAAGGAAGATAAAAATAGGACTATTTAAATTCGAAATGGCTTAATTTTTCTTATATGGAAAGGCAATCGAATGTTCAACAACATAAAGGAACGAAGAGCTTCCTTTCACGAAAAGTTTCTGTTTAAATTCCTCACTCCAGAAACGAGTGGCAACTATTTTTATAAGTTACTGGTTAAGTAAGTACATAAGTGCCATGCCCATAGCTATATATATATATAAGTAGTCTAACCCAATTCCGTATTCGATACCTCCAATGAATATGTACCAATCTAAAGGCCCTTCAATGAACGCTATGACCATGGACATATTCAATGGCCTCATACGAGTATGATAATTTAAATAGCTAGGTAGGTGCAAGTGTCCTTTTCACAAGGAAAAGGGAATGGTAATATCCTTACTTATAACTAGGTAGGTTCAAGTGGGTTTAAGAAGACAGAAATATGAATGCTTAATCTTCGGGAATGCAAAACCAAACAACCACGGCACCAACCATTTCCTTTGTCCACGAAATGAATAATATATTTTGGGGTTGTATTCGCTTAGATAGTGAAAAATACGGCGTATCGCGCAACTCTCACCGTTTGAGTGACTATCAAAGGAAAATTTTGGAAATACCGTAATTCGTCGGCTAATGCTCCCAACACCTTTTATGGTTTTGGGCAATATGTTCACCCATACCTTCTCGCGTAGACAATCTTTGCAGTTTTGTAACTATTCTGTCAATTCTCAATCCTTAATATACTTTTACTTATTTCTCGTAAAACAAAATAAAATCCTTATTTCTCGTAAAACAAAATAAAAATCCTTATTTCTCGTAAAACAAAATAAAAATCCTTATTTACCGGATCCTACTAAGGCTCAATAGCAAATCCGTATTCTCAATACAGCGTATCTATCTTCTTACTTTTACAACTGTCTCATAAAAATATCGAAATTTTTCAAAATTTCGGCTTTTTCTTTTAAAATTCAAAAATTACAATACGCCTAGTACAGAAATGCGATACCCCGCACCTAAAATTTGAGAGCAGAAAACCCGGGAGTTTATCCACTCTTGATTTTAAGTTCGCACTCCTGTAATGATTGCTAATGGTAAATGATAAAAGCCTAACTAGATGTATGGTTTGGCCAACCGTTGGGAGTCACTCCGTGACGACGACGGTTGGGAGTTTTACGGTATAATGAAATGACTGAATAAAATATTGAAAATGAATTAAATGAATCGTAAACTGAAATCTGACTTTCGGATTGAAGCGACACGAATATTTACGGATACTTTAATTCAGCAAAAAGAAAAGGAAAAGGCTTCAATGATATGAACACTTACAAAACTGCTCCGACCTGTCTTCACAACCACTAGACAAGTCCGGATGCCTTCTTAAATGCTAACAATCAAATTGACAATTACCTCGACACGAAACGATCAATACGGGATGTGGGGAATTTCCAAGAACTAGACTCCTTGGTCCAACGCTCGTATCCAGTTCTGAAAAGCTTGTTTTCGGGACTCGGCTCTTCAGGTGGTTCACGCTCTATTCTCCCAAAGCACACTCTTAATCTCTACTCAAGTACTCTCGCAAAATCTCTTTTCTTGAGTTCCTGCTTTGGTCCTACAGCAAAGGCTAAAACCTAACGATCGAGAGCTTTCCTAATATAGAAACTCAAATTCAACCGAAAAGCTACAAGACTCTCTTCACTTCCCTTACTTACGAGATATCTTCTTCTCAGACCTCCTTCCAGTTTCGTAGCTAAGTGATGAGTGTTGAGCTGCCTCCACACCAACTCTCTTGCCAGGGAGTTGATGTGGCCCTGACATTGTTCGTCTGTTTATCTGTCCTTTCATTCTCTTGAGGTGGCTGTGCTCCACAGCCGCCGAAAATGAATGATTGGTTGGTGTCTACTTAGTATTTAACTGGAGCAGTATTGAAATCAACTGAGTGGTCATTCTACTTGCTTTCAATCAAATCTTATTCTGTGAGAATGCAGCATGTCTATATTTGCTGATGAAATGATAGAGGGGAACAGTTTTGGAGGATCAGTTAAATAAGACGTATATATTTGCATTCTATTTTGTAAATATTTTAATTTCAATATCCTTACGAAAAAATTACTGTTGCTTCGTAAGCATATTTTCCTGCACAAGGATGTTTGGAACAGGAAATATTAATACATTTTCTTTGTCCCGTTCCATTATGATCCGTCTTATGATGTGTGCTTCTTCATTCCTTATAGTTTAATTTTCGGTGTTTCATCTGTTTCAATTCAATGTAAGAAAATTTACTACATATACTTTTTTAGTCCCAGGAAACTCATTGCGACACCTCTTTCATTGTAAATAATTAAAATAACTTAATTTCAATGGAATTTCATATTAGTCTCCTCTATTTTTTTCTACAAAGCTATTATAGTTTATGAAGTGAAATTATTATTTACAGTTTAACGTTAATTATTATTGGACACTCAAGACTTTTAAACTTTGAGCAGTAAATCAAATTGTCGTTCCAGAGTAACAAATTTTTTTTAGCAAGCTCGTAATCACAATCGTAATGTTGTCTCTGTATATGATCTGTCTCGGTCTCCTCAGCTGGGGCAAAGGTGTTCCAAGTTATACAAGGCACAGAATTCGTTTTCATTTGGCCGGAGCCTTTACTTTGATCCCAGAAGCGACAGAGTGTACGTCGAAGAAGATTTTCCTCGCATGACGTCTTTTAATTTTTATGTTGACATGGCGGAAAACGAGGAGATCCCTATCGGCATCGGTAAATTTTATGTCTTTGTTCTTAATTAATATAGATGAGATTGCATGAAGGTATTTTGTCACTTAATTTAATTTGTGTGCCACATCATAAATGAGTAGTTTACAAATTTTAAATTTCTTTACAAGTATTTGAACATTAGGTGCATTAATTCTGTCAGACTCAGTTATGTCAATTCTGTTCATTAGTTAAATGTTGAGTAAATTAGTGTGACATGTGCTTTTACATCATATACTATTAGATATGTATTTTAATTACAAGGAGATATAATATAATTGTCTACTTACTTAATCATCAGCAGTAGTTGTAAAACAAAATGTATATTCATGTCAGTCAAAGGTAGTAGCCACGTAAATGAAGTGTATCAACAATGTTAAATCTTAAATTCTTTAAAGCATTAAATTTTCGAAATTAATCTTTTGATAAGCTAAAAATACGAATAGGTTGTTCTGATCTGAACGGCCAAAAATATCTGCACGATATGATACAGAACTAAAATGTTGCCTGACTGTAATTATAGAAGTTCTGACTTTTAGAGGTCTATGTCTGGTGACTGGTGAACCGGATTCTTCTGAATGCGTCACAACATTCACTGTACACAATCTGTTTTCTGCATTACGATAATGATAATGGATAAAAATAATATTGTAATAATTATAATGGATGTAAATTACTTTGTAAAGTAATTTAAATAGCTATCATAAATTTTTAAAAAGCAAGTATTAACATTCCTTAAACTTATTAAGTAAAAGATGTCGATGCCAAACATTAGTCATACTCATACTAATGTATGTTTTAATTTAACGTTTCCCTTGTACGTCAAAAATTTTCATGAGTATTTTGTACCTTCCATATATTTCGATTGTGGGCATTTCGTTGTACTTACTAAGCTATTTACCTTTTATCATTATGAAAAATGCAAATGTAAAGAAGATGTCTGCTGGCCTCAGCCTCAAACTTGCGAACTATAAGAGCACAGAGATAACTTTAAATAATGGCATGCAACGTCAATGCCAAAATTTATCCAACGAAAAAAAATACATACACAAAACGTATTTAAGTAAGATATTTCACATATAGGACGGCGCGACAACGTTGAATGCAATGTAATGGAAAGGATTATACAGAAACAGAATTTGCAGGAGGATGATGATGATGAAATTCTGGCTCGGCATCATCCAGAATTAGGTACTTGATCAAATGGAACATCCTAGCGCAGTGCTCACTCTCATGACAGCTCCAGATTTTCTTTTTGCTTTTAGATTAGATAGCTTATATATGCTTTGTATCATGTGATTATTAAAACGTTAAATATGCTCCCGAATCCTCTATGAACACAAGGTATATGGGAATCTAGAAGCATATTACAACTCTCAAACTCCAGGTTTCTTTCTAGAATTTCTGTTTGTTCTAATGTATAGATTTAGATGACGAAACATTAACATTTGAATAAAACCATACTGTCTGCTAGTCTGCTGAAGATAATATTATGTATACGCTCACAAGAATAAAAATCTTAATCAAATCATACTTTGGATTCTTATTATTACTTTCAGAAAACTATTATCTGCATCTGTAAATGCAGCATATGTAAAAGCTGGGACTGAGGGACGGACTGATACTGGAATTGGCTCGTCTCGTAGGATCTAGTGGGACGTGTGTACGTGTACTTGTTGCTGTCATGTAGACTCATAAAACGCGAACGTGTGTTAGGTACCTACCCATGTTATGTTTTTGCCCGGTCCAATCTGCAATCCAAAAAAACGTTGCATACCAGGGTGAAATGGCGATAGAGCGGGACGTGTGGCGACAGCGACCATTGCAACCCATAACGTGAAAGAACATTCGCATGTGTATATGAGTACCCCATATATCTGTTGGTGACTACATAGTATTGAGATCACTATTATACTATATGAATACCATCCATCCAATAAACCTGCAAATCGTCCAAGGTAGTTGGTTCCTTTCTCAGGTTTACCTATTTTGAAACTATACAAACTAACAAATGAGGATGAGAATATTATGATTCTTCAATGTTTGCAATTTGATTTGCAGAAGGAAAAAAGGAAGGTGCCTACAGCAAGCTTAGAAGCCCATACATACCACACAGACTACATACAAGTTATATGAGTAAGAGAGAACAGGGAACCATTGTAACCGAAGAGATAGAGAGAGAGAGAGAGAGAAAGATAGAGCAGAGATGAGCTATGACTGGATGGATGCCAAAAGGTTAGCCAACTCTTGTGACCCATATGCGTGCATGTAAAAATTCCATCGGGTATCCTCTCTCTCCCGTCTCATCCACACAACATAATAATATGGACTAAAACATAACGCCATAGTCATAACATTGCTGGTGGCTGGTTCTGATCCTGGTCCTGGTCCTCGTACTCTTTCTCTTGTAAACTGTAAATACACAGAGAGGGAAGAAGGGGATTTGCATATATACCAATTTCCCTTGTGTATACAGAATTTTATTTCCAGGCTCCTTTCCTCCTCACACTCTGTACATATGAAGACCAGCAGACAGTGTCGAGGAGCTTATAGTTGTATAAGTGGAAGCTATATACCTATATACTTCTCAGTCAGTTCGCACTCCATACATACTCTATTACAGTGTCTACAGACCGATTAATATTGCTCAGTTGAGTGTAAATACAAGATATAACCTGGAAACATATTCTATCTCAAGCTTTATGACTAATCATGAGATCCCATCCACATACATTACGTAAACAGAAGTGAATTTGAGTCTTGAGCTCAGTTGAACAGGAGGGTGGGATAAAGTAGATGAGACTCGCTTTCGCAGGAGGATATAGCTCATTCGGCTGGTGCTAGCTAGTCCTGGTGGTACTGGTACTGGTGCTGGTCTCAGTTCTGTTACCGGGTTAGCAGTGTTACTACACTAGTTTTGAATAAGTAGGAGCACACACACACATGATGAAGCCGAAGATGAAAAAAAAGAGCGAGCGAGAAGGAAAGTGAACCAATAAACAAACAAAATCCTATCGGTCGTTTCGTTATGCAATTCAATGCGTCACCTATTAAGCGGAAACTTCTCAATTCGTAAATTCATACGAGGAACCTACTACTATGTTGAGTTTCAGTTGATTTCTTTAGCCGTCTTTTAACCGTGTATATAGAGCCTTCACTTTAACTTTAAATACTCAACGCAGTCATGCTGCACTTTTTCTTGTAAGAATTATTCTTCCTTGGGGCTCTGAGTTGAATGGAAGGAAGGAAGGAAGAAACTGTGTGATGTGAGTGTGAGTTTCACAGACACACACACACAGGACACAGACACACACTCACGTAATTCAATGCAATGTTTTCCCACAAATAAACCAATAGTAAGTATAGACTGACAGACGAAGACAGGACATGACAACTTTGCCCCTTTTTTATAGTTGAAAAATCGATTAATTATACGAGTCTAACAGGAGAAATATTTACACTCACACTTTACTCTAGGAGAGGGCTATTTAGTTTGTCAGTGTATTGAAGTGGCTTTAACTAATGTAATGTGTAATAATATGTAGTAATGTAATCAGTGCAGTGTAGGTACCTCTCTAGCTTGAGCGTGCAGTATGTACATACGCCACATAAGGCATGTATTTGTTAATGTTTTCAAACGGAGTGGGTGCATCAACAACACATGTAGGTAAACGCAGTCCTTTACATTCACTGAGATTATTTACAACAGAAATACGCTAGTTAGATTAGTGAGCTTATAAGTTGCATTAATTTTAATACGACAGTAAGACGATCACAATGGGGTTCCGTTACTTCCGTTTATACTCTTCTTTTCCTAAAAATTAGTATACATGTGCAGACAATGACTCGTGAGTATTGGGAATATAATTAGGTATATCTACATAATTTACAAACATACTGCATCACATAATATGCTTTCAGATGCAAAACATGGTAGCTATAATTTTTTAAACGAAAAAATCACTGCAATGCTGAAATATGTTCAAACTCTAAAAATAAAATTGTTACTACACAGGTACTTTTCTTCTTTAAAAAAAATCATCTCAAGATTATTTAAAAGTTTGGACAAAATTGCGTACAAAGCTCTTTTCCCTCTCATCGTGACTACATTGAAAGTCCATTTAGCGTAAAATTTAATGGAAAAGTTGTCTAATGTTGAACTCTTAGGTTTCAAAAATCTTTGTGCTGTATGCTGGTTGAATATTTTATAGAAATCCGCACCACACAACTTTGCTATTAAATTCGTCCGCTCTTTTTGAATGAATATAATAGACAAATTACCGGTGTAAGATGTGCCTACTAAATGTTATGAAAGTTTGATAAAACAAAAATCGCTGTGTTTCAAAAAATCTACCTAGATTTTAATAGAACTTTTTGAACTTTAAATATTTATATAGATACCATATAATATTATGATGTGATGTATGAAATGATACAGTGCTATATGATATACATTGTTAAAGTGATAATATTCTGTATGGTGTATGGTCAACAGATTTTCTATATGGAATCCACACTAAAGTATAAATAGAGAGACCCTTCCCTATACTCTATTCTATACACTCTGAGCTGACTTTGGACCTGCCTGAAGAGAAGGAGACACATACTATGATGTCATAGGAAGTAGACGACAGGACACATTATGAAACAGACACAGACCTATTCCCATGCAGCATATACAGATATACATACAGGGCACTACTACACTGGAAAGGGATGTTACACGTTCGAAGAAACACGGGAGGGAGTCGTCAGAATTCATCAAAACTTATGTATGATATAATATTTTTGCCGACTACTTTTCTTTCTGATGGAATTGAGGAAAATAGAACTTTTTCCCTATTTCATGGCACGACTGATTGAGCGTAGGAAATAGGAGCTGAGGAAGGAATTTCGAAGGAAGCCGTAGAAAATGTATAATCCTTTTGGAAGGCAAGTGTGCGTAAGTAAAGTTGCACTCGTTTCTCTTTCTCTTTCTTAGGAAATCAGAGTCTAAAAATTATACATTAATTACACGTACCTATTATATATTATGTTTCTCCTTGTCAGGGTTTTTTATTCTAAGCAATCCGGAAAACTACTTGTATCTATAATATATAGTCATCTACTATCTGAAATCTATATAGGTACAAGAACTCGCAAGGTACTGAACACAATTGTATATTATATACATAATGTAAACATAAGGTCTAATAGTAAGATAAATGAATTTAAATATTATTTAAAAATTTAAGTTTAAATCGCTTAAGCAATTTCACGAGAGAATTTCATGCGAGGATGCAACTTTGACTGGGACATGCTGATACTGGCGCAGGGCCGGACGAAGGAATTGGTTTTAGGCAGCAATTTGTTTCCATAAAAAAATCGCTATTTTGATTTTATTGATGGTTGTCTTGGGTAAAGCAAAATTTTGTATTTGCATTTTTTAGAAAAGTGAAAAATGTTCTGTTTACTTGATTCAGAAAAGTTCAACATGTTTTATTTACATATTTTGAAAAAAGTGGAAATTGCTTTATTTCCATATTTATGAAATGTACAAAAGCTCTAATTCTCCTGTTTTTGAGAAGTCAAAATATTCTTTTTACATATTTTTGAAAAAACTGCAAAATGTTCCATTTACACGTTTTGAGAAAATTCAGGCAGCGGGGACTGCCTGCGCTGGCCGCATTATCCGGCCCTGTACTGGCACTGGCGCTGGTACTGAATACTGGTGTACTGGTAGTGAGTAGTCATGTAGGTAGTTGTATGAACATAGCACGGTGAAGTTACAAAATTAGAATAGTCAATGTAGAAGGTAGAGTAATGAGTCTACCTATAGTGATAGTTAGATGAAGATAAAATGACCAAAATTTAATGCATGGTTCATTCCTACCCGTTCCGTGAAAGTGCGATGCGACGACGGTGAAACTTTACGGGTTTACGATCAGTGAGAGAACGTTGGAACATAACATAGAAGAGGTCTGAAGGCGGATGGATGTCGGAAGACAAAAAGAAGATCGGCCTTTTCAGTTTTCATTTGTCGCGGTCACACGGTTCGTGTGGTAGAGACTGATTTCCTAGCTATCAACTATAATATGGGACGCCCACCCACGTGACAGCATGAGAAATGTCTCACATTAAGAATACTTTTACGTCGCCTCATGCATAACCGATAAATAGGCCCCTTTAACCGAGAATGAATTTATCCCTGATTTCTTAATTTTTCATTGTACTACAAAAACCAAAAAAAAACTATAAGCTGAAATCCAACCAAATCCAATATTGCAAAATTCTAACAAGAACAAGATGCGGCAAGCTATAATATAATTATAAACCATGCCGCCATATGGCAGGTATGACAAAGACACAAGTGACAACGACAAAATGGAAGAAATACTTCAAGAAAATAGAAAAGTGGGTTAACCTTCACCCAACTTCAGATAAATGGAAGAATCGGACACCCCATCATTACTTGCTTGTTTTCATTTCAGCTCACATAGGAGTAGTACAAGAGCAATAAATAATTGTATTGTAATTAATGTCTCTTGTCTGCAGACCATAAAGCTTTGGCGAAAAATTGCATTACGTATGTACTGTAAATTGTAACAGAAGTAAACTATACAAAACTTTAATATCTTTTCGCAATTTTTTCAAAGCTCTCAATTTCAATGGGAGTGCAAACTGAACTTACTGAACTGAAGCCAATCAGCAGACAGATGTATAGAATGTACATTATAGACATAGACTTCATGGCTATTATTTTATTTATTTATAACTTGTAATTTTGAATGGTCTATTATAACTACAACGGCATTATGACTGCAGTTAAATTGTAGGCAGACACCTAATTTTCAAGTTTTGAAGTCATGAATGCTACAACAAGAAAATAAGCCATACAAAATTCTATATACTATGAACTATCAAGTTATGTATGTAGTTTGAGTTCAACTTTTTAATGTTGTAGCTGGAGGCTGGAGCTATTGATATTGCTATTTGTATTGATAATGTAATAATTAATTATCGTAAAAATAAAAGTCGTTGAGATTTATGTAGCTCCCTCCCTACTTAAGAAACAACCAACCGTCTGAAGAGCACACGGTAAATAATAAGCAATAAATTATGTGCTGCTTGCTGCCTGAGTCTATATGGACGAGTAAATGAAATACGATTGGTTTGTACTAAATAATAATAAATCTGGTACTGGTGTTTGGTATGACACATATCAGTAAATGCTAATACCACTGCATATTAAATTCAATTAGGTAGGTATGCATAAGAATGTAATTGAATTTGCACATAATAACTTTGCAGGGCTGCTTGAGCTTTGGCGGGATGTCTACTTAATTATTACGGCATAGCCTAGGTACCTACCTACATACACACGTGCACTACTGCTGTACAATCCCCTATAATTTTGCAGGATGAGGTAATGAGAAAATTCCTATAGATTAATATAGAAAGTAACTGCATTATCTTGGTTGAGTAAGTAAGTAGATATAATCAGATGAGTGTCTCAAAACACGCGCCTTGCAAAAATACCTCAATCGGGAGTCAAGTCGGTCGGGACTTTCGCATGTGGCGAAAGTAAATTACAGTCAAATAGACCTCAAAGCATGACCGGCTGTAACTTCACACTAATATGACAATCTGTTGTCAAACTCCGGACTCAGAATTGAAATATTCATTCCATGTGAGTTTTTTTTTGTCGATGTGAGTACATACGCTCCTACACTGATTCTGAGCCTAATAAATATATGTCTCTGCTGCATCCATAATGTATATGTTAATGAGCGTAAACGCGGAAAAACACTCAAGAAAACTTGGAATGCATTTACTTAAGTCTTAATGGATAAAATGTTAACTTGTTTATTGTTTGAAAATTGATCAATAAAGAAGAGTGAAATTGCTAAATGAGCGACAGGCGGCCTCGACATTGAAAATTCCTTATTCTGTTATTGTCATTGTTTCTTACATATGTACATTTGGTGATTCAATCAAGGCAGATGCAGATGGTGTAAAAGGTTAGGTGTTCTGTACATGATCTCTTATGTGTTTACAATTAAATTCGCCCAGGTCCTAAAATAATACGATAGCCTTGTCAAAATATTTTAAACTTAAACTTCTAGGTATTTCTGTGCCCCGCAACAACAACAACCCAGACCGAAATGACGGCTAAGGTTGTCTGTGTTTTACATATAGACTATATAGAACGTTATTGGAAATACTCAAAATGCAATACATATTATTCGCATATTATTATTCTACACACTTTTTTCTTAAATGCAAAACGAGTGATTGTAAATTCAAAGCTATCAAGCGTATAATATTTTGAATTTAACGAATTAATTTAACATAAGGAAATTAAGGTATGTTTAACAGGCTTGGTTGTTTGACGAAGTAGTGAGGAATGTGGGGATAAACTTATATGAAATATAAACGTTTATTTTCACGTTGGACGTTACGTGCATTTGTCAACTACAAAATATTCATGTAATTTTATAGTTTGGACTAATCGTAAGTAATTGAATTCAAATTGTAACTGAAACTATAAAATTAGTCTTAACTACAAGACATATTGCTCGTATAAAATGACAACCTTAAAATTAAAAATTTAAACGTAATCATGCAGCAATGTTTCAACTTCTATTTAAATATTCACAGCATGTGGCAGTACGCCGGGTACAGTATAAACAATGCAGACCAACTTTAATCACATGACATATTTAAAGCTTTCTTCTAGAAGGGTGCTTATGTCGGACTTGAACTTAAAGTGGATTGAAATGTATCATTGTTATTGTTTTGTTTGTAAAGAAATTCGCATCAGCAATCATGAGCATTAGATTCAATTGTACTTCATGTGATCCGGAAATAATGCTAAATCGAAAAACCGTATACGAAATAAACTGAAAGTATAATATGCCTGGGGACATTGGACTCCTGGAGAAAGCCAAGGAAGTTACATAGATGGATGTACATAGTAAAGAGAGAGGAAATTACCTGGAAGAACAGGCAGAAGCAAACCCACTGATAGTATTTGTAAACTTTCATATCTGACGCATCTGTTAATTTATCAACGCCGAAATGGGGCACTTCTTTACCGACTTTCTTGAGAAAGGCACTTTTGACGAGGTAAGTATGCATAATCCAGCAATAGGTATTGAGAACATCCTCTGGAATTTCTTTGGTATGAATACAGTCAATGGGATTCCCCACATACTGCCTCGTCGTGACAATCAAGGAGAAAGCCAAGAGGATCATCACCGTGAGACTATAGTGAAGGCGAAAGATGGTCGAGTCAATTCGGACATGGCTCACCTTTACCAAGTTTTTCAAGCCTCGAAAAATGTCCAACATTGCGGCTCAGCCCTGCTACTTTCACATCCTAAATTGTGAAAGTAGTACAGAACTGACTGTAGATTTTTATTTTGTATAAAAAAACACACTTTTATTTCATTAACGTCTCATTCCGGAGCCGGAGTTTCTCTGCACAATAATAATTGTTTCCATGGTCATTATGTTTGTCTTTGGGTAATGTCGTCACGATTCGTCGGAGCTCAATTTCCTGGAGTAGTAGGGGTCGTAAATTTGAATGACTCCAAGTCCAAAAACAATTATTATTATAATCTTTTCTGGACACGCTAATTTGTGGTAACTGTTCTAGTAGTCGTTGTTCATTTAAATTCATAATAAAATTATTGTTATCTTTCTTTTTCAACGTTGTCAAGAAATTTGGGGAGGACCTTCTCACCATCCGTTCTGCACGGACTCCTCAGAGCCATTTTTTTCTCACTGTATTCTCAATACAATCAAATTATTATCAAAGTTTATTTTGGTATTGCCAATGGTAATTTTATCCTTATGATTTTGAGAAACACTTTTAGCTCTGATGATTTGAAGATTTCTTTTAAGGTTATCCGTGTCAGTTGTAGTAAAACATGAATATTTAAATAGGTCGATTTCGTTCGTCATGATACCATTTTAAAATATGGATGTAGTATATACAGAGCCTCATAGCTAATATATTTGTTTATATTTTTTTTGTCTGTATGTATATATATGTGTAAACGGAATTTACGAGTGCGACTCCGAATTTGATATCAACATTGAGATTAAGCTGTCATCCTATGTATATACTTGCCAATCCTCCGACTACAGTATCTCCTCCGTATGTACCTCCGTACGTCATTATTGTTTTTTTTGTCTCCTATTATTTAGTAATGTATTGTCTCGCTTTCCAACTTTAGGTGCACGTCTAAATCTAATGCACAGCTACAACCATGCAGTTTTCCATTTGAGTGAGTCGGAAGAGAATAACACGTGTAGTTTGTTCTTGTCTTTTTTTTCTTTCGATTCTGTATTGTATTTGTATATAGTTTTTTTTGTATACCCTGAAGATTTAATTGGCACTTTAATGAACACAATTTAATTTACAATGTGAGTCAATGCGATTATAATTGCGTAGATTGTAGATTTTGCAATTGGATTCACCGAGATAGTAATGAGGGCATGTTTTCCGGAACATTTTGGCTCCGTTGCCGGGTCATAATAATAACAACGGTGGGAGTTGATACTCTCTGATGGTATGATATCATCATAAGATCACACTCCTTTCAGAAACCACGAGCTCAACGATGAACATGAACGCTGTCTGTCTTTGTACACTTACAATCATCTTGTGTAATATAGTTTGAGACTCTCAAGGAAAAGTAGTAGATGAAGAAGTAAGTAGAAGAAAAAACCTTTACGTATCACTTGAATTTAAGTTTCTGTTTCGGCATTCAATCCCCCACCACAAGTAAATCAGTTTCAGATTTTATACTGAAAATACCTTCTTTTTTTATTTAAATAATTATATATGCATTTTACTACTATGTATGCATTACTATTGGAGCACAATTTTTAAGCTTTTTTGACAGATTTATTACTTTATCATTTCGGTGTATTTGAGAGTAAACTTGAATTTACTCTGGTTTGTTTTTTTGGTTTTTCATCCCTTGACGGGACTATGACTTTAGGAACTCATTTGAAAAAACTTTGTGGACTTAATTGATGAAAAATTGTTGTCAAATTGAAAGAAAAGTGTTCAGAGATGTTGTTGTTTGGGTTAAGGCACTGGATACAATTTTTGAACGTCACGTGATCCCTTATTACACTGTTACTCTTCCAGACTTTTGGATGACTATGAAAGTTTAATAATTTCGGTTTGAGTCTTTTATATATTTTTCCTTTGTCTTCAAAATTCTATTTTTGAAACAAGGGTTTTATCGTAGTGCCTTAACAGAGGGGAGCGAGGGTACTGAGCAGGGTCTGTGGGACACGGCAGGTCTTGATCCAATCTGAATTAACTTGATTGTAATGAAATTAATTCTATTGTATTTTTTGTTTTTTGTATATTGTGAGGTAATTGGGCTAAAAAAGGAGGAGAAATGTATGGGCTCCTTGCTAAAGCACTACTGAAAGAAACGACAAGTGTAAATGTTAAATAGGATGGTTTACAAGTAGCATGCTTATTTTTTCCGGGACGGAACGGTGGTGGTGGTGGTGGTGCCTGAGGGAGTTCGGATATTCGGATTCGGGTTTTTTGGGTGTTGTATGTTAAACACCCGGGAGCCGGGAACTAAATCTAACTGGGGGCACAACTTACTATAATGTTCAGTAACAGCAAAGGTACTGGGACCGGGACCGTTACTGGCATTGGCAGCCGTGATTCGGGTATTCATATCATCATCCATAGCCCAAAACTCCTCACTAAATACTTTTACATTTCACTTAGGTATCTTCAGTTGAACGTAGGTTCTCATCCATCGAACGTTACTATCACGCCACATTGCATTATATTAGCAAACTTCTTCAAAGACAAGAACTCTTTTACAGGTTGGAATATTTCCTACTTGACTATGTATTAGTATTTGTCGAATCCGAACCCAAATATCAGTGTGAGGCACAGCGCGGTTTGGGTCCGGGTCCGGATTCATGCATACTACAATGGGTAGGTACTTTTATAATTATTTTAACTATGTGTAGACAGAAGACGGTGGTGCATGATTTTTTTTCTCCAGACATATGCCCCGTGATGGTGGCTACCTACCTAGGTAAAGGTGGGTTGGTCTTATAGTGCATATATTATTATATTGGTATCTATTCTATTACTTATGGTTTTAATATGTGATACGCTTATAAAATTACACATCATCATTGTATACTCAGAGCGTCACGACTCATAGCACGATACGGGTATCTTACGATTAGGTTATTTGCAAAAGCATGTGTGATGTACCTAAGGAGATATTTCTATTTCTTACCTCTTACTCTTGAAGACAAATGCAGTTACGACTTTCATATGTACCAATATTAGAAAGACGAACGTTCTGGCTGCGGTTTAGTCCGTTTAGTTTGGTTTGGGCCAGGCAGTAGGTTTCAAGGGGGGAAATCTTGGCTTGTAGCTGATTCAGAATTAAGAAAGAGGGAGAGAGTCATGCGCTTCCCAAATTATAGCAGACTTTTTTCATGTCTTAATCAGTGAAAATTAAAGCATACCAAACCAGATCACCCAACACACTCCTACATTATCTCAGCCGTGGCCAACGATTTTCTAAAAACTTCATAATTGCAACTTTAAACTCTCATCGGAATCATAAAGTAAGTGACTATTATACAATTATATTTTTAAATTTTAAATAATTATAAGTATATAAGGAATGTCCGGATTTTACTTTACAGCATTGTAAGGTCTTGAGATCATCAGATTTTTAAGTGATTTTGAGTTTACTTATCAAAATTGACTTCTTCAAATTGAAGTTTGAATTTTGGTTGGAAAGCATTCGAATTTGTTCAGCAATACAAGTAGGAGCCGTGTGAAATACAGTGTACTATTAACTGTAAGATATTTAAATTTTTTTAAATGAGCAGGCATTCTGAGTTATTTTAAACCTAAGGCCTAAGGCTGTTTTTTTAAAGAGTTGAGTTTTTTTAAAAGTTTGCTTGTCAAATTACTTATATAGGAAGGTTTAATATTAATACTTGATTTTTGTAGATATAGATGTAGTTAAAAGTTGTTACTAATTTACAGTAATTAATGTGTGAACTAGGTTTGTAAGTCCGTAAAAGCATTTCAAATAATTCAATATATTTTTCATGTTTCTATTATTTCCACCTTATGGGTATGTTATATTTAGGGTGCATTAAATGTGATAATATCTGCAACTTATTAGAATTTGAATGTAATGGCAATGTCAGTAATTTGTGTTGAAAGTGGCATTCCCTCTTACAATTAGTATCTATTATACTACTTAAAATTTACTTTACACTCGCTAAAAGTTATGTGTAAGAAATTTTTTGACGGTTATGATTTGTGTATATCTCATCATACTGACTCAAGTCAAAGTTTTTGATAAATAAAATGTTGATGGTTATATTAAACTCTTAATACTAGAGAAGCTTTTGGTTTGATTTTTATTTTGTGAAGTCAATTAGAAAATTAATTGTACCTACTCTCTCACTCATGTCACGTTTTGAACAGTTTGTGTTTCTGGCATGCGAACTTAAATATTTAATAGCCTATAAGAACAATTTTAATAAGTTAATGTTAGCATTTACTGGGAAGAACAAAATGCAGTTGTATGCAATGTACATCTAAAATGAATGTAGGTAATTATATACAAATTCGGGGAATGTTTTAATTGCAATCTATTATAATTTATAGTGTGGTAATTCCATCCATGCCATTCTCATGCCTTTGTTTGTACACAGTTTGAAAACTTGAATTGGAATTGCGCTTATAAAATAAGGAAGAATCCCCTAGTTCAGTAATACAATCGTCATTCATAGGTCAAAGGCTATGTTAGTTTAGCTGTACTCCGTACTCATTGAAATGGTCTTACCCAGGAAACAACCTACTATTAATTGTTTTATTTCTGCCAGCTCAGATGCCTTATCTGAAATCTCAACTGAAATTGTAGCATAGATCGTTTTGGTTTGATCCGTATTGAAGTGCCTACTGTATCGTTCCTGAAATATATGTAAAATACATATAAGGTATAGTACAAATTATAGCAGCCTACTGGACTGACAATGAAGCTCAGTGGCAGAATATTTACGGGCTCTATTAGGGAGAAATCGAAAAGAATAATGTCTGTAGAATTGTTGCGGGTAATTCCGACTTATTCATGCATTACACACCAGCCTAAACTGACTGGATATATATAAATTATTTTTAATTCATATAAATTTGGAATTCGGTGAATTAATTGGAAGTAGATGAAATAACCTTTAAAGTCAGCGAAGCATGAAATCCAACTAGTTACGCTAAATAATTACTTGTTCAACGAAATAGACACGCAAAGAAATAGATTTTACGCTACACTGCTATGGTATAATAATGTTAAAGCGAAGAAAAAAAGTCAAGTATTGAACATTTTAATTACCTAATTAAATTATAATTCAGCTTATGTCCGTTAATAATATGTAATGATGATGGTACACTTTAAGAATGCGCCATTTTATAATGAAGTTCAAGTATCCAGTGCAGGGAAGATTTAAAATGTTTATTTAGAATTGCGAGTAGGGCAACCAACATTTAAAGCTATGACAAAATTTGAAAACGATCTGTGTAAAGAACTAAATTAAGAGAGCAAATTATTGTTCTCGTTTGCTACTTCATACTTCTTGACTTGCGACTCAGACAACTCTTATTTGAAATTCAGATCAACTACTTATCCATACTGTATATTTTATCTGTAGTTGAATTATCAGTTTTATTATTACTACATATTTATATTACATGGCGTATGGCGCCTAACCCTAACCTAAAATTAATTTAATTAAATGGCATAGAAATCTAATGTATTCGAATTAGTACACATTCTTTTTTTATTTCCAGACAGAATAATTTACTAAGTGTCAATTACTTGACCTGTTCTATAACAACTGAACCCTTGGTAATGCGCTTGTTTTCCAAATTACACTTTATCTGCCAAATCAGAAAAATACGAATTGTTGGATACACTACACAACATTTATTATGAAGAGACTTAACTTTTAATTACTAGAGGGTCACAAATATCATAATTTGGAATATTTGGATGTCCTTTGCTCTAGTCATTTAAAAATTTTCTGAGACAAAGAGAATGTGTCCCGCCATTCACAAAATAATAGTATTTAATCTACTTAGGTATAATTGTTTCAACAGCGAAAGTGGTTACAACTTTTGTCCGGATTCGATTCGGATTCGGATGAACGTCTTTGTCGTTTTATTTTTCAAATTTTCCTCCCTTTTTATTTCTGTTTGTTGCGTCTTCAACTGCTTTGGGTCCTAGTTGTATAGTGAAGTTACGCAGCACTGAAATAAAAATGACAAATAGAATCTCTTTTAATTGCGATTGGTGTACTTTATTCGATACACTGAATATCCATAAATAAATAGTTAAATTGAGTAAACAAATAAACATTAAATTAATCACATAAATAATAATTGGTATTAGTTTTAAATTTTTACTAAAGACTCCCTGGAACTCGAACTTTTCTTGTCCCATTAATGAGTTACTAGTTAGACCGATCGATTTTATTTTCTTCAATCCTATGGGACACATTATTCTTGAAGCTTAGGGTGCATTATTGTTGAATCAGAGATGTCAAATTACTAGTCAAACCAAAGCTAATGAATGAAAATGCAAGGACAGTTTGCATTATCAAATGGTTCGATGGTATTAATAATATTATCAATTTGATCAAGACAAAGATGGTGGATATCCTTCAGAGATGGATGATGGATCACCAAAACTAGTAAATGTTTTAGTTAAGTATCCAGGGCTCATTCAAAAACATCCGTAATGTATAGGCAGTAGATAGTTTTGCACTTCTGGAAATTATTAAAATGTAGGTATTAGTTTTAATAAATTCAATTACTTCATTATTATGTAACGTTTAAATAGTACGATATGGGGTCATTTATGACAAAATTTCACCTACTCCATTTTCTGAGACCTTCATCTATACCAAGGGAAGCAGAATATGATATTACTTATTCTATTATCTTATTGTACTTTACCTTAAGTAAACTTTAAATATTAACCTATCAAACACAAGTAATAAATTACAATGCATGTTATCAATTTCGGTGTTGCTAAACCGTTTGTGACCAAGTGTAATTCAGAAAGTTAGAATGGATGTTGTAATTTAAACAATAAAGTAGATTTCTTGAACTTGTGCCCTCTAATTGGGCAAAGAAAAAAAATTTAAGAATGATTACTTCAAGAATCTCTGCATTTTCCGAGAGCAAAATAAATTGTTATTATACTATAGAAGACTAAAATATATATTGATCGGGCTCGAAAACGTTATTTTAACTAGCAGCAATTGTTCAAATTCTGCTAGTATAAACTAGCAGCCATAGCAGTCACCCCACAACAATAAAGAAATGATTACAAAATTCCATAGTAGAACTATGTATATTGCAAAAATAAATGTGTTAATAGTAATATTTCTGAAAAAACTTCCCACAGTAAGAATTTGTTTATTTCACCTTCTAATGATGAGATTCAAATGACAAATTAGCTGATATGGTTAAATAGGTGCATTTAAGATGAACACGATATTAACTTTCGCTTATTGTTACAATAATTTAAACAATCTGATAAATTTATTTTATCAATATATTTCTTTTGGCTGTACTTACATGACCAACTTGGTGGTTCAAAAATGTTAGAACAAAATAGGTATGCATACCTAACTACATATTTTTTTAAGCTATAAGTGTGGTAATCTATCGTATAGACTTGCAGAAGATTCATGGAATAATTAAATGCAGGAAACATAATTATTTAACCACACAAAAATTAATTATTGACTATGTACAAAAATGTTTGAAATCAATATTTCTTTATGTCGTTTTCTCTTTATTTTGTATAGCTGAGCAGTTGGTAGTTTAGTTGTTTGTTGTTTGGTAGCAATTAATTATACAAGGCATGTATATTATTGTTATTTTTACTTTACTTACATATTTTCGTGAATCTATAACCTTTTATAATAATAGTTTTCGTATTAAAACTGAATACAAAATGATTTATGTATTACCTCTAGTCTACAACAAATGTACGCAATTGCAATTAGGAGATCCTTAGCTTATTTGCCTAATTATCTTATACAATTTTGTCTTCACGATTCATACCAAACATTCACACCCTATGCAAACAGTTATAATTGTGTTTTATACCTAGTTCATTAACCAAAAAATATTAGACTTAAAAATCGTATCAATATGAGTTGGAATTTCATACCTTGAAAATATAAATTAAACACAGTTTTCTGAACAGATCTCAACAATGAACAACTATTAGAGTAGTAATATATATTCTATAGATACTATACAACGGTTTTAACATTACCACGACTACTGTAATTAAACTATGAAAGAGTTAAAGAACAAAATAGAACTTTATGTCAATATCGTCATTTGGAAGAAAACGATATGAAATTCTCTGAACAGATTTAGACTTCTCAGACTGAATGCACTTCAATGCACTCAGCTCGAAGATCAACACTTTCCTTTGAACAAGATGGGATTGGGCTTAAAATATTGCTCATTGAAATAAAATATATTGAGTTAGCAATCATATTTAAATAGAAATTCAGAGCACTCAAACTCGGCAACAATGCAAAGTCTATACATAATAATGGCTTAAATTCTTGTGCTTTGGAAAAAAATGCACAGTGCGACTGATGCTGGGCTTGAGTTTATGTCCATACAATGATTTTCTTTTTAAATATTTTTTAAAAATCTAGTAAAACTACTATTGTAATTTCGGATTATTTGATTCAGCGGTTGCGTTTTTCTTAGCGAACTCTGATATGACATCTTTGTAAATTTGTGGGTCAATATTTCGTCCAAGCATATACAGAACCCACCAGTCTCCGACTGATATTTTTCTTGTCACAGATTCTATAGTATCTTCGGACACCATTCGGTTTCGAGCATGCATAAGTCGTGGACGCAGTGTTGGAACCAAGATGACAACAGTTCGGAAGACAATGACGACGCCAGTCAAAATGGCTAGGATGATGAACCAAAACCAAAGGAAGATGTAAGTCTTTTCATTTACGATGTTCAAAGGCAAAATACAAATTGCATCGTGGGTTTCGATAGTCGAAGAAGGACCAAATCTATTTGAAATCAAAAGCAAATGGTACGTGTTAACAGTTAAAAAATTATCAAACAATATATATTCAAGAAATAACTATCCAGAAAACTTAGTAAACATTCTTAATTAATGATGTATTACTTTCTGAAGGTGCACTTCGTGACACGTGGGAAGACATAGACCATGTGGTCGTAGCGATCTTCCTGATCAGAATCGTCGATGAACAACACGTTTAATCCGTACGTCATAAAATCGCCTTTGAAAAACCAGTCCATAATAAACATTTGCACGATAACGTTGACGAAGCAAAGGGCTTCACAGAACCAATAGCGGAACGCGTACATGTTATGTTGCTACAAATGATAAAAAAGTAACAAAATGAAGTTGAAGTAATTGATGAGAGCAGGAATGCAGCTTGTCCCACAATCTGAATCATTCCTCTCTACTCTACAATAATTTAAGCTCTTGATTTTCTTCACTAGTGGAATTTCGAGTGTCATAATCAGATCCGTTTAAAATGGATCAATATTATAAAAAAATATGTGTTGATTGAACTGAACTTACGTTCATGTGCTTTATAAGATAGTCAATAAGAATTGATTTCTTTTGAGTCTTCTCATCATCAGTTCGGAGTCCGATATTAAGACCACATACAATAGTCTTCATCAAACCATGTTCCCAATTTTCCCAGAGCCATTTCGGCACGTAACACATCAGAGCTTGGAAGAACAGTACGAAACATACCCATTGGTAGTAGGTATAATGTTTCTGTGCCTTGGAATCGCCAAAGCCGTTGGCAATACCTGGATGGGCAACGCTTGAAGCGGGTCTATAGAATGCATCTGTAATTAAAAGAAAGAAACAATTAAGTACACTTTATCTCTATTAAGGTTCTTGAAACTACACCAACAACATTTCCCTGGAAGCATGGTTAGCTTCAAATACCCGGGTTTCCTCCAACCACTTGGAGTTGATCGGATACGGACACCGCGCATGTAACGAAATAACTAGCAACAAGCACAGTGCCGAAAGATGTGCACACTTAAAGTATCTCTTTGAATGGTCAACGTTAATGAACTATCACTAAGCACAAAAAGAATGCAAAATATCAATACAATGCAGTTAATGATAACGAATTAAACACATCTATTATAAAATTAGATGTCGGGTTGTATTACGTGTAAGTTATTTTCTTTTTCAAGGAATTTAACTAAATATTACTTCTTTGAAAGTATTGTATTCTAAGGTACAATATCCAAGCTTTTCGAATGCCGCAAGGATCAGATTAGAATTGAAAAGGCAAAATATTCAATCACAATATTGCCGGAATTAGGAGGATAAACAAGGCTGAATATCCAAGTACTTATCGTTAGTTAAATAAAGGAATATTACAGCAGTTAGACATTAGCAAAAAGAGCATCATATACTACAATATAAAGCAAACTATTATGATTATGAATGAAGATCTAATTCACAAATAGTAACTGAACTTCAATTCGGTTATTGATAAAGATAAAAATAATACAATGTTAATATTGACGATGTGATAATCCTCGCTCAAAGCTATGTTCACATCGAGTAAAACTCATGTAACATACCAAAATTTTAATAGATAATACCGAAACAGATAAACAAGTGCCCTTAACAGTACCTTGAATATGAAGTAATTTTTTAACAATCGGAATTGTAACTTTAAGTTGTGTATAACTAACGACTGTATCAAAAGCACGAATAAGTGGGTGTATTCAGTGTATTGACTATTGACAGCGAACTGTTTAACGTACAAGTCTGCGTGTTCAAAGTTGTTTACGCTGATTTTTAGGATTAGTTGCCAAAATTTGAAAACATATAACCGGGAAACAAAAAAACTAGCAACGGATTTAGTTTTTTCACTATGTCGTCGATTCCCACACAAACCCGGACCACTAACCGCAAAACTGAAAACCATGCTCGTTTGCTATTTTTAAGCCAAACTGCGCAATGTTCCGCAAACTCCGAGAAAAAACGTAGGATTCGGGGAGCAAAAAAATTTTGCGTCGTGTTAACTGTCAAACGTAGAACTTTCCATAGACTGACTACGACTACTATTTTAACCTTACCGAATACATAATTAGCATACAAAAAACACAGACATAAGTCCTAAGGAAAAAAAGGAAAAAATACAAAATAAGACCAAATATTTTACCTGGCATTGTGAACGTGGTCATAATCCAGCAGTAAGTATTCACGACATGAGACGGAACACCATCAATAATACATCGTATAGGTTGACCGATAAACTGTGTCCATGTAATGATCATTGAGAACGTGATCAACAGGACTGTGGTAAAAGTGCAATGAATCCGAAAAATCGGATTGTCAATAATAATTTCTTGACGTTTGAAGTAGTCCTTCAAACCAGAAAGTAAATTATACATCGTAAAGCCGTTTTATGGGGAATCCCCTACACAATTTTGAACACAATGATAATCACAATAAATATGATCAGATCCTTATTGTTGAGAAGCACAGTCGCCCTGACGGACGAAACTGTAGCGATTCCTTTTGTTTAGCCCAAACTAATTTGACTTGAAGTTCTGATATTCCAAAGGTCCAACTCTCACAAACAACGAGCTTATTCCTTCCACTTTTCTTCTCGAACCTCGACTACTTCTCTGTTGTAGTTTCTGTCTTCACAAGTTCCTTTCGTACGCACTCCTGCCACAGCACGGCTCTTTTAGATCATTAGATGTTAGGATTGTCTGTGCAGTGTGTGAGTGATAAATCTAGTAGCTTCCACACTCGTCTCCAAAAACGCAGTTGGCTGTATAAAAAAAAATTTCGGTTGACGGGCACTCCGAAGTGAAGACTGCGTAAACAATTCGGGTAAGATGCTCCTGGAGCTATAGAATATAAACTAAATTTCAGTACTCCAAATCCTATAGATTCTACGGGAAATAAAGACAGAGGGCCAGGGTAATAGGACTAGGAGGGAGATTATACTAGCTGCAATGAGCTAAGCACAGAAATATTATTTTGTTACTCTCTTCGAATCCTAGTTAAGTAAATCTGATGGGTTTCCTCGTCTCTCATCGCACAAACCTTTTGCTGCACTATACTCCCTCCCTATTTGCTTCTGTAGTTTTGCATGGTGAACAATATATAAGGAATAGGTTGAGAGCATCCCCTTACCCAAAAGCGTTGTTGTCAAATGACTTCGCTCCTTCTCCTACTTCCAGCCAGTAACCTCAGACATTATTGTTAGTGACGAAGACTCACTCCCTAGATAAAAATGATCAAGCAAAAGCGGACAAGAATCTCTTTTACTTCTCAGGGGAAGCTAACTGACAAAGCTATGCTCTGAGAGAGGCAGGCACTGATCCCCTCCAGGCTACATTTCCTCAGCAAAGTCTTAATACCTGTAACAAACATATTTGCCTTTATTTTATTTTATATATATATACAAGGTTCAGTATATTCCGGAGATAGTATAAAGCCGGCTCTGACAGCCCATTCTCGTCTGAAATTCTGACCATCATCCCTTATTATTGTTGTGTAGTTTTGTATTGTTGAGCGTCTTTCTTATTGTATGTCCATATCGGACAGATAGGTCCCCTATAAGACCAAGTGTAAAACCTAAGATCCAAACCACGATTCGTGGGCATCCTTGTCTACTGTCTACTCACTAGAGCACAGCTATTCAGCTATCTACCAATACAGAAATAATATAACCACCTACCTGACTCTTTCTGGCTGTCTTTTTTCGTCAAGTGCTGGAAGGATGTGGATGTATTCTGTAGGCACACCAGGTCATTCGCTTCCCCCACAAACATCTTACAAGTATACCAACAACTGTATTCATTCCCCACCACATCACAATCAAGAATCAGGACCTCGCACTCTCAACGTTGTCTATAATCTGTTCCGTAGATAATAATATTCTCCTTAAATATGTTAACTTGAGGTTTTAAGAAAAAAATATCAATCTGCTTGCTGAATCCTTTCTGAAACGTTTTAGGACTTCTATGTGGTGAGCCTATTATAGGAGATACTGGATACTATAGTATCTACAAAACGTGCCCCATTGTCATTCCAGTAGTATCTCTAGATATGGAGTATATCAGTAAAACGACAAACTTAAAAAAAGGTGATGGGTAACTGGTTAATTATTTTACCTATCTCAAAATAAGAAATAACGCTCCTTGGAACATTTGTTTTGTTACTCTGTAATTTGATGGCTAATGTTAATAGTAATTATAAAGATAGTGGGAGGATTTCCTCAGTTTCCTCCTGACACAATCAGTCAGTGGGAGGGAGAAAATGGAGCTTTTAGAAAGAGAAGGAACAATTGTAAATTGTAAGCATGGAAGAAGCATCCTGTATTTTTGCATTTTCATGGGATGTCATGCCTCATGATCATCATCATATGGATGAACCATAAGCTCAACTTGAGCATTTTAGCATGGAAGAATGTTGAACACATCCTAATAATTTACAGCAAACATTGGATAGCTTCGGAAGCAGAAGCTACTCTCCTGATGGTACTTATCTCCCTCCTGGAATTGATGAATTTGCTGTCTGTGAAATTGTTACGAGTCGTAGTCATGACTGTGAAAAAAGGCATGGCTAGAGAGAGAGATAACCGACGGGTATGGCTGAAGAATTATGCAAACTGCATTGGAATTGCAACAGTTTCCTTTCCTATACAAAAATTCTATATGATTTCTATACGATTATCTTGATGGACATGGAGGTGGGTACTCGGCGAATATGGAGATGGAGGTAGCTACACGTTACATCCACCGACATGACTTAAATCCAAATCGTATTAACATTATTAAAAAGCTCATCTTTCTCCATACAGACCCCTCGATTCCCACTATCTTCCTACTTTTGATAGGTATCGAATTTAAGTTTAAGTGTGTAAGCATTGCACTGACCGAAGTCAAAGTCAGAGAGCGTAGAGAATGGATTCAGGAGAGAATTTAACACACCTGGTTGCTCACTGTATAAATATGAGCTTTTCTATACATGACATTTATTTTAACTGCTTTAGCCATCGCCATGGCCAGTCCATGCCATGCCATGCTATGCCAGTCCATGGAGAAGAGTGAAACGAAAAGAAGAAATCAGCCAACGGCTCTTAAAGCCATCATCATCAAAATCAAGTCTCAAACTACAACAACACAACTACCAGTATGGACATGGATATGGAAGATCTTATTCTTTAATATAATATGATCTTTCCATTTTCCATCTCCTGCTCTTATTCACTATTTATCTTATTTCCCTTCCTTGTTGGTTCCTGCTATGCATGCCAAGTTGAAAGCAAAAGCCAAAACGAAAACTATAGAGTGAGTGAGCGAACAACAACAACATTGATTGGTTTTGTATTGGTTCATTTCACAATAATTTTCATTGTCGTGTATCCATGCAGTTTATTATGTACAAGTGGTAAAGTCTACAGTCCTGGTGATGGCTATTTACTTATATCTACCTACATATATATACCAAACAATATTCTCGCCTTTTGTTCAGTGTGCACAGAACACAACAAGACAACAATGACGGCCTCAAGCCTCAAGTCATTTATTAGGAGATCTGTGTATGCATAATATTAATAATATATACACACAACTGCCTACACCCTGCACACGAGACCAGATAAATTATACATCCGTGTGGTGTTATAGTTATAGCAAACTTTCTCTATTGTTCAGCTCGACTAGAGTTAGTATAAAAGTGTTTTCATATTTTCTTTATGACCCACAGTTCTTTTTAGTCTGTGTCTGGTTCTTATAATATGTAGTTCGAATTTAAATTTTTAACTTTGGGAGTGTAATCATTTTTTGTATATTTATGGTTTAGATCGGATATTTATACAAGTTATTTACTCCCTTGATTGTGCAGCAGCGGTATCGGTTTCGTGCGGTTTAAATTGTTACAGATATCTAAATCTGAAAAATGAGAGAGAGGCTTCTTTAATACATAAAAGTGCAGTATTCTGTTCGTCCGTTTAGAAAAATAGATATAGTATTCAGCAGCTGTATTAGTATTACCCCAAGGTGTCTACAAAGTAGCCCTATATAAAAATTAAGTAGGGTTGTTTTGAGACTGATCATCACCAAGTTCATAAAGACATAGGGACACATTTTTCGTGTTACCATGTTAACCTCGAGCTTCCAATTCCTCCCTAGTAGCATAGGTAGCAAAGTTGAATTTTTCTATTTTTCATAATCACATAAAAATGTGTGTAATCTGTAAAGATCTGTAGCACTTTATTAGTCTGCACTTCATCAAGCTGGTGCGGTGGTACTGCTACTCTGGTTTTGATACTGTTTAAGGGATTCTTG
This sequence comes from Dicyrtomina minuta, assembly GCA_949802685.1. Lineage (NCBI taxonomy): Eukaryota > Metazoa > Arthropoda > Collembola > Symphypleona > Dicyrtomidae > Dicyrtomina > Dicyrtomina minuta. The sequence continues at coordinate 55,017,133 of OX461810.1, forward strand.
AGCCTTGTACTTAAAGTACCTACATTACATTTTTTTAAGCCACGATGATAGGATACGTTGAGTATGTCTCGTTAAAATATGTTGCGTACATAATTCATCGAACACCATAAAACTTCAAGGTGGATTGAGTTGAGATTCCTTGCACATGCATCCCCAGTCCCACTCACTAGTAAAAGTGTGGTGGAGCTTTGCTCACTGAGGGAGCTAGAGTTGAAGCTGATGATCTAATAATGGTTAAAGTAAAGCATTAACGCTTCCTCCTTGATAATTAACTTCCCCAGCGCAGGTTATTTATGCACTTCATTATACTTTCTGCATCCAGAACCAGAAAAAAGGAAGATACAATTCTGTACAAGCGTGGCCAAACCATGTCAAGACATTCCATGAACCTACCTAGGTTACATAGGTAATTGCATAACACTGCCAGACCAGAGATGTAAGATGCAATTGTGTATGTATGTAGGTACACCACTGATAGCTTATAGGTATGTACAATATGAGTCATAATGTGTATAGGCGGTACTAGTTGGCGTCCTATTTATTTCTACGATAAAGCGTGTAATTTTTCAAAGAATTTAAATAGTTGAGACGCCGTCTCTCATTTTTTTCCACAGTTACTCATTACGACTAAATGTATGCCGTTGCCGATTCCATTGTGAAGTTGCAAGAAGAGAGGATTCATCATAAACATAATATATACGTATCGAGTCATACAGAATTTTCCTAGTAAATTTCTGACTAGTATATATATCTTGAACCCAAGTCGAAGAACTGTGCTTTATTATCACGCGCTCTAAAACTCCCAAACCCAAACTATGTCTAATGTGATGATTATGAGTTCTGCCTCAATCTGAATCTGAACCTGAGCGAATGAGCAATGAACCGCAGGAACCATGTGCGTATAAATTTAAGATATTTAAAGGTAAATACCTGTAGGTATAGAACTCTGTGTCCGTACTCCGTACTCACTATATATCTGTGTACTATGCGACCATGAATAAGCACGGGACTCATTATATATTTCGTTAATTTAACCAGAGTCTCGTACTCGTAATTACTTTAACTGTATGATGCACATAACCTGACGTATCTAGGTACAGTTGGGAATTTTAATGGCGCTCTCAGTTTAGTCAGTATTTACCTCGTTAAGTAGCGTGTTAGCTTAAAGATTTAAGTAGAAAATCCCCAGTATGTATATTTGTGTGTGTGTGCATGGAGCTGACCTTCCGTTTCCGTCCCTATATTATAGATTACATTTTGTAATAGAGGACAAAACAAACAATGTATGGCTATAGGTTGGTACTAATGATTATGCAATATGTACTGTCTAGTCTGATTTACATAGATGCTGGATTACTTTGGATTGAAATACTTACCGGTAGATTTCATCATCATCAGTCAAGTGAATGAGACTAAAAAAAAACATTAGAATGCAGATAAAACCAAAAATTCATGTCGGCATTACTTATGCTAATGATTTAATAATCCTCACATTCCTGGTAAATACTTTGTATTACATTGCATTGCTATGCCTCATACCTTGTTCGGGTGGGACTATGAGGCATGGTACATAACCAATGTGAAATGAACTACCGCAGGAACCAGAAATCAAATAATGAACTTAACAGAATATTTATGTAGACTTTAATTTTAATCTTCCGGAGATATTGAATGCTCATGTTTAACTTTGAATAATTAAATAAAAATGTGTGTAGTAGTGGATTGTCTAATAAGGGAGAATTTCCCAAAAATTACAGTCATGCCATGACATGACTTTTGAGTTCGACGAACAGATAATAATCCCATGACCTTTGGAAATTTTCCCTTCAGATTTCCAAATTCAATAATAATTTCCCTAAAAATAATAATGATTAATTATTATAATTATCGATGAAAATCTTTCAATTAGCTATAATATGACTTCCATATAGTTATTACTGCCCTAAACTAGTATGATCCCTATGATTAGTCATCTATGTACATTGTACCACACAGCCTCCAAAAGATGTTTCTTTGAATTATTTGGAAATGAGCTCTGATTAGACTTGTTGTACAAACACAGAGCTGAGATTACAATTATGCACATTCCATGTTCCATGTAAATTCACTCACTATCCGTATGTATAAGATTCCATTCCACAGTTATTATCTGCATTGTGTACACAGGACCAGGAACCAGCACCAGGGCGAGGACACAGACAAAAAGAGGTCTTGAAATCGAAATCGAAAAAACATGCGGTCAATCCCGTATAATGCACTCTCATAATAACACTATAGGACATCTGTACCGCTATATACAGTAAGCTCGAACAAACTGATAAAATTATGGAGACTACAGCTGGAAGGCGTCATTTTCTCTTCCAAAATAATTCGTTGATGATGTGACTGTACCTCCGGGTTTCATCAGAAAATCTTCCCTTCACTATATTCTGATCGCTGGTACTGGTACTTGTAACAACAAAAGGTATTCCATAGAAACAACCATTGAAAGTAAAGGGGTAACCGCCTTCCCCAGTAATACCAGGGCCACTGTCAGTTCTTATTCTATATTTATTAAGCTTATACAATTTTAATGTAACTATATACATGAGAAAAAGGTAAAACTTTCGATAACTACAATGTAACGCGTAACAAAGTACTTTATAGTTTCGTATCGGTAGAAAACGATGATTCTAAAAGGGAAGTGCAGTGTGCATGTGGCTGCGGTCCTGGATGTGGATGTGAAAAGCTCTGCCGTTCAAAAGGATATGGATTTTTCCCGAGGATAAAAAAAAATGAATGTTATTCTTTAACAAGAACATTTCATCACATAATAATATGTACTACTAATATTAGTGATCATCATGCAATCATCTCAACATACACGATGAATCGGAATTTAAATTTGACATCTATAGGTATATACAACAAGTGTTGATGGACAAAAAAATCTTAACGACTCAATATCCATTCATCATCATCAGCTGGGCACAATTTGACTCATGACGACGTTGCTTTTGATTTTCTCAAGGATTCAGTTCAGTCCTCCATCGTCCAGTCAGTAGATAGGTCAACAGAGCAGAGATGATGCGAACCATAATAATAATAACAATAATAATCATAATGACATTTGTCTCAGCTCTCGAACACTCAACATTTCTGTAGCTTCCATCTTTAACTTTACACACCTTTTGTCAGTTACAGATCGATGCAGAGGGTGCCGGTGACGGCGAATGTCTCTGATTTGTGCCTTTCCGTGTATGCCAGTAGGGATGTTGATCTTACATTTTACTACATGCACATGCAATACAAATAAGATTTAAGTGGAAAAAAATGTAACCTCAGAATTTAAGAAGATGCATTATTCATTATTCGTTACATGTTGCTTTGAGAGTTACTTCAATGCGTGGGTTTCACAGGAATATACTGGAATACATAATTCATTTATAGAAATTAAAACAAAACACAGAGGAACTTTTAAACTCACACGAAGTTTCATAATTAGATAATATTTAAAATACAATGTTACATTTGAAAGTTGCATGGTTGGTGGAGCTGTCATAAGGATAAGTACTTAGGTAGGTAGTAGGTGTATTGTAATAGATACTTGTTCAAAGTCCAAACAATTTTGTCGCTTCCTCGTGAAACAAAGTAGTATACATACAAAAACAAAATACAAACATAAAAGTCATATAGGACAGAACTGAAAAGTAATTAATTTCAGTTTACGTATTTATTTAGTGGCTCATACGTTAGCGTTATGTTGACATATTATATCAGTACATATTTTATGGAGTTTTTCAGGACGAAATAATAGAAAGGTGTCAAAGACTCAAAAAAAAAAGAAGAAGAGTGCAGCGGAGATGATGGGATGGGATGCGGGGGATGATTTAGTACTTCACTACTGTCTAATTGTACAGGTATTACGTTTATGTCTCTTGTACCAGTCAGCGGAATTATTGTGACAGAATAGAGCTTTCACAAGTCCATCATCCTAACGCCTTGAGTCGACAACATTTTGCCCTCCACAAGGACAAAATCTGTGTGCATGTAAATATTAAACTCTCTGAACAAATTGAATAATTAACTGAATTACTTTGAACATGTTTTCTAAATTGTACATTAACAATATTATCATTACTCTGATTGGACATTAATGACTCTTAGAATTTTCTGTCTGGCTTCCCTTCTCGTACTATTTTGGCTTTGTTGGACTGTGGTGCCTACATATTGTTGTTCGTAAATTCGTAATTCACTTTTAGCTATTTACTCAAGCTCCATACTCCATGTCGATTTTGACGACGCACCATTCAATTTGTGAAAGCTACACAGCGCGAGAGCCAGAATTACAATAAGCACTACAGTAACATACAGTTAACCAGTTTACCAGTGATGCTATTATTGCCATTACAATTTTTACATTACAGCCGTCGTTGCCTTATTGCAGGCAGAATGCATACCCCTTGCAAATAATGTACAGCTAATAATAGAGTATGTACGGATACAAGCAACAGGTCATTAGGAGCATTTCAATTTATTCATTCAAGTGTCATTCCGTCCTTTCAATTCAACATTTCAATTTCAATACACATAATATACGTTTTCTTATCTTTCATGTTCCACATGATTTGAATTGCATCTGCATTGCATCGCTGTATTGATTTGAAGTCGCTAAGTATAATAATTTCCCTTCGCTATTTTGCATGTTGATATAGTGGAACAGTGGAAGAAGAAAACATCATCCGCCGAACATCATTATAGAAATTTTCATTTACATTGTACAGTGCAGATATTATTATGACTACCATGTAGGGCACAAGCCAACTTACATAGGAAATGCCACAGTAATATTTGCGTTTGTATTTCCTTCAGTAACTCCAATTTCATCCTTTCATACTGTGTATGGTGGTAGTGACAGTATTCAGCATATATGTATTAAGGACGGATTTGTGAATGAATCTTATCAGTCAAAATTGAATGCATGGAATTAAAATGATGCGACAAAATACTTCAAATTCGTATGCTTAATTATTCATGGAATGTACATTTTTTTCAAATTTTAGTTGGCATGATTAACATTACATATTGCTTGTTGCAGAGCGCCATGGGGGATATTCGATTTTTAGCTCGAATTAGTCCCATTCGTCACCGTCACATGTCAATGAGTTTTAAGCTTGAGTAAAAATGGAGCGATATTGCTTATTGCAGTGGTAGTCATGAATAATTAACAAACCACGAATAGTAGTATACCAAGTGTATACATATATAGTTATTTTCTATAAATATTTATAGTAGTTTGTAATTGTGTGGTCATTAGTTAGTAAGCGTTTTTCTTGGAAGGCCAAAAAATATCCAAATCAAAAAGTAAATATCCTGCCTGTAGAGACAGTAGACTATAGGGAAGTACTACATTCAGTTTCCTACGTTTATTTGTATTTCCTGATTTAAAAGTGACTACAATGACTACATTGCTTTGGAATATATACATGGGGACTCCTAAAACCTGTGATTACATTTCAAGGAAAAAAATGCTTATTATATATACTACGTGCAAAATGCTACAATTTGTTCATACTCACCACAAAAACCGCAACTTTTTATTATTTATTTTATGAGGTTTCAGGTGAAGTTGGAAGCACAAGAGCAGATAATACACTACAGATATTTCTGAGGGCCACACAAAATTGGTAGAACATGGGTTCTATTTTACATATCTTGAATATTACGTTTGGAGCTTTCAAAAACAATTTAGAAATGTGGTTCAGAGGCAAATACGGAAGCTAGACCTAATAAAGTTAGGGAAAGTAATTAAAAACGTCATATAGTTTTAACACTGAAGTGACTTCGTGCTTGCGATAGAGGGAATTTATGTGGGAAGGTGTTTCAAAATTGTTAAAAACACAATATACTAAATGCATACAATTTCATAATTTCACTTTGTTTTTCACATATTGACGCATTTGAGGTTTTAGCCATCTCTCCCGTATGACTTAAAGCTTTTACGCGTCACCCTTTGAATTGTATTGCGTTATTTTTCAAAATTTGAGGTGGGAGTAAATCGACATATTGACATTTCTTCCCCTTGTATATTATTATACGGGATATGATTATGATTATGATATACAATAAGAATAAGTATACCTTTTTTCTGAGGTTTTAGCCGTCATAATGATTATGTGGAAATGGAAAGCATATAGAGATAAATAATGCTATAACTGATAAATAAAATAATTTATAAAATCCTCGCACTCTATTTCTATCACACCTTAGCTCTAATCAATTAAATAAAGATGGGCATTTGAATGAAAATATGAGTGTCTAAATGTCTAAACCCTACGAGAACTCTAAGTTTAATATGTACACAACACTCCCCGGTCAACCGTAACCATAACCATAAAATCCTTTTTTGAGAGACGTTTTGGACGGTAAATAAAATTTATGCCTTTTCTCACTGTTGGAAGCCGTTTACCCTCCTCAGTTTTTCCAATTGGGTCGTCGTGTTCCTTCTCTTATTATCGCTTTTTCGTCTCTTTCCTCCTTATGCCAAATAGTCATAGCAGCAGCAACAGCTTAACGGCATAGATCTATATAACTATGAACTCATATACTATAAAATGGAATGAGACAAATGGCTCGAATGGATTTGGGAAATTTTTATCCACTTTGAGACTTTGAGGCTTGAGAATGTCAGAGTCATAGAGTTATTTGAGAATGAGAGAGGGCACACACACTTGAACATAACAACAACTGTATTCATTTATCTGCATCTTATTTTACGGAAGAAAGCCGTTACCATATACCATAACCTATAGCCTATATCCATAGCCTATAGTCATAACCATGCTGGCATATACAATACGTGTCTTTCAACAGGGAGAGTTTCAAAAACTGAGCCTGACTTTGACTCTGACTGGAACACAAAATATTTCCTCAACAAGGAGGGAGGGCATATGATCAACTCAAGGGAAATTTTTTGATGGGCAGAGGCAGCTAAATAAGCTAATCGTTGAAAAGAAAGACGCAACCAAGACGAAAACGAAGAAGAAAAATGTATTTTTTTAAAAGGGGGAAACAAGGATACTCCCCTGGAATAAATAGGTATGCCTGCGTAGGGTAAAAATATAATATGAAGTTTTTGAAGTAACTAATAATTCCATTTGGAAACCCACACGACCGTTTTTCCACAGTGAAGTACAACAGTCAACGTTGTTGAAACTTTCAAACTTTGGAAAAATCAGGGGTAGGTGTTGAATACTGGAAAGAATCTGAATCTGACTGTCCGTCTGTATCCTATGGTGCAACAAGTTTGTTGGCTTCTGACTGACTTGGAATTTCTTAAAAGCATCGTTATAGAAATTTGAATTTTTGGTATTGACCTTCCCCTGTTTTTGTATTTACAGCTATTTCCTTTCTGAGATTTAGATTTTTTTCTGGAATACACAGCTAGGAAAACAGTACACTGAGATACTGATAGTGAGCACAAAAATAGCCCTATAGTTATAATTAAGTAAAAGTATGTGTTACGCTAGAAATAATGGTAACCACAGACCACAAGGGATATAGACCAAATGCAGCGATAAAACAATGTAAGAAATTAATAAATTGATTAAACAAAACGGAAAGGGCAAAAGAGAATTAATGTCAAACACCTGTTGAGAGCGGATTTCACACATTGCAATGACATCCAGCCTGACTATTTTTACAAATGTTTATGAGGAAGGAGAAGGAGGCGCTCGTTCTCATTCCTACAAAAATAACTGACATTTGACATGGTATTTTACATCATACGTTTACTCATTACATTACATTACATCTCACATGCTCTCAGCTGTGTGTAACGTAAGCTCATCATAAGTGAGCATCATATTATTCTGTGCTGTGTAGCTCCGAGTTCTTCCAAGAACCCAAGAGAAAAACTGCCGGGGAAAGAAAAAGACGAAGAAGAAGACGCAGACGGTATGACGGGAAGACTTAAGATTAATGATTTGAGACGAAGACGAGAGAACGCTTCACACTCTGCACGTTCCATATTTAGAATGATATGGAGACACCAGTACCAGGAAAAATGAAAAGGACCATGTAACCCATGGGGCAACAGGAGGATTTGACGTTCCTTCCACATTATATTGTACGGAGCCCACGTTTTGAAGACCTACCTATTTGCTTTACTGATGAAGCGTATATTATCATAGTAGTTATAGAGTTGAAGCACTTAAAAGACAAAAGCATACATTTGTACAGAGATCATAAAATATAATCAACAAGAACACGACAAGTGCCGATGAGGATGTCGAGGCTATAATAACAAAATGGAGCAGCAAAGAAAAAATGAAACTAAGGCGATATAGTTGTTTATGATAGCTAATGGCTAACTACAAGTTAAAAGTTTCTACGGTTGTTGTGGTTGTTGAAAGTATATTATGCATAAAGATGCAAAACTTACTATTCACTATTTCAAAAAATTTTAACGCGTACCATCGTTAAAGAAGCAATACCAGTACCAGTACCAGAAAAGTTACTTGTTTTTAAAATACATGAAATTATAGAAAACAGAAAATTTAAAACAGATTTTTTAAAGTATGTTTCAAAATAGCATAATAATTATAATCCCCAGAATTTTTAAATTATAAAAAATGTATTTAAAACTTGTTGCAATTATAAAATCATATTAGCCGTCCACCCGATGTGTAGTAATTGCCGTAGTAACGTACTTTCAAAGTTTTGCATTTTGCTAATTTTGCAGCGCCAAGATTTTAAACGTTTTGTAGCTGTCTTAATATAAGTTGAAAATAGTGCAAAAGTTTTTATGCAATTAGGACGGCTTTCACCTTCAAATAAATTTTTCTCTTCTTCTTGTGTACTGTAAAAACTGAATTTTCCAAGAATTCTATTTGACAGGTATTGCAACTTCAACGAGGGACTGTGTAGCCATTTTACAATTTGAAATTTCCCATTAAAATCTGCCACACATGAGAAAAGTCGACGAGACACAAGACCCAGAACGATGTTCGACATAAAAGTCGAGCTAATAAAATATAAATGGAAATTAAAATTGACATGTAGTGTTCGCGCATGAAAGGAAAAGAAAATGCAATTTCCAATTCCAATTCTAAATAAAGATGTAAAGAAATTTACGTGAGATGATCAGAGATCATTAAAATTTCAGGGCTATTTAGCAATTGAATTCATCGTGAGATTAAAGATTCATTCTTTAATCCTCTAATTATTTGACAATAGAATCATTTACACATTACATACACATGCCTTTGGATGTGTTTTATTTATATATGTATACCTACTTTAATTTCTATTTTTGTTTCGCCGCTCAAATTCGCCGGCTGAAAATTCTCTGTCTGGTGAGTCGCTTTCGACTTGTTTCGGCGTTTGATTCAGCTCCATACCATCGCATCTCGATGTGAGACGTATCAGCTTCTTCGCGGCATTTGTTACCACCACCATTTATTGCGAGGCCCTCTGTGTAAAATATGTGTACGTGCAACAATTATTAATTCTCGAAGCGCTTTAACATCTTATTTTTCATTTAGCATGTCTTCACATTATCAAAGATTAAATATTAAACATGATTATTATGCTTTGATAACTTTGCTGATAATGATATGATAACATTTTTCCTCCATGTTATTTTTATGTTGTTGTACGTATGTACCGCTTGAGGGAAATAACACGTTTGCACGCCATTTTTTCTTTGGGGAATTCACTTGCTGAATAAGTTATAATCAAAATCCACATTATTCCCTACTTTAATGTTTTGAATTTTTTTAAATGCCCTAATGAATAATGAATGAGAGGGAAAGAAGAAAACAATTCGGCTTCGTTCGGCATGACACAAATAAATCTAGACAATATAATAGCTATACAGATACAACCTTGCAACTTACTGTAATTTCGAGCCAAACACCATACAATGCAAAGTATGGAGCAAGTGAAATGAGCTCAGTTTTCAATGGCGTCAATTATGGACCACACAAGTTCTGCATGAATAAAATATTTCTTATGTCACTCTTTTGGTTTCGCAAAGTTTTCTTCTGCTCCTTGAAACTATTTTAAAATCCTATTTTACATATGAGCAACATTATATATACATTTGCCATTACCATTGCCATCATTCCTCGGCTACTTTCCGTAGATCATATTTTTACATATTTTTTAAAACTGAAAAAATGTTCCATTTACATGGTTTTTGAAAATTCAAGCAGGGGGGGCTGCCTGCGCTGGCCAAATTATCCGGCCCTGGACACTATTAAAGCAGTTTTTGCACTTTTAAAAATGCAGTATCCGACCAGTTTTGATTCTTCAGCGACCTAATGCTGGTATGGTATTTTTGAAGTTAAAAAAATGAAAATAAACATGTTCCTTTTTCTCCTTCTCTCGTCATCCCCCGAAGACTCTAAGCGTCAAATCATTTTATTCTATTCGTCTAAATAATAAGAATGGTGTGAGCTCAGTGGAGTCCTGTGGATGAAACATTAAATAGTATTCCCAGGATTTTAATTGAATTTCTTGGGTTCACAGTTTTTTCTTCCCTGCCATCCCTTGACTTTGTTAGTACAAACTAGAGGCACAGGTTCAATTCACCCTTTAAAATTTTAGTTCGAATAATCTATGCCTCTCACACAGAACCGAAAGTTGAAAGTAAGGACCTAGGTAGGTCGACATAAGTATAAGGACGTCATTATAAAAAGTACACCTGAAGTCTGGAGTGGGTATCAGGTGGACAGTTAATTTGTATCAAAACCTCCATTTGTTCCCTATCAGATAATTTGTAATCGAACACGTTGAGGTTCACCTCGGACAGAGTCCACAGTCCAAATGTAAATTAGTAAATGAGGGAGAAGAAAAATCATTTCAATTCAAAAGCACATACATAATTATGTTGATTGTTGAGAATTCTTTTTTTTCCTTTTATTTATTTTAGATTTTTTGCTCCCAATAAGCCCTATCAATGATACCCTCTCCTCACCTTCACTTACCTTGACTTTTGTTTTCTTATTACCTACTACTACCTACTCCACTTTTTCTCCCTTCCATCCTCTATAACGATAACTCGAAGCGGACACCGGCACCGGACCAGAACCAAAGCTGAAGCCGAAGTTTAGAAGTTGAACCTACCTGACGCATAAGTATATTGATAGTGATATGATAATATGACATGATACAAAGTTTGTAGTTGTATCCATCCCATTATTTAAAGACGCTGCCAAAGAAAAAGAAGAAAGAAAGAATCAAATCAAATATGTAACAAAGAAAGTGAAAAAAAATTATATGATTCAGTCTCATCGTCAGTTTCATCTTGAGAATCTTTCCCATCTTGTAATGACGGTAAATACAAGTTTAGTCCATTTTTATTTCGTCTGGCTACATCCACATTGGGGATATCTGTAGTATTCATAGCTAAGTACAACTTAATGAAGATCATATGACCGTTCACAGTGCCGTATGTATGTCTGTGCTGACCGGACTGAATGGGCCAAGCCGCAGAACCAGCACCAGTACCAGCTCAAAAGGACCAGTACACCATGGGACCGCAATGCCGCATGCAGTATCATATGAGAGCACACAGATACTGACTGACATTAGTATCAGTAGGAGGAATAACAATAGAGGCAGAGAGGCAACCGTTCCTGTATTAAAGAAAAGAGAAAATCAAGTGTAAACAAACACCTCTGTTCTTATCTCAAGAAATAAATAAAAGGGCTGACTGGATTCCAGGGATCATTAGACGTGGAAGGTAGATGGACGGAGGAAGATTATCTGAGTGTGGAGCGTAAGGTGAAGGTATAATGTAAAGAACGTAAGGACGACCAAGACGGAGAGATGATAATGATGATCTTCTTCTCCTTGGTCTTCCAACTTCAACTTCAAAGTGGACGTCGATTGAAGAAAGAAGAAAGGAATGAAAAAGCAAAATGACCCCATCCAACCGGATTCTATATTTGATGCCAGTGGGCCTACTGTGGGCTGAGATTACACTCCTCATCCGCTCCCATCATCTTCTCCAGCACAGACATTTAGCCAACATTTAATTTAATGTATGTATTTATTACACACACGGCGTACTTACTTACACAAAGCCAAAGTACAAATAGTACACAGGCAGAGTCAAGGGAAAAGAGCATCTTCCCATTATTGTAATAATATTATAGAAAATAATATAAATACATTACATTATGTAAAAAGTAAAGATTATTTCATGCCGGATGTGCATACCACTTTATCCTATATGCAGGTACATTCATCTGTAATGTAAAATGCTGTTTTATCCACAATCAAATTCAACATCAAAATTAGGCAAAAGGTTGGGCATTGCACATGTATTCTATAGCAGAAAATAAGATTGTACCTTTTGTACTTGCGCAGTAGAACTTCTAACATTCAATATACATATAGGTGGTAGGTATGTTGACTTGCTTTCGTTTAGCAAGCCTTAATTTGCTTTGAGGTTTGAATTCTCAGGGCCGGATAATGTGGCCAGCGCAGGCAGCCCCCGCTGCTTGAATTTTCAAAAAACCATGTAAATGGAACATTTTGCAGTTTTAAAAAATATGTAAAAAGAATAATTTGACTTTTCAAAAACATACAAATAAAAAGTTTTGTACATTTCAAAAACATGCAAATAAAACATTTAACACTTTTCTCAAAACATGTAAATAGAACATTTTGCACTTTTCTGAATCAAGTAAAAAGAACATTTTGCACTTTTCTAAAAACATGTAAATACAACATTTTGCTTTACCAAAGAAAACCATGGATAAAATCAAAATGGTGGTTTTTGTATGGAAACAAATTGCTGCCTAAAAGCAATTCCTTCGTCCGGCCCTGTGAATTCTGTTAGTGTTGTTGTTGGGTATGGGTATAGGTGGGCCGATAATATTCTCTGTTTTTAGTTTCTTCATTCTACCCAAATCTTCAAGACTTATTAGCATGATGCTATCTTCTACATATTTATTTGTAAGCCAAGTTACTTGTTTATAATTGCACAGTAATATACTCGTGTGGGTGAATAAGTTCAAGAGGTTTTCTTCAAATAATAATGCATTATATAAAGAAGCTGTCCAACCAATGCACATATTTCATAAAGAGAAAGAATAATTTATAAATATATTATTATTACAATCTTGGGAAGAATTCAAATTTAAATTCAAGAAAACTTTCATATACCTAAGTATGTATAAGCTGTACCGTATGCGTCGCTTTTTCTTACATATGACTTGTTCTTCCATGTTTTACACAACAGCTTTTGAACTTATTGTAGTGTTGTGTACTGCCTTTTAAAAGATAGAATACAGAGTACTCTGCAATTGCTTGCCGGACCTGTACAATCTTCGCATCCAATATGATTATATTTTATGGGAATCGCACACATGCAGGTAGGTAGGTACTTTGAGAGCTAATATTAAGTATTATAGTATTACGTCCTTATTTATTGCTCGCATAGACGCAGTGAGACATGGGATGAGACAGGGGCAGGGGAGATGAGACAGAAAAAAATATTACCAACTTTGGCAAAACATTGGCAACTAAAAACCACCACACACACCACACTACTCACTATTCAAGTCTTCAGGCCAAGAGGGATTTTATTTTAGTGTGTGCGTAAAATTACTCTGGTCTGGTTTATATCCCTACCTCTTCCATGTATCCCCTTATAAAAATTTGTATATTAATATATTTATTTAAATTTTGTAAAATCATTTTTATAGGAAGACACCTTTGCCTTTCTCGACTTGGAGTTCTTTAAGAAATTGACTGCATAGAAGGCAGAACTAAATATACGTGAACAAAATTGACCTGTGTAGAATGCTTTTGCCTATGCATGCTTATGCCTACCTATTTAGTATCAGAACTGACTACTATGCTGTATAGTCCGAAATAGTCAGATATATGGCTAATATAGATATAGAAATACCACTTGTATAGATGGTTAATTGAAGATAGAATAGGATGGTGAAGATGTCATATATATGCACATAATATTCTCAAGAAGGTGTAGGTGCATGCATCAAATGGGAATAGAAAATCGGTGCGAGAGATCGAGTGTATGAGAGAGCATTGCATTTTGATTTGCATAGACATCGTAAAAACGAGTTTTGTGGCATTGCTGTGACCCACCCTTGAAGTTGAAATGCCTTCTTCTTGAACGTTTTTCCACGTTTTCTCATCCAACACGACGCCGTGTGGCCGTGCGGACGAGGCTCTTATACCGATGCCGATACCGATGCCGATATTTGAATATGAATTACGTATATATATAAACATCTGAGTAATTTTAAAATTTTATATAATTATATGTACAAGTATCCTACCTATATCAATATATCATTATGATTATGGTTATGGATATAATAGATACGGACAGACAGTTATAAAATATTATATCTTGTACTTAACTAGGCATGAATAAAGGTAAGGGGGTAGGTGGATGGATAATTCTTTGCTATTAATTTTACAATTCAATAGAATATAATCGCTTATCATTTGACATGAACGTAAATACTAGAGAGTTAATATCGTTACTCTCTGTCTTTCTTTCTGACTCCGTCGCGTCATATAGAATATAGTATTAAGTAGTTTGATTTTCTGGTTTGGTCGTTTTTCCCTTTCCAATGGAGTCACACTGAGAGAGAGAGGGAGAATATTATCATATATAGGATTTTAATGTGATTCGTATAATACTAATGTTTAACTTTAATGCCAGTTTCATGGAGCATTCTATCACTCTTAAAGTCTCCACTGTTATTATTCTCTGGCATATAAAGTAATAGTGAATGGGGGAATGAAAAACCTTCAAGGATTTTAGAGGAAGGAGATGAGATGACAGAAAAAAAAATGCGCAATCATTTTTTTTTCATTTTTTTTAAACGATGAAATAATCAGTATTTTTTATCAATATCACAAACGATATCGCTACCTGTAAAGGCAAAGAAAAGTAAAGCCTTCCATGCGTCGTCGTCGTTACAAGTGTGTGTTACTTCTTTCATAATATATTATTCGAGTTCGTACTTTTCTTGTATGTACTTCAAAGGTAAGTATGTAGGTATGGTATAGGCACTTTCTTTAAAAGATTCGAATTTGAGCATTGATTTGACTTTTGACAAGCAGTGACAAGGTGGACGGACGAGTTTCCTCGTTGATTGTAAGTAGATTTCATTCTACCGGTTCTGCATACTATCTCTAGAGAATTGATAGTTCTGTCTCCGTCTTTCTATGGCATTGGCACATGTGCCTACACATCATCAGCATGAGGCATAATCTTGTTGATAGTTGAACTAAGCTCACGACATATACGACTCAAAGAAAAATTGCTTTCCTTCTAAATTGTAAGATTACTTGGCGCATCCCATTAAGTATTAATAACAAGGAATAATTGCTCTTATCATCACCTCAGACTTTGATGAAACGACAATCTGGACCAAATGACAACTGACGGGAATGTAATGCAAATCAATTTTAAATTTTACACGATTCATTAGCGCCGGCTATTACACATTTCGACATTTCATTTCGATTTCCTTGTAAAGTTTATAATTGATGTCGTCGTTTTCATTGTAGTTTTTCATGAAGACTCAAAATATTCTATCTACAATTTACTTGAATTTACGTATGTTATCATTTCAAATTTCAAAACAGACCACGTAGAAAGGAGAAGAAAATGGCCCATACTGTCTGCTAATACACTAAACTACTAATTAAATCGTAATTGAAAAACATAGAGTAGTTTTGTGGATTTGATTGAAGCAGTGCTGCTCGTATTCATAAGCGCGGAATTTCAAAAACTCTCATTCGAGCGAAAAAGAACCAGTTTTGGGATTTTTGTAAAATGTAGTTATTATGTCTTGCACCGTCAGAGTTTTTGCAAGTGTGTGTGTGACATTTGACATTTATCTAAATGTCATTAATTTTGACGTCGTTTTGTACAAGACTTTTGGTGAATGACTAGCAGATAAGTTTTATAACCATAGATGGACTGTGATAATAATTTCAAAAATTAAAAGATTGACTTTGCACTTTACCATAATTCCCAATGCTAACAAGCACGACCAGAACTTGGGCCTGGACCAAGCTAGACTCTAGACAGTGAAGGCTACGTAGCATTAGCATATAAAAACCTCGTGTTAAATACATTATGTATCTGTATTCCACTCGTGAGATTGATCTGTCCGGGGAAAGAAGATTGTTCTCATGAGCATCTGAAGGATACCACCGACGACGAATCATGCCTTGACGACAACAAAATAATGTTTCCTCTCGAGTAATGCAATCCTTATTACTCTTGTAATGTTCAGTGTGAATGAGTACTTTGCCGTATATACGAAATTATTAAGGGACCAAAAGGGGCTCGTTGCAAGCAATCACAATCACATATGTGCCGCATTACAATAATTACATTGATAGGATAGGATATGGCATGTCCATGAAGATTGTGAAAAAGCACGGAGGGATTCTTATTCTTGGGAAAGGAGAACACCGTGGTAAGGATCTTTTAGCTATCTAAAATAATCGTAAGCCATGCCGATACCATTGTACCGTAGTCATGCATATAGTTATAGTACTGTATATTCTGTGTAACTTTCGGATTTTGGCTGACTTTCAGTTTGAACACAGAACTGGACAAGATTGGAGTGGAGACGAAGACCCCAAGGCCCAAGACAGAGACCAAGACCGCGTCGTCAATTTTATGACCCTTGTAGTAACGCCTCGGCTAAAAACGGCTAACAGTCGACAGATCTTGAATTTGAACCACTCGTCATCATCTAGAGTTTAAGAGCTGTATGCTGACTGAGCGGGCTCCTTCATTGAACATTGAACTGGTTCGCTCCTTTTCCTTCTCTGGTTCGTTTTCCTTGTTCGTTTATGGTGGTCCAGACCGTCGGATTGTCATTGTCGTCTTAGCTCCGAATTGCATTCCAAACTGTCATAATACGGGACACAATGGCCACAAATGGTGACAGGCTGGACACGCTTATCATACTCTTATATCTTGTACACTTATTACACTACGAACTCAAACCACCCAACCCTCTCTATTTGTTATACATCGTTGTACATGTCGATTGTGCTGTATGCACACCTCGGCCTAGCAAAATTACGTACATTGCGTTGCATGAGAGTATTATTCTTATTATATTATCCGAAGAAATTATTCTGTTTATTCCGTGTGGACTGAAGACAGAGCACTTAAATGCTCGGCACGATTCCCAGATTCATATCCACTCATGCACCATGAGGCATAAGGTACGAACCGTAGTGTCTGTAAGTCCGTGTACATACACAGTATGCAGATGACTAGATAAAATTATGTGATGCATACATGTATCCGTGAGTAATAAGAAACTCTGTGCGTGTGGGTACTTTACGGATTATCCAGACACGAGAGAAGACGAAGAGGAAAAGGAATGAAAGTTACAATATATGACAGCATATACCTATGAGTACCTTACCTGTACTTTTGCCCGAGAAGTTTAGGAGAAACCAGTGGACATGGACAGTGAAGGAGGGAACAACTTTGCTTCAGAGAGGTAGAGTTTAGGTCTTTCTCACAGATGAATTCGACTTTGAATTCTGCCTGCCAGCTACAGCAGTGCAGTATATAATATGTGTAGCTCTAGTCAGATATTTAGAATTCAAACAATCCCAGTCTAGTGCCGGAGATGAAGTGAGATCCTCAAGAAGGAATAAATAAAATCCCATAGCCCATATATATCCTCATCCGCAGCATTTCGCTTTCTTCCTTTTAAATTGGTCTCAGCCGCGGCCACTCACTCACTCAGCAGAAGAACAGAACAACTAAAATCTAGAGAGAACTTTAAAGCCAGCGCAGAGATCCAGACAGACTCAAGTTTGACATAATAAAACTATATCTTGGTATTACTACATGTAGGATTGAAGGGAAAATAGAATGGAAAAGGTACACGGGTATAATACTATATATGTAGAGGCTAGACGGGTGGGGTTTAGACCAGGCATCACAGCTTACTAGTTATGTTTATAGATAAAGATGAGTATAACGTAGAATTGTTGTAGATGAAGGATATTTAGGTTGGGATGAGATGAGAGTGTGAGAAAGGGCGCTGGAACGCAAGACCACAGAGATAGGATGGTCAACATGTCTAGGAAGGATCTACGTAATCACATAATGCACATGGGTCCTAAAAATCCTAATGAAATCCAATTCATTGGTAATAAAAACTTTGGGAAGATGCTCCAGGCTCTTTTCAACGAAACCACTGAAACTAGAGAGGAAGAGGAAAATATAAAAAATACAAAATCCAACCGTGTGTTGTTGTGTAGCACTGCTTGCTTGCATTATATGTAGCATGTCGGCATTTAGTTATGTTATGTCTGCACGTGCATACATTCTCCCCCGTTCTCATGTCTCATGTGGTCGTAGTCGTCCCAAGTCCCAACAATAATAATTACAATACAATAATATTTTGTGAACTAAAAATAATTGTTGAAGCTATCTTCATGCAGCCATTGATAGTTTTATGAAGGTTTCCTTATTTAGCCTTTTTACGATCTCTTTGTTAACGTATTTGTAGCCCGATAGACTCAGTCATTACTCTACCACATCAACCACCAACCTCCACCAGCGCCACAACCAAATCCCTTACCTATCCAATACTTGTATGTACTTAATGCTCACTTGACTGTAAATAGATTACAGCTCGAGCTGGAACCGAAACTACGAAGAATATTAATTCACTATAGCGTAGACACATACGTAGATGACTTTGTTTCTCCAGCTTTGTTCATAAACTAAAATAAAAACCGGAAAATTAAAGGTTTAGCCCACAGTACATGGATTGTATACTAACTAATAAACCTGATTGAGGGGCTCATCTGATTTTCCTTTTCCTTTGATGATCATTTCCCCGAACAAAGCCGAAATTTTTAAATCTTCATAGCTTATTGCTACATTCAACATTGGAGTCATTTTTAAAGAACAAAAAGCTCGTCTCTTCTTCAGGGATTTCTTACAGTTCAACTATAGAGGACGAAGGCCCTACACACTGAAATTCCTTCAAAGCTTTGTTATTAAGAATGAGATAGGAAAAAAAATTAAGGGCTTCATATTTTTTCTCTGCTTCTATTTTTATTCTGGGCTCACCAATCTTTGAGGAAGGTGTCCTAACTTGACTCCAGATGTACTGTGTAGACTCCAAAGGAATTCTTTAGTAATTAGAGTCATAGTCATAGACATCGGTATCTACATATGTATATGTATCAGCTTCAGCGTTTAATGTACCATCAGATCCCTTATCAGAGATCTTATTTGACAGTGAGAAATGAAATTTAAACATAATCGTTTTATTGACGATTTATTTTTTTTATTATAGGCGGATATGATCTACAGTTTATGTTGTCACTCCGCCGTTGGTAGTTTCATAATACTAATGATAATGATACAAATACAATAGGGGAAAAAATGCCATGCCTTTGCACTTGACCATTTACGTGGTGTCGCTCGCTGAAGGTGGTGTATAGAGGAGCTTATTAGGTAACTGTTGCTTTCAAGAGCGTTGTAATCGTTATGGTTTTGCTACATTAAATGTGTTTGTGTGAACATTTGTGGTTTGCATCACACGGCAGTGAACCGTCTCAGTCCTGTGATAGAGGAAAGATAATATATGTTTTGGTACTTCAGTCCTCGTATGTATTTGTACATAGTAATGTATAGTGTATGAAATTACATGTGACGTGCTCCCTGGATGCAGTTCTTAAAGGTAGTTACTTCTTTTTCGGTGTGACGACTACAACGAGAACGAGGTATAGAAGCTCCTCAAACTATGCACATAATATATTACGTTTCAAAAACTAAAGGATGGACACATTAAAGAATTATTTCTATTTAATTGTTCCAGTCCAACTTGAGATTATGATAATAGGGACGGGACGGGAGAAGGATCTTGCTACCTCACTACCTTTATTTGTAATAAAAATCAATTATAAAATCTTTCCTGTAATTTATAACGTTTTCCTTTATAGAGGAAATAAATGCTGTGTGAGTTTGTTTATGGTGCGTTCCTAGGGAATGGGAATAGGGAATATGTGTGTAAAATGGAAATATGAACGCACACTGTTTGAGGAAGCTGTAGTCCCTTCCATTTTCATTAACATAATACCTACTTACATACTAGTACATACCTAAACGGGTGTCATCATGAATTATGAATGAATGGCTGCATCATCAGTCAGCAGGGAGAGGAAGGCTTCTGTATGTACAGTGTGCCTTCTGTGCTATTAAGTAGGGAGCTGCTGCTTCGTTTATGAAGATCATGATGATCCACACCGTTGCGTTCCAGGCCTCCACCTTTTCCCATTCTAATAATTCTGAGAGAAGGTACAATGTTCCTATATATTCTGTTCGTGCTTTATCTGTCCTCACTGCAGTCACACTGGAACGTCATCGAGCAATTGGAAGACTTGTTTTGATTTGGATTTTTTTGGAATTTTATGCATGAATTCATGTTATACTTAACATAATATTATAGAATACAAATATTTCCGCCATAAAGTGAATGTATGTAGAACGTTGAACCAATATCGGGTGCAAAGTTTTTCAGCATAATTTAACGCGTCACTAACGTTGAACGTAAGATCAGCCTTACGATTACAGATTGCAATTAGAATAACTGGAATACTTGTGATTTTAATCAAACATATACGAGGAACTTTCTGCGAAAGTTTCGTGTAAGGGACACTGAGAATTAAAAACGTAAACTTCTACAAAAGTTCAAGAGACTGATGATAAGTAGAATCCAGTACCAAAGACAATTTTTCTGGGATCGTTTTCGTTATGATTTGGTCTGGGTTTTGCGGGTGTCATATCAAGAGATTGGTTTTCAACAGGAGATAATTTCACCAACTTTTGTTTATTTTATTTGCAAATCATGTAATGAATCACGTAATGAATATCTTTTACTGTCAGCTGTTTGTACTTAGGCATACTTTATTCTATATGTAGTATGAATTTTATGTTTTGATTAATTAGGGCAGAAATATATACGACAATATTTGCAGCTTTACCATGCTTTTTTGAGTTGTGAGACCCATACGATCCGTATAATTTTTAATGCGACTTCACTATTAGTTTAGTTCTCTTCGATTGACTCAAGAGATCTATTTTCGGCTGCGAGACTGTTTGAATTTTAATCTTCAGCCTTCACTATGGTATTTCGGTTGCATTATTAACCGGGGTTAGCGTTAGCAATAATCACTGCTGAATTATATTCAATAATTGAATCAGCAATATTAAACCGATTTTTAAAAAAAATATATTCCTGAAACAATCATTGTGCACTATTATAATTATATAATAATTACCGCGAGATAAGGTCAAAGATTTTCTAAAGTTTACAAAAAAGCGGCAATTTCGCGTTTCTCTAGAATTAAAACTTGGATTTGATTATTTTCTGTAGACTTTGATTTCAAACGAAAATTGAAAAGTATTATTGAGCATTTTTTGCTGTGTTAGCAATTGAATCTTGTATAAAAATCAAAAACCGTTTCTGTTTTACGTTTCAATAATTAAAAAAACAAGTGAAACATGACCGTTTTTGTGGAATCAGTGTCAGAGTGGTTCAAGGGAAAGCTCTCTGTGAACGATTATCTTTTTAAGATAGTGACAACAGAGTGGGTATTTCGTTTGCACTATATTTGGTCAACATGGTTGCTAATATTTTTCACCTGTATGCTGTGCTGGAAGGAGTGGTTGGGTGGTCATATTAAATGTCTTCCGATTGAGGAAGACACGGCAAATGTGGCCGTTGTCCCACTCAAAGTAATCGATACGTATTGTTACATCAGCTCCACATTCTCGGTAAGTTGTATTGGTTGATAAATTACTTAACTAATGTTGTAAATGGCTAGGGCTATTTCATCAATGCTTTGTAAGTTAAAAAAATCGGAAAATACGCATAAGTGAATTATAATTTATTGTTTGGTCAATTCCAAAGATACCCTTTGACCCCAGTACGGATGCGCTAGCTGCTAGAGGTCCCATGAGAGTACCTCACTCGTTACTTGGGGGTCCACAGTATATACCGAAGCAATCAGAGCAATCTTTTCATGGTTACTATCAGTGGGTTACATATTTTCTCTTTTTTCAAGCTGTGATTTTTCAATTGACGATACAAATTTGGAATTATTACGAAAATCGGAAGATAGCTCAGCTTGTGCAACCATTGAACGTAAAATTCTTGTATTAAATATAATTATGCTTCCAAATAACTTTGTTCGAACGCACTTCAACAACGTAACTCTATATGAAACATAATTATGCGCCGAATGCAGTAAGATTAGAAAGTTGGAATTTTGTATAAATGTTACAGGAAAGAAATTTGCAGATAGAAAACGAGTCAAAATTGATCAAACGTCTTGCCAAATATTTACTAGCTTCAAAGGGAGAGCACTGTTGGTGGAGCACCATGTACGTTTTGTGTGAATTCGGAAATTTCGTCGTCATTTTATTCAATATTTATCTTACGGATCTTTTTTTGGGTGGAGAATTTCGTCAGTATGGCTTGGAAGTATTTAAATTTTTAAATCAAGACCCTGAGGATAGATATGATCCCATGGCTATAGTATTCCCACGGATGACCAAGTGTCTCTTTCATATGTATGGACCCTCTGGGAGCATTCAACGTTTTGATACGCTCTGTATCTTAACTGCAAATATTGTCAACGAGAAAATATTTACTTTCATTTGGATCTGGTAAGAAAAAACCTAGCAACTAGCTGGAATTGTCAGTATGTATTTGAGCCTTGAGAACCAACACTAACAAATACTAAATGACGCGGTAATCTATTTCTTTATAGATAATCAACTATCTAATTTGGAGTAATATTTTGTCGTTATGGGAGATATTTTTCTCTTGTTAAGAATCAAGTGTCATGTGCTCAGTGGAGCGTAGAGCAAAAACTAACCGTAGTCGCTAATGCTATATAATGAAAATAATACCACAGCCCTGTATATAAACGATGAGAAACAAGATGTTTTGGATTTGGATTTTTATACACAGTAATGAAATGTATACAATCTGTACATATGGATTGTAGTTAATTAAAAGTTAAATGGCGCATAAAGTGGACGTGCCCGTCTTGCGTAATTTAATTGGTGTGATGAAACTAATTTACTGAGATATATTTTTTTTGCTTAGGTTTATCATTGTGGCTGTTTTGACTGGAGCTCAGGTTTTGTACCGCATTGCTACACTGGTCTCCTCTCGAGTCAGACTCATGGGTCTGCAGATTGAAACATACCCCATAAACTCTCAGATTGTAGTAGTACTAGATCGACTCTACGTCAGTGACTGGATTCTTCTGAGATTCCTACGTTTGAATATGCAGTCTAGAAAATTTCAACAACTTATTACAAAACTTTACGACGAGATTTTAGATATATGACGTCTCAGACGATGCAGTTGTATTGTGCTCAAGTAGGAGCTCGTAAATTAAGTTACAATTTGTTTTTGTCCCGTCTATGAATTTGTAATTATTTGATAATATTTGATATGGTTGATGATGTTACTGTTAAGTGTAATTCAAATCTACATGTCTTCCCTGTTCCGCTTCGGGGTTCCTCTTACACTGATTTACTGCATACAATTGTAACTTTTAATCACATGTTCTAGAACTTAGAACTATAGATCCAGATTGTTTTTGGTAGTGTTTTCCAATGTGCTTTAGAAACGTGATATTGATGTAACATACTTTTTAACTCTGATATAATTATTATGATACGAAATGCCGCCATGTTTCTAAAGCAATTTTATTGTTTTTACCATATAAGTGCTAAAGAAACTGTTCTATGCTAGATAGGCCTTTGCTTACGTAAATAATGAATTATGATATTTGCAATGTGGTGAGACGTCATGATGCATTATTTATTCCAAGTGCCGCGCATCTGTATCAGTCTTTATAGGGATTCTTCACTTGCCTCAGCACTGCTTTATTATAAGCAGGGAAATCTGAAGCAGCAGGAACAATATGCAGTCAATCCGGCTGATGCAATTTTGCTTTGTTTAGTTTCTTCCTGGCTCTGGCTTATTACTTGGCTGTTCGAGTTTGAATAAGCGTTCCAAGTGTTAATATAGGCGTAGGTACATAACATAACATAAACTCATATTCAGGCAGTTTTTTATTTGGAATTGTGACCTTCATGAAATAATAATTGAGCCATCCATGTGTTACGCTTCATCTGGGTGTTCTGTTTGCTGTTTGAAAGCTGAGAGTGCTTCACTAAATTGAAGTACAAGGCTACACAGTACACAGACATCACTATCACAGCGAAGTTGGGATAATAGTAGCCTTTTTCATCTCATGCGAAAGTGGAGGTCTTTTTTCTGCTCAGTTAATAATGGATGTATACCTATATTACTAGAGTATAAAGCTGTAGTGCTACTGCTTTATTGTTAGTCGTCCACATCAAAAACTAGATATATCATATTAACCCACACACACAAATGGTACACTTGTGTGATTCTTTATTTGTCAATTATCTATTATTTCAATTATATGTGAACGCCTGCTTGTTTGATATGAACAGTAAACAAAGAAAACGTACACAATTAGACTTCCTAATAATTATTATTATTGTGCTGTGTATAGTGATAAAAGGAATTAGGAAATTATTATGTTCTCTAATGATGTATTACGTACTGGAAAGAAGTTATTGTCATGTACACAACATATTTCTTAATCTTTTACAAGTCGTGTCATATTTCATATATGTATTTTGAGTTTTGGGGCTTAAATAATTTCTTAAGTGACTATAGTATAGTGATACTACACATCTTATAAGCATTGTTATTACAATTGTAATTTAGTGTGTGTTCATGTGGACTGTGGAGACCAGTAACGCTATTTACATCTCCAGGACACTTCGAACAACTCTCATAATATGCCTAATACCTGGTTATTATTGTCCGCTGATTCGTCATTCTACATTGTGCTTTATTACGTCAGCAATTCACACTCTCCTGGTGTGATTCCAGATTAATTCAGATGTAAGTGTTGTGAACCATGGTATATATTTGCATACTATCTTATCGTTAGTAGGATGAAATTGAAATTGACAAGATAAAAGTCTATTTCTATTTTGCACTTTACTTTTTCTTTTACTGACTTGGTCAACTCCTTCCATGAGCTGATAATTTATGAGCGTCATGAGGATCGCGCAAAGATGCGAATAAAGTTTTAAAATGCGAAAGTCAAATCGGTCCGCTGACAACAATGGAAAGAAGCTAATTTATATTCCTTCTCTTCCTCTTTGCTGAAACTGATCGTAGACGATAATTCTTTTGTGTGAATCAGCTTTGCCAACTCCAACTCCAACAACTATCTTGTACTAATAAATAAGAGTAGTGCTTGAGCCATTTCACCTGTCCATATTGTCCTTAACGAGAAATTATTCGCTCCTAATGAATAAATAATAATCTTGAATTCTTGAATAGTAGACAAAAAGTGTTCACACTGCATAGTGATCAGATAAGGCTAAGGGATTGTTTGTGAAGTTGAGAATGGTATTGGAAACCAGAATGAAACACCAAAATGTTAAGTGCATACATCATCTGTATAGGTAGGTAGGTGCCTTCTTAGTACATAACTACCAATTGTGTCTGTATTTTAGTATTTAGTATTTTGTACCACGTACATGTGGCTCAGGCTCCTCCAACTTCTGCCTCTCTCTCTCTCTCTCACTATCTGTTGCTCATGTTGTCATGTTTTATAATAAGTAGGATTGTAGGATGAACATTAAAACGACTTACTGCTGTGGGTTAAATTTTACTGAATAAATTTCTGAGTGAGTGTCACAGTAGTGTGTCTTCTCATGTACCTGCACACTTGTCGCCGAAGTCATAAAACGCATTAGAATTACATGAGTTACATATACCTATAATAATGTAATGGTGTTGTCTATATACTGCTGTATATACCTACATCCCTTTTGTAAGCACATGAATGACATGGTTTTTTACGGTCACAGTCCACATAATACAATTCTTGTCTATGTTCTATAGTGCTATTCATTGAAAATAAAACGACGTGCAAAATAATGTATAATTAAAGGCACTACATGAATCTCCTCCACATATAGACAGGTATGTAAAGAATTTTCACCTGAAATATATGGCTAGACGACAATTTTTTTATCGCTTTTCTATGTATAACGAAATTATTAACGTTGTAATATTGTCTTTCTTGCCCTTGCTAGATTCCTATTGAGTTTAAGCTGTATATATTACATTGTGTATTTTTTTTTGAGTACTTATGGCGAACAATGCAATGCTTCCTGTAGCTCCGATAATTGTGCAAAAAATGATCATGCCGCTCACTATATGTAGTAAGTACAAAATAAAACAGTGCTACTACGTACTACTATACCAATATACGAAATCATTCGGACTCTGCTAGCTCACTGACGGCCAGAGTTTGTAGCAAATGTTGCAAATGAAGCCACGACACAAAATTCAAAGCTTTATGGGAGCCTGCATAGCAATAAAATGTCAAAAATTGCAAGAGTGTAAAAATTCAATATAAGTATGACTAATTTAAAATTAAATTTAGAATTTGCACAGTAGACGCAATTGTATTAATTTAATTGCACACTTGCACATGCAAAAATATTGTAATTTCTGTCTTACTCCTCCAGACATGTCTCGAAGACCAAGACGGAGAAATACAGACCCATATAATAGCCTCTTGACGAGTCAGAGACAGACTACTGTGTATTATAATGCTATTAGATTTGTGAATCGACCGTCACCGTCAACCGTCGCTTGCTGACACACTCAAGAAAGGGTTATTATTTTTGCACCCATGTAAAATTAGTAACAGTGTATTTACGTCAAGACTCCTCGTGAGCTCAAGGGAAGAACAATGAAAATGTAAATTATCAATTTTATTGTAGACTGCAAGAGAAAAACATCATAAAGTTGAAACTTTCATTTTCTTGTAATAGTATTTCTTGGCAATAAATGTTTTTAAATGGA
The DNA here is from genome assembly GCA_949802685.1 of Dicyrtomina minuta. Lineage (NCBI taxonomy): Eukaryota > Metazoa > Arthropoda > Collembola > Symphypleona > Dicyrtomidae > Dicyrtomina > Dicyrtomina minuta. The sequence goes on from OX461810.1 coordinate 55,044,126, forward strand.
GAAAGAAAGCTGATACTGTCTGGAAGTCAACCGATAGAGATACATAATATGAATAAACGTACAGAAGTGCGTACAATTTTTATTTACAGGAGGAATGCCATTTCTATACATTCTACATAACGTACCTACATCACATTATTGCCTTATTGTTTATAGTACTATATCTCTAACACGTAAAAAATAGGATGCAGTAGTGTCATGTCATAAGAAGAACAAAGGGCAGCAGCAGTTCCTTTGAATCTCTTCAAAACGAAAAGTGCCATAATAAAATAAAATACATATTGGTAAATGTCCATGGCGTACTATATTTTACCTTCATCCACTCTTATGCAATTTAAGGTCCAGACCTGCACCAGCAAGTACCCCTTCTAGTAGCCTTCTAGCTTGCTTCATTATGGATATCTGTCTGTACATTAAAGTTTGGAGAGTACCTGGTTGTATTCGATTTTAAATGGGATGTATAACAAGTAGGGCTACTACTGGCGTATCAAAAGAAATGGATTCGGTAAAATATAATTTATGCTTTTTAAATTTAAATTTTTAAATTTCAAGACATAATAATAATATCTATACAATTAATAATTAAAATTCTTACATAATTTCACAAATTGTTTTAGCAATAATAAATTACCTCACCTAACCACACAATAAAAATAGCAGAGCAAAACCAAAAAACTTATTTATATTGTTATATATCTTTAGAGTCGGCTCCCCACTAAAGGCTCCACTTCTTTCTCCTCAGACTCTAATGAAAATGAGGGGTACACATTCCTGAATGTTTTCAACTCATTTTTCTCCGGAGTGTCATCCTTGTCTTTAGCCAAGAGTGTTGAGCTGTCGTAGGTTGGGGGTGGACTCGTCTGTGGGATTCTGTCACTGGATTGAGAATGGATAGACATTTCATTCTCATTGTCATTGAGAGCCTTGTAGAGAGCAGCGCAAAAGTCCCCTAATCTAATCCTATTGACATTGTCAGCAATCCTTTTCAGAATGAACCAGTCACTGTAGCTGAGTCGATTGCAAATAAAATGTGCTTCCCGGGAATATTGATCAGGGACTTGTCGGAGAATTAAATTGTTTCTAACACGTGGTACGAGCATAGCCACAATTCGGTAAATAAGATTAAGTCCGCCAAGAATTGCCAGGATGACAAACCAAAACCTGAAAATAAAAAGATTGCCTTTTAAAGCATAACATTTTTTACAAACTAAAATTATCTTAAGGCATATACTGGAAAGAAAGAAATTCTTCGTAGCACTAATTGGATTTATATTTGCAATAATGAGGTTCTTTTTGCATTTTCGAACAGAAGCGTACTTTCCAGGATAGTTAACATTAAAATATTAACTTTCATGCAGAAAAATGTCATACTGTACTAATTGTTAGTAAAATCCTTTCAAGTAAAAATTCGTGGTCGTATTTATTTGAAAGCACACATCATATATAGATAATCCCTAATATCCTAGTAGTCGTAAGCATAAGCACTCCTCGAGTGGTCTGATATAAGGTAGCAACAGGTTAGTCTTACGCGTAGCGTGAGGCACGACATTTAAAGAGTGCTTTATTATCTTAAGCTAAAGCTTCTTTAATACGAAGAGACAACATATTATAGCATTAGGAAAAAAAATCTAAAATCCATACAAACACACACCCGAGTGAGTGAGTGAACGAACCTACTACGACCAAAAACCAAACCCATTTATTCAGCCGAGCAAGAGCATGAGCAGCCACCAGTACCATTACCAGTGTGCCAGTCGCAGTCCCACGAAATACATTGTGGCAACATTTCATAGAAGCTGGCAGGCGACAAGACCTGTATGACCCTGTCACCATCATCACAGAGCATCAGAATTTCTGCCTCTCAAATAATGTCTTTGCGTATATAGAACCGTATAGATTGTTTCATACAATGATACTGATATATTATATTATGACCCGAAAGCATACAAACACAAATTTTATAATGTCTCCTTATACACAAAACGGCAAGCACACGAATAAAAGAATCAAAACCAGAGGACCACTTGAGTCCATATATATACATATACTATAAAAGAAAACTGGAAAAGAAGTTTAGTGCGAGGACACGTGGAGAAAAAATTAAGTATCACTCTAAAATGTCTGCATAATACAGAGAAAATTTTGCCACAATAAATCCCACTCATGCTTCTTCTTCTCTCATCTCATCTCCGTCTCATCTCATCTCATCCCTCCATATAAATATACTCATGACATTTTACATCTCTCCACTCTCTATAGGTATGTGTCTTAGACTATACACGCTCTTGCAATGGCAAAGGCTACGAACAACAAATGACCTCACCAGTCAATTTAAAACAAGTTTAGATTTATGTATGAGAAGACTCAAGATGTACAGATACTGATAGCTGTGTTAGTTGACTTGGGATTTGGGATTTGGTTTTGACTTTTGCTTGCTTGCTGAGCCTTTCCTTTCTCGCATACGCAGTCCAGTCCAATAACAACAACATCAGCAAGCAGAAGAAAAGCAAGCAATAGTTTACTATAAGCCATGTCCATGAGGATTTTAAGACTATGAGGATCATTGGGTTTTTGCATGATAGGAAATATTATTGTGCAGAAAAAATAATTATCTGTAATATTACGTAAAATTGTCACACTCTACAAGGCAAGACTGCTGTAAGTACAGCGACAGAGATGTAAACATTCAAATTAATCAAATTCCTACAGTGTAGAGTAATTCACCTACCATAGAACTACGTAAATCTTCTCATTGAGAATGTTAAGAGCGAGGACACACATGATGTCATAACGAATTATATTTCCAGATGGACCATATTTGTGAAAGTCACATTTAGTAACTTTTGGAAAGACACGACTCATTGGATCAATCCGATTCTCAGGGTCATCAGAGAATGCAAATTGGAACACTTCTGGACCGTACGTTGTGAATTCATAGCCCAGAAATGCGTCCGTGAGGAAAATATTCGCAATCACAATGACAAAATTTAAGACTTCGCAAAAGATGTAGTAGCCAGCGTAGACGTGGTTGCAGTACATGTAGCCTTTGAAAACTTCTGCTGCCTTCCCGTACTGCTGCCAGACTTTGTCTGTGTAGTCAATCAGTTTCCTATCCTACAAATTCCAATTTCCAATTCAAAAGGTTTAGTAATAATTACTGTATGAGTAGAAACGATATAATTTGTCGATGTATATGCGTAATAGAATTATTTTTAAAGTTAACTACATTTATTACATTTTACATACTTTGAATTGTGTGGAGGCTGCCAATTCTAGCCAGACGTAGTGCTTGATACGGCTATGATCATAAGCTTTCCAGAGTAAATGTGGTACTAGGAACATAATCCCTTGAAAGAAAAGTACGAAGGGGACCCATTGGTAGTAGGAGTGATACTTCTGCTCATCTGTTTCTGGGTTGTGCGGACCAACACCAAAATGTGGTATTTCCAATGGAGGTGTCTTGTTATACCTTGAATAGTGATTAACCCGAATAAAATAGGCATAATTTCTGTAGAATAATTCATTTATCTCACCATCATTATAATAATTATATAATTAGTGCAAGTGTGGGTAATTGACGCACAAGTGTGGGACCGTGTATGTACTCATGATGAAGCAGTACTGATTCAATGCTTGTTCTCGAATATCGTCCTTTGGAGGCAGTATGCATTTTATATGCTCCCCTATACAAAAAAAAATCACCACAAAATAAATTTTTACTGCATAATTTCCTCATTTGATTTAGCTGGTTAGCAACTACAAAACATACAGCAGTACTATCGGACGGAGTACATTTTTTAAGGGTTAACGTAATAGATTACATAATAATTAATTGGCAATAATTAATTTAGAAAAGGTGCACATTAATATAGTGCTGTAAATATCATTATAAAATTTCACATAATCATTAAGAAGGTAAAATTGCATTTTAATTACCAATTAATTGTTGAAGGGTAATTAGTCCGCAACCTAAGAAAAGAAATGCGACGGTAATCCTCGAGAATAAACGGAAAACAGTATTCTCAATATAAATTTTCTGACTGGACGTATAGACACGTTTCTTGATGGTGTCAAATACGTCCAAAATGGCTTTGCCGGTAGACATGGTTTAATCGTTTATAAAAATTAATTAATCAGCACACTTAAGATGTTGTTTTTGATTGCCTTGCCTATGTTTTTAATTTTTTTCTCCCGTTTTGAGAGTACGTTGAGTGAGTTACGAGATTTTTCAAATATCAATTTATCAAAACGAAAATATGGGCTTGGTGGAATTCCAATTTCCAATTTCCGTTTCAACAACACTAATACTCCACGTGGAATGGACTATACACTATACGAATTAATTAACAAAATCAAAACTATAGTATAAACAGATGCGGACAGTAACTTGACTAATAATTAAAACTGTCTATAATAATTCCATAGTATTTTTTTTTCCATACACGTGGAATTATTATAGTCCTATTATTAAAAATGGGAACTACTCTGATCTCGTCCCTCACAATTTAACTATTGAAGCCCCAATTAGTAACCTGTCGGAATTCAAATATTGAACATGAAAAGTAGATCTGAAGTAGTTTTGTAAACGCAGTATACCTTTTTACATGAGAATTATCAATAGCAATACTATCATGTTTAAACGAAAAAAAACGAACCTATGGCCATTACATATTGTATATCATGAGCGACATCCTTTTTTTTCGATTGTGATTAGTGAATTATCTCGCACAGATAATTTTAATGCTACCTAAAGTAAAGTTAATAATTCACTGATAAAATAAAAATAAAGTACGATACACCTTTTACTACTCACCTAGATACTATTTGTTTTTTTTAGTTCAGTTTATCATTTCATTTATTTTATTGTGGGTGTTGAAGTTGAATGTTGAAAGTGCTCACAAAATGGATGGCATAGCTGTCTCTGTCACATGTGACATAAGCTCATAATACCTGACACATTATATGACATGCATATGACTCCAACACTGATGACTTTAGTAAAATCCTGTCTGAATCTCTTTTTTTTGTACAAACGAGGTGTATACGGTGCGGTGTACTGACGGCATAATTAATGAGTTTTGGGCTAGAGACTGCTGATTACAAAGGAATAACTACTCATACTAGTCACTATTCTATGCATTTATTTTATCTTCCCCTCTTTCTGTATCTCTCTCTCTTACCTTGCACTTATTTGCATAATTGTTTTTAACTTTTGCTTTTGCAATAATGCTATTTTTATTTTTTGTTGACTGACAAACTGACAATGACTCTTCCAGCTGCATCCAATTTTTGCTTTTATTTTATGACGATTTCCGTCGTCTGATTTTAAATCAGATTACAGGGCCACAGGAAATTTCCATCCATGTCATTACCATTAAGTTTGAAGTAATTCTGCTATAATTAAACTTTGGATACATTGTGCTGATGAATTTCGATGAGTGTTCACTCATAATTGTGAGGTAAAAGACAATGCAATAATGGAGTCCCATATGTCCCATCCATGCATTGGGAAAACACTAGATAAAAACCTCGACAATGAACTCACCGTGTGTGTCTTGCTCTGCAAGTTTTCTGACTGAAAGTCGACATGAGTTTTGGATACAATAACTTATAAGTGTGTAACGGATGGGGACGCGATGCAATCTGCGGTGCCCACATAATATTATTAATATTGAAATTACATGACCGCACATTGCTCTGCGTGTTGATTTCGCATTGGTTTTGAATTTTGATTGTTTTTTAACACTTAAAATTTAAGCCACTAGCTACCACCGCGGCCAGTACCAACAAATATTAAGATTAGAATCTTGGTTGAACTTATGGGACATTTTAGAATTGGGCAAACTCAGCAAGGCTTCACAAAAATCAGTACCAGTAAGTAGCTGCAGGGTTCTTTTGAGCTTCTATGTGTCTAAACCATAATGCTTTAAATTCAATATCCACTGAGAATAATACAGTGGAGTTGCTTTATACCGGTCCGTCATGCGTGTCAATAATGCTTGCACAAATTATTGGTACAAATACAAATAAAATCATGTTATTTACTGTATACAGTGTACCTCCTACTTCATACTAGTGGTCCCAATGCTGCTCTGGTCTGGTCCCAATTTTATGATCTGGTCCGGGCCGACTACTGGTCCGGTCTTCAAATTATACCAAACCAGACCATTTCGGATCAGATTTAAAAAAAAAATCATTAATAGTGCCAGAAAGTTAATAATTATAAATTTTTTTTACCGTTTTGTGCATTACAATTTTTGGTTACCTAAAAATGCCCCGAATCTGGTTGGACCATAAAATTTTGTCTGGTCAGATTTTTTGGTCTGCTCGAAAACCCTCGGACCAGACCAGACCATGAGGAACACTACTTAATACCTTTCCTAGCCCATTTAATCATGAACGGTATATCTCAATCCCACTGTACACTGTACAGATATATTGCAATTCAAACTCCGCACGCATGCATAATGTATGATAAGTGATAATATTAATCCAGGCAAAATCTCCGAAGAAGGAATTTGAGATGAAGGACCTGAAGGCTGGAGGGAATTGATACTTGAAGTTTAAGTGTTAAGAAAACAACGTTATCGGACAACTGAGCAAAACATGTAATATTATATTAGTCATAAAAATCAGTCGAATCCATGCTTCCAGCTCAGCATCTAAACATTAGTCAGTGGAGGGCTCGTGCTCCTTTGTTATAGTTTGGTAACGCGACACTCCTCAGCTAACGTTTCACACTGTGGATGCATGCTGCTTGAATGAACGTTAAATTCATGATTATTTTTTTAAGTCTGGTCTTGACTCTGTCGGGTCTGGCCGTTACAGACGTATTTAACAGGTTTGTAAGTACATAATATACATTTTATTATGGATTTATACTTCATTGTCTAGTACCAGTGTACCAATATAAGAATGTTGTAGCCAATAAAGGACACAACTGTTGAGGCGCACTATTGGTAATTAAATGCTTTCAATCAAGCATAATTTCTTCGCTCGTTACCCACCCGTCATAGTTTCATAACTTTAAAGTAAGCACATTAAGCATTTCCCAAGATTAAGATTCTATGCAAAATATTCCACATGAAAATTAAGAATCCAAACTACCTCACTAATTAGTTATTGTTATTATACTTGTACTAACTATTATAATGTGCATTAACTATTTTAATATTTTAATTAGGTTTCTTGAAGTACAGTGTTGTTGCTATTTACGCAAGATTTCGTTTTTTTCCACAGTGTTGAATAAGTAGGTACTTATTCTTTCGCCTTCACATCTTACTGATGACACAAATAGTTAAACAAAATATCTAAGCTTATTAGGTTTAAATTGAACAGGAATATTAAAATTTGACATTAAAATGAATGTAGTTTGTATCATACTGTTCTACGAAGCCTTAATAAAGCGCATCAGTTATTATTTTTAATAACTTTTGATATCACATTTCAGCTATAAAATTCGTAGAGGATCCAGCAGCAGCAGCAGCAAAGAAGTATTCGAAATAAAATTGTTTTCAGTTATTAAACAGCATGGTCAGTATATACAACAATAACAGTAAAAGTGGATATGTAGGTAAAGCACATATCGGTACTTTTTTATGAGAATTTTTCAACCATTTGACTCTTGGTTTGTAATTTATCTACAATCTTGGGTCTTGGATTACATAATTTGATATCAAGCAAACACACGCTTCTTATAATTAATTAAACTATCTTATCCAGCTCATGTATCTTAATGTCAATGGCAATGTTATAGGGCTATAGGCTTACTAGGCTAGAAAAGAAATATCGCATATGGCATACGAGAATGTAATTAGTCAATTCAACATATCATTCCTTGTACTATATGTTCTACTGCAGTTTTCTGCAATGAGAAAACTCAGTAAATTTTAAAGGTAGATTTTCTTCTGATTTTCAGTAATCTTTGTAACTAGACCACCCCTACAATGCAAATCTTAACAATGTTCATTTGTAGATTCACGTACAGACAAGCGGCATATTAACGAAGAATCACAGTAATTAATAATATGAAGCGTGGAAAAAACGGAAAATACCTACATCATTTTAATTCGCAGAGCCACACTGCTTTGCTGAATTGAATGTTAACATTAATGTACAGTGGCTAGTGCAGCCTCAAGACAGTAATACGGTGTACGGTAATAAACCATAATAACGATAATATATTGCCTTCAATTTAACTTGGTTTGGATACCGTAACAACCTACCTACATTTTGATATGTCAGCGCGGTTAGAAAATATTTCGCGTATTGAAATTAGTGCATAAGACTAATATAATATGTGAATTTGTGAGCTGTAAATTAGATAGCTCGTACTTGCATATCTGACACAAGTGTATAGCATGCACTCTGTATATTTTGGTAGATATCTCAGATGGTACAGAAATAATCAATGCTTTGAGCAGTAACTTTTAATCGTCGTGAAACCACTGTAAAAATCAACATAAATAATGAATGTAATAATTTCCGTCGTAGAAGCTCTATATGCAGTATGATAACCTTAAGGTTTTTAATGGTCATCTAACGTCTAACCAGATTGCAAATTTCTTAGAAGTAAGACTCAATGTTTTTTGTGAGTATGTAATTTCAGGTTCAAAATCCTAAAACTGACGTCAATTCCAATTAAATTTGTCTAAATTTGAAAAACATATTTGTGTTTCAACCTTAAAATGTTGATTGTAGTATCTTCAACTTCTATAGCTTTTAGTTTTATAGCTTAATAGCTGCGTTTGTTTATCTCCTAATGTAGCTACTAATTGTATGCTAATAACAAGGCTGACTAGGTTTATAGTTGGAAAGTTAAACAACGGAGTAAGATTTGTATACATATGGATTATCAAAAAAGTAATTTCAACTTTATCCACTTTATATAAAGAGGGGATGTAAAATGGGCTGAGCATGACATAACCAAAACCAGATTCTCAGTGTACTGTCGTGCTCCTTGTAAGAAAAGGAGAAAAATGAAGAATTTACAATTTTTAAAAGTTATTTTTGCTATAGGGTGTTTGAGTTTTTCTGCATTTGTAGCTGGTGAAGAAGCCGCTTTTCCTCAAAGGTATTTAACTGCTTATCATTTTTTGTCCAGTTTGGTTTTTACTATCTTACTTATACAATTCTATTAGAAATAGTGCCTTTTTAGAATATTTTATTTTGTTTAGCCAAGCAATACAAATATTTTATCAAACTTCGCTATGATTTTTAGTTTAACGTTTGCAAATTCAAATATTTAATTTTTTCCTCTTTTATATTTTGACAGCTCAAGTTTGTGCGGGAATGAGACTGATGGAGTTTACCGTTTCCATAATGAAACTCAGTCTTGCTATAAAGTTGGAGACAAGGGTCCATGTGGAGATCTGATGATCTTCTACGCCCATCCTAAGGATGACGAAGAAGGCCATTGTGACTGTGACTTGAGTTTCCGATGCAATCGCCCCATGATTTATTGGCCGTCACTGGATCGCTGCTTCCTTGCATATGAGCAGGTTAATATTTGGAAATAAAAGTCGTGATTATATAAATAAAATTTGCAAGTGTCCTTTAGTCCTTTAGAGGAGAAGTCGTTGTTGCTTATGGTATTTAAGGATTATGCTTCTGTTCTATTCTATGACCATATACCTCATATTATTTTATTGTTTACCTTTTCAGGGACCATGTCCTGCAGACAGTTGGATCACATTTGGATGGAATTTAGAACCAGCGTGTGCGAGAAATCCATGCACAAGCAATTTCACAGAATTTGATGAATTCTCTCCGAATGAATTCTGGTTTTACTTTGAGAATCAATGTGTTCTCACCGGGACGCAAGGACTCTGCCCATTCTCCAATGAGAAGTCAATGTTTAACGGATTTTCTCATCATGTGGGCCCTTTCTGCAGTCCAGTTACATTTGAGTGTAAATTACCTGAGGTTCCATCCTTGATTTGTGTTCCGGGACAAAAGTGGCATCGAATGACTGGATGTGGTTTGTGGGACACAAAACCTAAAGCTCCTAGACATTCTCATCGTCATTTACAACATGGGAAACATCGTGGGCATGGAAATGGGCCAGCTCGTCATCATCATCGTCACATGAAGGGATTCCAACATAATCATCATCATCATAATCATGAGTTCCATCGTCAGCCGTGGACAACTCCAGCTCCAGCTCCAGCTTTGCCACCATTTCAACAACCATCAGACCTACCACCACAATGGCCACAAGAGCCATTATCCCCAGTTTCATCACCCCTGCCACCAACTGTGACCTCGACAAGGTCAACGAACCAGCAGCGCCCCCTTCCTCAAGTGTATGATCCAGAGCGAGTAGAGTTTAATGGTGATCACAGTCATAGCCATGAGAGTCACATCCAACAGCGTCAACGCAATAGACGTCGTCGTCGAAGAAACCATAACCATGGAGATGGACATAGACGCAGACACAATAAACAAAATCACATGGAAGACGAAGACTTGGACTTGGACGTGGCTCCCAATTACTCATAAGTAGTGAGCTAATATTTAAATAAAATATATTATATAAGCAGAAGGATAGTTTCAGTAATACTGGATGACGTGTACAATTGACACAAGATAAATCTTTTGCCCCTTTTACATTTTAGAATCAGAGCCACTTTTTTTTGAGCCTCTCCAAATGTCTATTTCAAGATGGAAATGGAAACAAAGCTAAGCTTGTGTGCATGTCAGAAGGAGGTAGCTTATTTAAGTGGTAGTTGTATTTCATGAGAAGACATGACCATACTAATATATGCGTAGACATACTAACATACAATGCATAAGTCTCAGTTGTACGAACAGTTATTATAGATACATCTTATTAATTTCTTCTTCTTCTTCTTTACATTGCATTTTTATTCTGCAGCAGCTCAGTGCAAGATGCAAAAAAAGACAATTGAACAATTTATTTATTTTCTATTTTCTCTCTTCCACGCCCCTTTCTCCAAGCTTGAGGCGGAATTTCCTATTGATTTACAATCTTGAAAGTTATAATTTTAATCGGTGAGTGTGTGAAAGGAGAATGTATCCACTGACAGGAACTCATATATGAATTATTGATGTCTAGTATAATTAACTTATTTGAAAAATAATAAATGTGTATATACTCTGACCATTACAAGTTTTCAAAAGGAATAGTTCTATATATCCACAATCCACACCGTCATATAATATAGCACTATCAAAGATACCCCTCTATACCGGCGTACAAAGGTCAACTGCAAAAATCTTCATCATATCATAACATTATTATTATGTGCGGGTACATATATCTTTACATCACAGAAGAAGAAGAAGAAAAAAAACTCAACGAAAACGACTCGCCATTATGTTCAAGTTTTGACGACGGTAGATGAGAATCTACGAGACAGAAAGAAGAACAAGGCAGAAAAATTCACGGGAGAAACACAAACCACTTCCTTCACCATAATAAGTAACAATAAAAAGGAAAACGAAGCGAGAGGAACGCGACGTCAAGAAAACTAAGCAGCAGAGTCACAATGCTGAATGCAATAAGCAAATCATGCTAAAAACAAGTTGTTCCGCTTATAACTATCAACTTGAATGTGTTTGATATCAATCATTAAATTAAAAATTTCTCCATCCTTTTCTTCTCTATATTATGCTGCCGTCTTATACATATACTATAGCACCTACTATATACATAGGTTTGTTTGAAGGGAGTTTAAAGTAGTGTCAGTCTGGAGTCTGGCATCATAATCATACTCATAATTTTAATCCATGCACATGCAAGCACACGCAGCCATGCAAAGAATTCTAATATAGCAACACAAACAGACACACACACACACATCCCCATCCACACATGACGTCAAGCCTTTGGAATCGGGGTAGATGTTGATGTTGAATGTTGAATTTCAAAATGAGAAAAAAAAAACGAGAACTTGTTAAGAATCTGGTCATAAATAATCGTACGAAAAGTGCTATACACACACTCCCATCATTCTTTTTCCTATATAAATATATACCTAGTTTCCATCACGTCCTGGTCGTATCAATAGAAAGCATTCCCCTGTTATATAATACCTTTTACCTTATATCCATTATTTGTTGTGTTTCCCTCGAAACTTTGAAACTTACATCGTTGCATATAGAATGGTTATGTATTATGTAGTACAGGGTATTACTATTGAATTGATTTTATTAGGATTACACTTTTTTGACGTTACACAGAGGACGATGGAATAATGCAGTAGCCGGATCATGTAGTTGGATCAGAAGTTTGGAGTGAGGGCAACTTGTTCCACGTCCGACATCTGCTTTGCTTCTGCTCACCGTCAGAATATAATATCAGAACACACTGCTGATCATCCGATGGGTCCACACAAACAGCACCCTGCACAGTAGCAATGGCCACAATCAAAAAATGTAACAAAGAATTAACTTACATCAACCAAAAACATGCCCCAATTCATTTCCATACCCAAACTCTAAACCAAACTACATAAAATACTCAATCTGCTTTTTTGTAGAGTAGGCAATCCCACCCTATGAAGAACGAATTGTTTCCCCATATATGAAGTATAAAGTTCAAAAAATTTATTCATTGAATGATCTATCTCTATTTTAATGTAATTAAACGTGCTGCTAGTATATTTAATACTATATGTCAGTATAAAGTATAATGCATTTAAACGCTTATTAAACAACCAGATTTTCTAAAACTCTGACTCCGACCTGAACCCATCAAAAAACTGTATACTAACTTATAATACCCTAAAAGTATGATAGGTCTCTCAATTTTTATAATTAAACAGCCACGCACATCTAAAAGTACATATACAAGCATGGAGTTGGAAAGAAGTAATACAAGTGACGACGACGAGTTATAGGCTTCCCATCGTTCAGTGTTCAGTGTAATTGTAATTACAAATAATGCTGGAGATTCCGATTCCAGCTAAGCGACTCGTGACTTGAATTGAACGTTAAACATGCGATATGCTATACTCCTCACTAGTAGACACTGCCATTGCATCATATGTCTTATCTATGTATGTTTTTAGATAGGTAGGTACTTACATATGCATTAATCACTCCTCAGCCCAACACCATCAACGTCTACAATCTACATCTCTGCAGTCTACTCCAAAAGTCACATAGAAACAGCAAGGAACCAGGAACGACTTTTCATCATTTTTATCGTCGACGACCCTTGTGCTTATTTTAATTTACATAGTTTCTCCCAAAGTACACACACACAAGAAATCTTTGTTTGAAGTCTCAGTTTACTCAAACTATTTGACTATTTCACTTGAGGACAAAGAAATATTAAAGAAAGGAAATGTACATTTAGAGTCGTATAGTGTGCTCCACTGTAGAAATTTCAGATCCAGTTTTAACTCCTCAAAATCCAATATCAAATAATATATCAGTACTTCTCTACTGGAGAGAGAAGAATATGGACTTTGAGCGTGACTTGACCTCAGTTCAACTGCTCCCATGTATTCTACTAAAAAAGAAAAAGAGTACCTACATATAGCTGTTGCTATCAGTTTAGATTTAGAAAAGCTAATAAAGATTTGAACTTTGTGTATATTTAGAATCATGCTTTTGTTCCGTGCTATGTAACTGTATACTGTATGCAGTATACGGGAGCCCATTCTAAACGCAAACAAATAATACAGACATTATCAATGAACTCCATTTGCCTCCTTGTCCCTTGTGCTAGTTTTTTTTTGGGAATAAGGCTTAGAACACTGATAGAAAGGAAACCTTAGTAAGACTAGTTTCAGCTTTCAATTTTCCAAAATATATGTGGTATTTTGTAAAGTTTTTGACAATTGATGTGGAAATTGTAGACGCCTTTGAAATTTGAGTCATACACTGGCACTGGCACTGGCACATGGGGTGCCATCCTGCACGACGAAACAATTAAAGCATTCTCTGTATTTTCTTTTTCTTAAATGGGTTAATTTTTAATGGATATAATATTACTTCTAAGCTATTATTACATTCCTTGAAATTGAAAAATAATTAACATTTTACTACCATGCATATGTATTGAAATTCATCCATTCCAAGAAATGTGTGCATAATTAAATTATTTTAATACAAAAAAAATAATGTAAACTTAATTATCTACACTGTACTGCTATAGGAGTGCACGATGAAAAATTTTAATGAGAAAAAATTAATATATACATGTAATGATATTGCATTTTAAATAGATTTTTATTACTTTATGCGCTTTAAAATAGACTGTCCGCCCTGTCATTCCCTCATAAAATCTGAAATAATGCACATTTTAATGAGCTAGACACAGACAGTTTTCAAAATATATATTGAATGGGCCGAACGACCTGACCCTAGGGAAGAGGGTAAAAATAGAAGTACTGTCAACTGTGAGTTAAAGGGTATATAAAAAAAAATAGTATATACTGACAGCGGAACAAAAAATTGAAACGTCGTAAAATGTATCGTCGACCTTTGAATACTTTTGTGCTCGCTACATCTACTACCAACGATTTCCATTGAAATACCTATTTAATAACCGTACTTTTAATATGTATAGTTTTACTAGTTAGGAAAATTTTCAAGTCAGGCTATAATACCAATCGCATTATAATTCGCATAAATATGTTAGACGCTTTGTATGTAACGACGTCTGATGAATTTAGAAAGAAATCCATATACTGACATGTAGCTCAACCAAGCCAAAATGGCCATATCTGCTAAAGTTAAAATATCAGTAGGATTTGTATTTACTTTTACGATGATTGTTGAAGCTTAAACCAAGTGCCTTATGTTCATCAAATCTAAACCCGGTTTATGTTTTCTTAATCTCAATAAACACACAAAAGCAGGTAAACTTCATTTAATATTTCATTTGCTTTTTGAATGTGATAACCAGGGAGGAAATACATTTAGGATCAGGAGCATAAATTATAGTAACAATAGTAATAAATGATAAGGATATGAAATACTCTGGTCCTTTATCACGAATATTATTCTAAGGAAAAAACAGACGAACACTTATAATGTCAATTTGAACATGAACTTTACTTATTCGTACAGGGTTGGATCATCAAATCCGCGGCAAATATACAAACACATGACTATAATATTATTAAAT
Organism: Dicyrtomina minuta; assembly: GCA_949802685.1. Classification (NCBI taxonomy): domain Eukaryota; kingdom Metazoa; phylum Arthropoda; class Collembola; order Symphypleona; family Dicyrtomidae; genus Dicyrtomina; species Dicyrtomina minuta. The sequence continues at coordinate 55,059,229 of OX461810.1, forward strand.
GTAGTGATATGCTTCTAGTAATTGACTGAGATTTACCTAAATGATTTGTACGATAGTGTGTATGGTGTGTGAGTAATAAATGTCGATGGTAGAATACTGAGAATAAGACTTGTATTTTTAATTGAATTAAACTGATGTAAATTGACAATTAAAAGACTGATAAAACGAAAAGTGTTTTATAGAACAGAAGGTTCAAGCTAGTTAGTTGCTGGTTGAAATGGATATGATTTTACATTTAGATTATCCTATAGAAATCAACTCGGCTTCCGGCCGTAGTGGTCATTCGATTACATTACATTGTTATAGAATCTCTTTCCGCTGACCTGCTTAATAAGCAAGCTACACAAAATTCATAAATCATCTTTGTCAATAATGATCAAGCCCATTTATAATTTAGCAACTCAATTCGAGTTTTACAAGAATGTTACGCAATACATAATTCCATTACAATTATTTCATGACTTACATCCGTTGGCATAAATAACATTACATGATTGCACACATAACTCATCTAGAGATTCATCCTTAATGATTACTCGTTTATTACTAAAAAATGTACAATGTAAATAAATTAAGTTTAATCTACCGTATGACTCCCACTAGTCGCCATACTTAACAATATTCACAAGAAAAAATTAATACTCTCGAGACTTAAGCTGATTGGGAAATAGAAGCTATCTGCATTAAAACAAATATCGTCTGTGAAGAACCAAAATTGCCCATATCCATTTCTAGCCAAAAACAATATCCACTATCTACAAAAAATATTGAAATATATTTTCAAATACATGCAAATACAACATTTTGGACTTTTCCAAAGCATGCAAATAAAACATTTTGCATTTTTCAAAAGAATGCAAATAAAACATTTTGCACTTTCCAAAAGTATGCAAATGAAACGTTTAGCACTTTTCAAAAACATGCAAATCGAACATTTTGCACTTCCAAAAAACTCTTAAATTAACATTTTACGCATTTTCATTATTTTGTGTTTCTTATGACATATGTAGCTCATTTTGATTCTAGCTCAAATTGGACTTAGGTCATTTTGGTTCTTCACAGACGATATTTCTAATTTTTTAAAAGTTAGGTAATAAATAATAACACAATACCACAATCGTTCATCACAGTGTAAAAATGAATGCGTGACATATAGCATGTGGTTTCTGCTTGTTTACAAAAAAATAATTTTTTAAAATGTAAATTTGTCAATATTGTGAATACCGCTAAAATGTAATAATAGTATTTCTACACGACGTTTCCTTGTTTTGAAGAGCAAATAAAAAACAGAATTTAGAATTATTCAACTAATATAGTGTAAAATGTAAAATTACATAAAAACAAGCAGCCATATTACAGTACTAATTGAAATAATTACAATGATTTCGATTTTGGAATCCTTACAACTTACAAGTAGTTATTGTATAATTTTTTCCTCTAAGACTCCTCGCTGATGTTGTATGGATGAGCTTCTTTTCTAGTATGTGTTTTCATATGTACTGAAAGTTCAGACAGGTATAATAGCACAGCACAGCTCAACGATTCAGCAGTAGTAGCATGGGACGAGAAGAAGGAATCAAGAGCAATTAAATTAACTCAGCGAAGGTGAAACGTAGATCACTTGAAAGACAAGTTTCAAGCAGCGATAGAAATTGCAAGATCATAATTTAATAGTATCCAAGTCTTAGCCTATATTATTATTATAACTTACCTTTCCACCTACAGTTCCTACCTGCTTACATAGAACTCAAAAATATGTATGTACCTACTTACATAGAGCGAAGCACGTTTACTTACGTTTTAAAGTATTATTTGCAGGAGAAAATCCGGTTACACTAGTCAATTTTGAGCGTTGATCAAAAAGCTTTTAGCACAAAGGCTCCAAAGCTATATGGTGCTAGTAAAAGTGTTTTAGATTTATTATATACAAAATATTGTACATTACAAATTGAACTAGGCAGAATTAGTATGTAAGTTAAATTCTAGCACATATAGAAATACGAAATATCTTTATCAAGATTTCATTTTGTAATGTACGCGTGCACAGCTCAGCTTTGTGCACTGCATGTATTTTTACTATACAGATTTTATATTTATAAAATGATAACAGCACGAGAACAACATAGGAAAAACAGTAATAGCTGGTACTGGTAGTATAGTGGTGTGATACTTGTAAAAACTGAAATCCACCATTCAGGTGTGTACAGATGTGTGTAAGTAGGTAGGTATTTCATGCCTCTCCATAAAGCAGTCTACTGTCTGGTCGACCCTCAACTGCAAACTACACAAATACAACAAACAACAACAATAACATAGTAATAACCACAACCACTGACAACACGATTTATAGACGCACGGGAAATAAATTTGAGGCAGAATCCCAAATTACAATGCAGGGTGACGTTGAATTTGGTTGAATAAAAGAGTAATCGTTGAGCAATGTGCGCTCTCTGTGTAATGGAATGACGGGTCGCAATGCAAAAATCCTTTAACGCAAATATATAGTCTGTATTTACATAATATAATGTAAAGTCCTCACTCTCGTAATTATCTGGAACTATTTAACATATTCTCTCCAAATATGTACAAAACACGATTACAAATAACGATTCAATATTTTATGAGGGAAAAAAATACAGAAACAAGGGTGATGCTCTGATGATCTTCTATCCATTTTTAATTTGTAATTAGAGAGAGACAAGTGGGCGACTCTGATTTTAAAAGTGGATTGCTGGTAGTTTGTAACTAAATGGTGGAAGTATACAGAATATGGCGGAATTTGGATTTAAATTAAAACTCAAAGGGGAACACATATCGGGAGCTATATAGGACATAATGTAGGACATCCACACAAAAGACGTACTTACGTAGAGGAGAAGGAGGCTTAAAAAAATATGCAAAATCGGGAATTTAAATTTCAAATTGTTCCCTCTGTGATTATGCTGACAGGACAATGTCAAAAAATGTGCAATTTACATAAGAGAAATTGTACACACCTTTCCACATCACATCACGCACATAACACGCTACACTCAAAAGAGAAAAAAATCATCAACATCGAAATGAAAAACGAAATTCTCCATGCAGGTAAGTAGTTATAATTTCATACGTATACAGAGCTTCTATTGTATTTTGTGCAGACAATTTAAATTCGTGCAGTGGACTGAACACGTTTTTCGTTTTGGCTCACAAACATATTATATGTACAATGCAGACTTTAGTTCTTCAATATTTAGAGTTTTTCAGTAAAATAAAACATTGCTTTCAGCCCAAGTAGTAAAATGTAGTTATTTAAGGACATACAGATACGCTCCGATTTTGAAGTTTATGCGCGAGACAGTCAATGGACGAATAATTTATTCCACCCCAACAGTATATATATACTGATCACCGGCGTATATATATATACCGTTTATGATATATATACCCTGTATTCCTGTAATGTTATTTCCACTGCTGCGACTTCGCCTGTAGTAACCTACCAAATCCAAACTAATCTGGATAAAATTTATGCAGATTTACTTGGATGTCACTTTGAAAACATTCACACTTGTTTCCTCTTCTGTCTAATTACATCATCTCCAAAAGTATCGAATCGATTCTTTCTAAATCTGCCGTAACTAACATTTCAGTCGTCATAGGTGTAGAGTGGGAAAATTTAATCAGTCTCGCAAATGACTGCCTCTATTCTTTTACATGTCTTCTCTATGTATATGTGATGCAGCTGTGTGACGTTTGTGGTACTTCACTCGCATTTAATTGCATACAGTTGATGTACAGACAGAGAACAGAGTACAAAAATGTCTTGACATTTCCTTATATGCAATATATTAGTAGGCATCGATATGCCTGCCTCACGATGGGGCGCATGCCATTATGCCATTCGTATTCTTACGTTTATTGGAGCGACAGCACTTTTGAGGGTTAAAAAACTGCAAATCATCCTATCTGTATATACTGTTGTACAGTAGGTAATTTAACAAAAGTAACAATTTAAAAAAATTTACGATGCTTTTATGTACTAGGAAAACAATTTTCCAGTCATGTTTTGCTTAAACTTTGACACAACGCAAAAAAAAATTGTGTTTTTGAAAGGTGCTAAATTGCTTTCCAAATGATTCAGATGCAATATCCAATAGATTAGCCGAAAGCAAGTTTTTTGTTTCAAGTATACTTAAGAGTGTTTGAGAAAAAATGGGGTAGCATATTTTGCACTTTGAAAGCAACGACGAGGACGACATGTTAAATATCATATTGCGTTCTCGATATGTATTCTGATTTCTGTTCCAGGCAAAGTATATACTCATAGGTACAGAGCACTCAAAGAATTGTCAACGATATTATAATTTGTAATTAAGACGTACTGTGGTGCCACGTGCGGCAGGCTCATTAAAGCATAACTCATGAGAATCATAAAAACTTTTATTATACGATGGTGTCAAAAACAAAGTAAGACGTCAACTAATGTTTCTTCCTTGAACATGGAATTTTATTCTAGGAACTACAATTTTCCATTTAGCACTGCCGTTCATATGTCAAGATGAAAGTGAGTATCCATGTAGGTACTAATTAATTTGACACCTACAGACAGTAAACCCAAAACCAGAAGATTAGCGTATTTTTTGTCAGTTCATAACATGAAGTGTGTCAACATTACTGTTAGTTTGGAAAAATTCAATCACAATATTTGCATGCATTCACAGTTTTTGTTTATAGTGAAGTAATTGACAAGAGGTACTGATAATTTGCGTATATTATCTGCGTAGGTATTCACCACGTGAACTGCTTTATTACAGACTCAGATTTTGAGACCACTTCAAAAAATTTAGAGTAAGTAAACAATATGCTCCAAATAAATAATGACCAGAGTTTCAATTTATTATAATTTTATTTGATATAAATTGGAATTCGTTTTATCCATTTAAATTAGCCTTGCTCTGACCTGGGAGACACTTATCCTAAATTGCTTAAATTAAAACAACAATGATAACTGCAGATACAATTTATACATGTTCCAAATTTTGAGTGTCCAAATATGTGCGTAATATAATCGTGTAGTCATGAAGTAGAATTTAAGGTTTTAATACAACCAAGTTATTATAGAATAAGAAATATAAATATGCATCACCATTTTTTGCATCTGATTGGATATTTAAATGCATATATTTTGACTGCACGTATCACTGACACACTTTAAAAATTTGTAATAAAATTAAAGACAGATATACATGTGGTACTTATAGTTGCGGCTTTGCGATTGGCGTCGGCATTCAGCGCCATACAAAAAAACTCAAGTCAACTCACATATATATGAAATGAACGGAGCGCATCCCATTAATTTTCCCATCCAGGGCATCATGTCTTTTATCCAGACGCTTGCTGTCAAATCGGGGTCAACGTGTACGTCGTAAATAGATAACCTCCAGAGAGATTTCAAAGTTGTACTTGATTTATATTTTTTTTTAAAGATTTTTATTTACTTTAACACTGCTCAGCACTATTCTATAATTTCTATAATATGGTTGATGTGGTTGAATTTAAAATACTACCAAAGTACTGGTGTGCATATTATTACTATGTGGAGCAGAGGTCCCCATAAATCATGCCAACACTGCACTGGTTAATTTTAATATATATTAATTTTATCAATTTCTATGAGAAAAACAAGATTTCATTTAAACGTAACCACAGTCCCCATCGTGTATGTTCCTATATTTATTTTGCAACCGATTAATTTTAGACTTTAATAGATTCCATAGGCATGTATGAAATATTATTACGACAAACATGTCCAGCCGAAGGGGTAAAAATAAGCCTAGCAAGCGATTTGAAGTTGAACTGTAGCACTGTCAAGTGTATTATTAATATGTTAAGCAGTCCCATTCCCCATCCATCAATTTTTTTATCAAGCTCAAAAACGTCCAGTAAAGAGATCCAGTAAATAGAAATAGCTCTCCTGTGAAGTAACACAACTTTGACGTTTTTAACACATTATTTTATTGGATTTGTATCTTTTGGAATTATGCAGCCGACTATAAAAAAACTTACAAGAAAATCTCATTTCCCATAATCAATCAATGCTGTGGTATGGAATGGCATGATATATATAGAACTATATGCAATGTTTAACATCAAATACTAGTTTACACGTAGTAATAACATGTAGTATAGTAAGCAACAAGCCTACAAGCAAAGGGAGAGTCATAATTCCCACAGTCCCCACAAAACAAACTGACACTGACGCACAGTCATATTATGTCATAAGCTTAAGATTTACTTGCGATTAGATGCTATTGGACCGAACTGGACTTTGAAATATCCTGATTTCTGATGTGTGTAAAATGCTCTTCGAGTGGCATGATTTTTCTCTGACTGTCGTCGTCATTTAGTAGTGACGTCCTTCTTAGAAAATAAACACAACCTATTTTTTAGCATATCATTACAACACGTACTTACCAACCTATTAAGCATGGCATACTCACTACATAGTTTGTGTTTGTATTTATTTTCATTACACTACATGGACTGCATCAGTTTCTTGTTAATTTTTCATAATGAGAGTGTCGAGGAGATTAGGGTTACTACGTAGCCTATCATCATTATTGCAAGCACGTCAGCTCCTGGGAATCTGCTGAAGAGTTGTATAATTTTCCATGCTACTACAAATATACAGCATAAAAAACAGGAACAGGAACACACACGAGGGATAAAAGCTAAAAGCACATGACACCTAAACACACACTCACACTCACTTTCCATGTCTCGAACAAAATAAAACCTGCATGTGATTTGTACAGTATGAGCCAGAACCAGATGAGGAATTAATTTAAAATGTGACTGGTTTACGATTACGATTACAAACAAGCTACAACTTTAAACCAAGACGAACCCTTGCAAATACTGATACATATAACATAGTATTCCAGAACGTCAGCGATTATAAATATGTACATAGTTACATATTAAATTTCAATTCTGCATTATTCACATGATCCTGAGAATTATATCAGTACAACAAATATTAAACAGAAGAAATTAATGATAATACCTATAGAGTGCCTAGAAATGGTTTATCAGAGCAAAGAAGAGTCTGCTCACTCAAGCCAAACGCGTCAACGACGTGGACGTCAACTTAACGGTCAGATGAAAATGATCTGGAATTTACACATTAGATTGTAAGATCATAAACATGTGCCATATGGAGATGAAAATAGGAAATCAAATTTAATCAAGTATCAAGGGAAGACAAGGATTTAGATTTGAGACTTACACAAGAAATCATATGAGCAGCACATGTCGTGTCATCCCATCATTTTCTCTGTATACAAACACTTAATCCACATAGCATCTTTTTTCTATTTACAAATTATATACATTGGTTCAATATTTGTATTGGATTATATAATGGAAAATGTGAGGGCATATTATATAGGAAGTCATATCTTTCTAGTGCTGTAAGTAGTTCCTTATGTAGTGCATTATATCAGTAGTAGTGATGCAGTCGACGTTCAATTCAGTCAGATAATTACTCTCGAGACAGTAAGTTGGAAACATGACTTTTAATGTGGTGAGGATTATGGCCTCTGACTAAAATGAAAATTCAAAGAGTTCCAAGTGGAAATGAAGCTAAGCGGGTTGCGGACGACAATGATTTTGATTTAACTTGGCAGTTGGCGTTTGAATGTAGAATTTGAATAGGAATAGGAATACAGGGGGACGTACTTTTCTAAGACGTAGCCGTAGCCCATGCATTAAATTACATGTAATTAAGTATAGAAGTGTAGAATTGCTGATACTACATGATATTCGTGTTCGTGATTTTTATCAGAATCATAATTTGCAGTGGAGCTTCATGAATATTATAGTGTGTGATCATATCAAATCAAGTATGCTACGCTCATAGCCATAGATTGCATGCCAATCCCAATACAAGAACATTTCGTAAGTAGTAGTAGACACCAGTACCAATACCAGTACCAGGCATCAGGTACCACCGGTACATCCGTGCTGCTATGGTATGGTATGGTATAGTATGGTATGTTATGTGATAAAAGCTATAGATAATTATTGTAACTGCAGGGATAATTTGTAGATTCGAATTAAGTACGCCTTAACATAATTTCTAATTTAATATTTACATTTATTCGAAAATAATTAATACTTCCTATGCCCTGGATGACTATGATTAGTGTGGTTGTAAGTAGACCAACTATAGTGCTTAGTGCTTAATGAGTGCTAGTTAAAATAAATACATATGATTATGATTGTTTCCATTAACCAAAGTCCAAATTAACAATGACTTAAGTGCAGAGTACAGACACACAGCAGCACTTTTCACAGTAGTTTGGAGGTGTAGCTGAAGTGAAGAAGAATACGAGGAACAGGAATCAACCATGCAAGAATTTCAATGTCAGTTTAAATGTTAAAATGCTTCAAAGTTTAAATTTTAACCTAGGAACAATAGCAAAAGCCTGTAAAATTAATAAATAATACTGAATGCAGTTCCAAATATTAATGCCAAGGATTGTTAGTTGCTAGGTGGTTACATCTCTATACACGTACTACGTGCTACACTGCATGGAACTTGAAGGAGGCCACAATCAATATAAACCATAAATCAAATTCAAAACACACTTTTAATCGATAATAATAATGATCGCATTGCATAAACAAATGGAATAATTAACTACTTGCTTATAATTATGATGTACTATACTGAATACTGAGTAAGTACGTAATTCAAATGCGATGACAATGACACACTCATGTCAATGTGTGTGCATTGTGCTTTTTTTCTTTGCCGTCATCATCGATGTTTATCGTAGCCAGTATAATATGCGGAGTCGTAACTCATCATCTAATTCCCACCCGAACCGGAAATGCGTTCTATAATAATTAATAAACAACTCTTCTTCATTAACTTGCTGAGTTTCAGTGCATTGCATTGCAGTGGAAGCAACATTTGAAATTGATGGACTATTCATACTCACGTTGTTGTCACTGCGTGTTTGTATATTGCTCTGTTGATTTTGCTGGTATCTCCTGCATTAATTAACTGAATATAAATATAAAATATAATGATATCACTTTTCACTTAAGAGGAATTTTAATGCATAATAGTAACATCGCTTACGCAGCTATTGGTAACTACGTACTAAACTAAATTGTAAGTACTTTCATACATATTTCTGTTTAGATTAATGCTACTCATGTCCTGATTCATGCATTCGCTGCGCCGCAGGTTCTTGATTGCTCTATGAGCTTGGAGGGAAAGTTTAAAAACATTGACGTCATGTATTTTCAAATTAAATTCAATTTGGAAGTTTCCATTTCCGGGAATGGTGATCAACGACAATTTTAATTAGTCATTTGAATTTTAGTTACTAGTATAATAATATCATAACCCTGGCCCTGTCGATTGCCGCCTGGCCCTGACAGGATGCGTTGTATTGTACCTTCTTGTGGACATTCGATAAAGCTGAATCATTTTTATTATTTATTTTGTCCATTAGTGTACAATGTGCATTTGCATGCAGTTCAAGGAAACCAAACTTACGACTTTTGTCACTTACTCAAATTATCCAGATTTCCTGCCGGAAAAGAAATGAAATGTGAGATGTATAACAAACAAGACAGTTGACAGTGGGGATAATTGGACCAAAATTGAACACGCATTTTATTTAAATATAAAAGCTATCAGTGTGGATAAGAACATGCTTCAACATTCACCCAAATTAGGCCTCGCCATGATACTTGGTAGGTCCTGCTGATTATTAGTCATTCGGCAAGAAATTATTAGTACTATAGTCATTAATATGAAACAACCCAAAATCACGTCAGATCCACATGTCAAGGTTTAAATTTAACTGTTTGTTCAAACTTAAAGCAAACAAAACATTTTCCGCCGAGGACAAGATAGTTTGGACAAGATAAGCCGTAGAAAATGTGATTTACATGATTCATTTTGTGTGCCCTACGCATTAGTATGATTTTAAAATCTCCAAACATAACCTCAATTTAATGTTTGATGTATGTATTTATTAATATTTAATATATTGATTTGTTGTCCATCGTATCGGCAAACGTATTGTTAAATTACAATTGATTTGAGTTGAAAAAAGCCATTATCTAAATGCAGTATTCTTCAAGTGTCAACAAATTAATAACGGCAATCATTTATCGCTAGACAACTATACAGGCAGGCTGCAAGACAGTTTTAGGAATGATATCAGCACAAATCAATCAAATTCATCACTTGTCAGTGGTGACAACTGACACTACATCTGCTGCTGGTGAAGGATTTAATCCCCAGACCCCGTACCATGTGGTAATAAGAATCATTGCTTTTGTTTTTTAATGCAGCTCAGATATAGGATTACGCAAGAAGGGCATTAATAAATATCTTTGGACTACTGAAGTATGGAGTACTGCTAATGCGTATACCTGCATTAAACAAGCAAAAGCTTGGTCACTTAACTATGACATATTCATTTAAAATAAACCTGTCATTATAAATATTTACTATCGCATACAGGACATATAGAAGCGGAAACCAGTTTTATTAGGGATGCTATTATTTCTTGAAAATAAGCACCTAAACAGCATCGTGAACGTATGGCACCTACAGATACAACATTCAGTAAAAGAGCTGGGGACATCCCATGAAATAGAGATAACATCATGAAATAAATGTATCCTCAGAATTGTATCATTATGAGCTTTTATGTCCCATAAAAAGTATCATGTTGAATAGACATTGCAAATTTTCCACGTGGACACAGGACACAGGACATCGAGATACCAGATCCAGCTCTGTAAATGGTACACGAGATTGTGTGACAGACAACAAAGTCAACGTGGCAATATCAACTCCTGTCCTAGTCGCCGTGCCCTGTCCTCTCATTTTACAAATTAAATTAAATTTATTATCACATATCATCTTTACAGCAAGTTAAAAGGTAGACCCATAACCGTGTACTTACACAGATCATTAAATTAGCTTGTTTGACAGTATCTTCTTGGATATGACATGTCACCGTGTTGTAGAAGAATCCACTTTTCAAAAACATATTGTACAAAATAAAATGGTAGAGAAGATGCAGGAATAATAAAAATTATGTAGACACCTGCCATTTTTAAAATCTCGTAAGCTCAACTGCTGATGGAGACAAATGTATGTACCGTAATTCATGTGACAGATGCCGAGCGTTTCGGTCGTAAGTTGCAATACATGCAGGGTCTCTAATATAAGTCTGGTCTCTAATAAAGACCGGGACTCTATACATATACCTCGTCCTACCTCACCGTAAGTAGTGATGCTTTTATATGCATCTCAAACATTGCTGTTTGAAATAAAATCTGGCTCTCTATTAATGGTCGGGTTGTAGCAGGAATGTATAAGTTCGACATAGAATTCTGGGTTTATGTAAGAAGAAATACGGTACTAGCATCAATTGTACGTAATATAAAGAGAATTGAAAAGCATTCATGTCTATTGAGTATGACAAGTACTTCTGGCCAGCAACCGCATTTGCAAACAACTTATACGACTTACGAGGGAACCTTTACAACCGGGCGTCGCTAAACCACCCAAGCTATTTTTTTCTGAAAAGAGCATGTAAAAAAAAGTAGGGTAGCGTCAATCATATTTCAGAATGGGCCTTTTTATTTGCCACAGGAATTTTTGAATACATAAATTTGCTAATGTTAATTAAACGGACGCCATATTTAAATATATTTTTCAGTCTTCAATTGTGTCTGCAGGCTTCATTTCTCAACCGATTTTGATAAAATTTATAGTTTTGTGTTCGTTACAATATTTTCCAAAATAAAATTTCTCAAAATTTGAAAATTCAAAAAAAAAAAAGATTTTTTCCAAAAATTCGTCATTTTAATAGGGCTTCAAAATTAATTAACATTTATATTTTTCTAAAAACCAATTTAATAGATTTTTAATAATCCACAATTTGATTTTTAGATAATAGTGAAAAGATAAAAACTCTAATGTTTCTCGAAAATCGTATGAAAATTGAAGGAGGTATAGTACAATTTTGATAAAATCATAGCGTGGAAACATTTCACTTTTAAAATAATAACGAAGTTTTGAAAAAAAAACTTTTTTTTTGAATTTTCAAATTTTGAAATATTATATTTTGGAAAATTTTGTAACGATCACAAAACTATAAATTTTATCAAAATCGGTTGAGAAATGAAGCCTGCAGACACAATTGAAGACTGAAAAATATATTTAAATATGGCGTCCATTTAATTAACATTAGCAAATTTATGTATTCAAAAATTCCTGTGGCAAATAAAAAGGCCCATTCTGAAATATGATTGACGCTACCCTACTTTTTTTTACATGCTCTTTTCAGAAAAAAATAGCTTGGGTGGTTTAGCGACGCCCGGTTGTAAAGGTTCCCTCGTTAGTATTAAATCAGTCTGTATTTACTTGATTTTTCTAACTATCACGGGTTAAATTTTCAATCATTGTGCGATTCTGATTACATATCTAAGCACTATCATTACAATTCGAAAAAGTCAAAAACCAATTTATTCCATTCGGGTTCGGACAAATGTAGACAGCACAAACGATGGTACCTGGTGTGCCAGGTATAGGTAATTATAACTTCAGTTGTAGATGTATTAGGTGTCTAATCTACGTGTACTTGCATGTTGATGTAGTTATATCCGTGCATTTTTATTGATATTGAGATTGCTATATAGGCATTTTAAAGATTACGATTGACGCTTCAAGATGGAAGATAAAAATGGTGATGTGATAATGATTTGCAGTGGTGTAGTTATGTACCGTATGTCTTCCAATAGATCACCCGCTGCCTAATTCAAAAAATATCAATTTGACTCTCAGTCTATGAAAAAGTGCATGCGTGTTGGCTATTTACGTATGTAACTAGCGCATGGTATGTGCATGGCGTAAAGTATAAGAGGACCCGCGGTCTATTGGAGACTCGCGATCTATTGGGGTCCCGCGGTTTAATGGAAGATATACGGTAGTACAATATCGTGATAGTATCAATTTCAGTTTTATGCTGAAGCAGCAAAAGGGATAACAAAATACAAATGCATACAAGACAAAAAAAAATGTAATCCGTTGATAATTTTTGCAGATCGTTGATCGTTTTCACTAACCATGTCCATGTTGGCCCTAATCCTATCACGCTTACCATAAATTGCCCGTTTACACTGTGTGAAGAGCGAAGGAAAGATCATCACATCGGAGCCAGAGACAGAAATCCAGATCAGATTATTGCGGGCAAATCGACTTGAAACTCTCAAAAGTCAAAACTGTTAGTGATAAAATAAATCCTTTTTTAATCCTCCGTGCTATCAGTATACAATTATTATTATCATGTAATTTAGATAGGATGGTATTTTTATGCGTTAGACACATGCATTATTAGTTAGTTATAAGGTCGTAGCTAAAATGGTAATGGTAATATAATGGCAATAGGTCCGGGGCTATATAATAAAACTTAAAACAAAATATTATTTTTTACACTTCCCTCGGGACGAACTTGTCTGCACGTTCCCCTGGTTTTGGTTTTCATTGTGATCTTTGCGTGCATAATAGTGTAGGATTGCACTGCATTGTGCGGCTACACTTAATGTTTACTGCTGCCCTTCTTCTTTTCTGTTTGGATCTTCCATCTCTTACTCGATGAAACATAACTACGTCCTCTATTCTCTACTCAATATGCTCAGTATCGCATTTGAATCCCATGCATAGTTCAGATTGTTGCTGGCTGTTGATCCATGAGGCAAGATTGAACATTGAACATGCAATGTTTCAAAATTTTTTATGATATTAACCACACAAAAAAACTTAACTTTCTTGTTCACAGTGCAATACTGAATTTGATGGTATCATTATCCTCCGACTCTACCTGTGTACCGTACAAGCTTATTTTAAAATAATAGTATCCATGGTATACCTAACTAATATGAAGCGTCTTCTTCAATAGGGAATTGCATGCCGAACCGATAAAGTACAAAGACAAACGCGATTAGAATACGAAACCATTTGAATATGTAGGCGCTTATATGGCTAGGGATATTCTACAATCCAGAATTCTATCCAATAATATAATATTATCCATCCAAATAATAACACAAAGCATGAAGATGCGTAAACTAATTTCGTACAGATATGGGATGAAGACTGCTTAGTCCCTAAAACTGAAATAAAACACCGCAATGGTTTCCTAAAAAATTCGAACCTTATAAATACGAGATAATGGATAAGGCTTGGTTTGGAATGCCCATGGCTTGGAAAAAATATTGTAAATTGGTATCTTTCTGTACATACAGATTTCTCTCTCAAGTGACGTTCTGCACGCACGCCATGTGGAATTTCCTCGTGATAAATATATTTCATGACTTCATGAGATATCTGAATTTTAGAGATATTGTCAGCATTTTCTCATTCAGTCATATGGTTCAAAGTAAAATTTCGTTAAACAAAGTATCAGACTTTTATGCATTTCGTTAAATATTTTGCAAAATATTACTACGCTAATAATATGACTTGTAGATTGTTTTGTGACCATTGCATTGCATCGTTTCAATATTAATCATACTAAAATTATGGTTTGAGGACGACCTACACGGAGTTTTTAAACGGAGAAAATGGATATAGACAATTTCATGTGTCAAATTTTAAAATGATGAAATACAAACCCATTTCCTAACCAGGTTTTGAGGGGAAATAGATCATAAAGTTGTGGGAGTAGTTTGCGTAGTGTGTAATACTCTGATATGGGTACAGATATTTCCTAAGTTCAATTACATCGATGAGTACTGACATACATACATACATACATACATACATACATACATACATACATACATACATACATACAGTGTACGTCCTGAGTAGGTTCTGTGAATATTGCTCACGGCCTTAACTAATCTAAACATCCCGGGAAACAAATAGTTAATAATCATCCCGACGTTATAAATCACAGCCACTCATATGGAAATGAAAATACTGATTTATTTATGCCAATACAATGTGAAAATATTTCACATGGAGACTGCCTCGTCGCCGAAATAAATATATATTGCATTTAACCTTCCAAATTCCAAATCTCAAATCTAGACTCCACGCCTAATATCCTCTCCGAGCAAAGGATGATTCAGCAATGCACACGTAATTACTACAGATATCATTATATATTTTGACCTGCCAACTCCGCACAATTTTTGTTTTCAGTTTCAATTTTATGTGCAATCCCACATCACTATCGTTAGTTTCACTTTACTTTTAATAACAGTACCAAAAATAAATCTGACTCACTGAAAACTGATGCTATACATGTACATACTGAGTCAGCGAATTAAAACTTTGTTTCCTTTATATTTTAGCAAAGCAAAAAATAATATGTCATGCTTCAATATACGCAAGCATTTGAAAGTAATTACACTTTACTAATAATGCGGAAGGGAAAGTTTGTAATAGGTATGAATTTTTCATTTGCTTTAGCTTGTCAAATGCCACTTGCTCATAGGTATATTACAATGTATTTGGATTTGATTTTGGCAAGAATCGAAAGTTCTTTCTGTTTCCCGTCAAGATAATAAGGGAGGATTTCTAGTGTACTTGAGTTGTGTTGACTTTGACAGGGAGAGATATTCCATCACGCAAAGTCTATGTTTCCACAAATAGGTAATTTAGAGCTTTCAGCACCCAAAGATAGGACAAAACACTGAGAAGAAGTCTGAAAAGTTACACTGTAAAAAGTTAGCAATATGTGTGATGAATGATGATTGTTTAACATGGAAAACTTTGGCACCTGAATTTGATTTTTTAACCTAACTGCATTGGAAATAGCCCATTTCATCGCTGTAAATGATGATTCATACCACATGGAACTTTGCACCTTCAAGGACATTATATACATAGGTACCTACTTTGATTTAAAATTGTAATTTTATAGGTAGCACGTATACGATTGTGCATGTGCATCTGTAACAGTAGATTTTTAGATTATAGATCACGTGAGCTACAAATGCACATTGTGTTAATGCACTCTGTAGGTTGTAGGGTTCAAACAATTGGATCAATTAATAGTGCGTTGTAAACTTGTAAATGGCAATGACAAAGGGGTTTCGTCTTAAAAAAAACATTAATGACAAAGACAATGACACAGCCAAAAGGTGCATTTTTTAAAGAATAAATACATGATTCATGCGTCCTGGAGAAGCGGCGCCATGTCACCGTTATTAGTAATAATAAGAATCAGGTTACAGATAAGGAGATAATAAGGCTCCATCATCGCAAATGACTAATTTACTTGGAAATAATTTTAATGAATTTCTGCACACTTAAAGATGCTTAAAATTGAAATGGTCGAAAGGTATCTCTGAAGTCAGTCTGGGTCTGGACTCTACTATAAGGAGTAAGGAAAAAAGAAATGCATAAATCAGGCTATACTTTACTCTAGTGACTGGTGTTGGTAGATGAAGATAAAGCTGACTTTACAAACAACCAAATACAGATTGTGACTTTACTGTAGTACAGATAAATATATGTACAGTTATTTTACTATTAAGTGGTTACTTGGTTACAAACCCCTGTTTGGTGATCGCAGCATTCCACACTTTACACATCATAACAATTTGCCGTCGAATTTTCTGACTCTGAAATTGACTCGTCCTACACTGATATATTCTACATCTACTGCCGTTATGCGCACTGCAAGATGACCTAGTTTGTCGGTTTCGCAGTTGCAGTTAGCTCTCAAAGCTAACCACATTTTATTTGCCTTGTATTCCAATTTAATTCTAGCCATCATTAAAATATATATGCATGAGCATGTAGTGATATGTGTCTGCACATTTACACAGAAAAAATAGCGAGGCACAGTATAATTATATTGACTGAATTGCACGTCTTACTTTAAAATAATTAGTGGCAATACATAATTTCCAGTCAGCTCCACACTTATACCTACTTTATGCAGCCCAAAACAATTGGACCATGTAAAGAATACAAAACTACAACTACAATATGATATTTCGCTACCACAAAGTCAACATCAAAATTGAGTGTAAAAACATATTTAACTATTTTTTTTGCTTCTGTTATCTCAGCTGTACAAATTCAAATGCCTTTAACCAATGTAGAAACTACTGATTCACCTTTTAATTTATTGTTCAACGACTTTCTACGTGCAGTAGTAGTAGTAGTACGTACATAGGTATTTTATCTTTGAGATTCTAAAGTTGTAATTAAAGTGAGAAAAGGCTGATTGACTTCGCTACGACCTCTGTTGACAAATTCCCCGTGAACCTCAAATTGCATCGCCGTCTGACTTTAATCACGTAGAAGGTGGACGTGTAATCTCGAACCACTCAGCGATTAATCACAAAAAAAAATCAGGAAAGCTTTTAAGTCCGTCTGTCCGACACGTACTTTTAATTTTCACCTACTGAAATTGATAGCAAACTCCCTCACTTGAAGTTATTGAACATACATTATGTAGTTAGCGTCAATAGTTCAAAAGGTAGAGTTTATTTCAATTCCATAGTATAGTGAGTGATCTACTTTTCGAGAACACGCTTTGTAAATAGAGGTAGGGTGCTTACACTGAATGAGCAAACAAAAAGCTAAATTTAAATCGGTCAGTCCTCGTTGTCAGTGTGTGTAAAATACAAGTTGAAGTACAAAATAAATACTACTACCGACAATAGAGAGATAATTTGCCAACGAATAACAATGCAAAATGAAATCTACATTAGTAATTTAACGGGAAATTTTTACTTGTATGAACTGCCACGTGAATGTAAATAATAATGAGATTAAATTCCAACGAGATGAAAATTATTACTGTGTACCTTATAGTAAGCCGACTTTGATGAACAAATTATTGGGTGATATAAGAGAATTTACATAACTACAACAGCAAATAAATTGATGGATTAAATTAATTTAAGAATGTATAGTGTGCCGTCGCCGACTGAAAGTTTTTTTATAAGAACAATAATAGTATTTATTGCGGACTTATTTGAAATTGACAAATTGTATGTACCAGAAAAAAAACATGTAAATAATTTGTTTTTACAAAGATGCTTAACTAATTTAAGCCTTATGACCACGTGATATTTAATGTGATTCTTATTTTCATCAATAATGTGTGTTATTTGTTATTGTTTTTATTTTGTAACTACCATTTAGCTCTACCTCCTTTGTAGAGAAATATAAATAATTATATATTATACATATTACAATAATATATAATACGATCTTCATGTCATTATTTTTTACCGACACTCAACCAACATACTATATGTACTATATGCGTGAATGCGTCACAATCTTTTTTTTTTCGTTTCATTGCTCACACATGATCATCCTCCTCATATGAAATAATAATTATTCATAAACCAACTACATTTACTTAGAACATATATATCAATTCACTCATCAATTTAAATTAACCTTTTAAAAATAGCAACATAGAACACAAAGAACATCACTACATATATGTATAATAGTACATCTATTAATTACTTATTTTATGCCTATATCTATTTAACAATACTCTCCCACACATTATTAATAATAGTCTTAAGTATTCGTACTCATACTCGTTAAATCTACACTAATATTATTGTGTACATGTACATAAATGTGTTTGTAAATACGTTATAGTAGTATTACATATAATAACGTGTCACTGCTATTAAGCAAACAACTTTTAATTTTTAGACCATCAGTATGCATATAATTATTATTGCTACACAGACGACAGACATATATTCGTTATGTATTTTCTATAGACATGAAAATAGCCTGAACATTATTTTAATAACACTTTGTATTAGTCTCATGATTTTCATGATTGAACAATGACAATATATTTTTTTTATATCATTAATTATTACGAAAATAGTTTTCGGGGTTTCCCTTCCATTTCAAATTTTCTACCAGTTGTAAATTTTATGTATAATATGTATATTTTGTTTGTCGTTATAAAATGCAGACTCACACACAAACCCTTGCCTTCCACTGACATCTTCAAAATTCCACATCAATGTCAACAAGTTTGAAAAGTTCATCTGTTTAATGTTCAATAATGCTTCCATTTAGGATTTTTTTATTACGTATCATATATAACGCATTATATAATATTATATTACGATGAGTGAGCATGGCAATTTTATGTACATGTCCCCTCCATAGAAAATATTATGACAAACTCGTAAATTCGTGTCGTGATTTTTATGAAGTAGCTATTGGTAGGTTAGGTATGTAGAGTAGAGATGTAGAGAGACTATATAGGGTCTATGGGCACTTAATTTATGTAACAATACACTATAATATGTAAGTAGGTAAGCATCGTAAACTTATCCCGATTTGATTTCTATAGGTTCATCCCTCACTTATGACTTTATTATGTTTAACTTTAAGCCTTAGTTTCCTTTTTTCAACAAATTTACATTTCTTTCTCCACTCTCTTTATTTCTTCGATTTCACTTTCATCAATATTCGCACAATCATATCATACACATAATACTTCATTCTATCAGCATTTCCCTACTGTTCCTGTCTGCATTTCGAAATCAATCTTTCCCTACAAATCACCACGAGCTTCGACTTGTCGACATTCAAAAAAATTCTTAATCCGCGCAATAGTTTTCGATTCGGATTTCGAGTAACCTACACATATTATGTACCTTAGGTTCAAATTGAAATTGTCTACATAAATAATAATTATATTGTATCTACGTATACACAAATGTTTTACTTTGCTTTGTAATTAGCATTATTATGGATACTGCCCTTGTCTTGCTTACTGAGTGAGTGCATTTGGAATTTATTTTTTTATTCTTGCCATACCTTGAGATCTCTCCCTTGCAATTCAAGAATTAAAATTTTAAAGTCATGCTTCATCTATATATAAGTAATTGTCTCAATGATTATGGAATATGTTTTATTTGTGCGTACTCGGCTGAATTATTGTACCCTTTACAGTCAAAGTTTGGAATAATTCTGTTTATTTATAGAATGTAATTTATTATTATGTATTTATAGTAATAATATAATTTTTGTATTTTATTTGTCAAGTCAAGAATTATTACTATAGATAGACAGTCTCAAACTATGGACGTCTATCGATATCATATGTATAATTTAGGGGTGATATATTGATGTATCTGATCACTAGCTCTTACACTATAGTCTACAACGCTAATCATTTTTAGTTATAAGGTCAGTCCATTGTATGAAAATTGAAAACATATATATTATTTTAAATGGAACATAAATGGAATCAATTTCCAAAAAAATTTAGGCACTGTTTCAAACTGTACTACGTGTGTATTCTGTAAGTAAATACAAAAACGTATAGCTACATAGTATGTAATTTCTATAACTGCAATAATTACATACTAGTGTCTCTGGCTTAGGTTAATACATA
The DNA here is from genome assembly GCA_949802685.1 of Dicyrtomina minuta. NCBI lineage: Eukaryota > Metazoa > Arthropoda > Collembola > Symphypleona > Dicyrtomidae > Dicyrtomina > Dicyrtomina minuta. The sequence goes on from OX461810.1 coordinate 55,079,673, forward strand.
CAATTAACATTTTTATTGTTATTATTTTTGTTAATATTATATCTCGAGGTGAAAAAGACACGGCGAGTAATTGAGCCAATGGACACATTACCTACCGTGTGTGTGTGGAACAAATAATGGTCCTCCGTACTTTATACAAGTTTTACAATAGCTTACAGGCAAACGTCTGTCCATAAAATTCTTCAAACATTCTCATTCAACTTTCATTTGAGTCCGTTTTTATTTTTTTTCTCGTAAAAAGCAAAAACTTACTCTATCATGGTATGTTTTATATCTCCAGTTTATAGAGGATCAATGATCGATATCTCGATATATTATAAAAACACGATTGTTTGTTTGTTTTTTTCAGCAATGTATCGTAACTTCTTTAAAAAAACTACAATTACAATTTAGTCTTGACTACGATATGGTAAATGGTAGAAAATTTGATTATAAATGCAGTTCTTTGCGGAATATACACGTAATTTCGTTCAAGGCTTGCAAATAGCTTGGCTGCTTAGTTCCTTGTATGAATGGAAGTTATACAATAATTTATATATTATAAACTTAATTTGATTACTCAACAGTTAGGGAGGAATTAGGCAAGCCGTAAAACAAAATTACACATACAATAAAAGGAAAAATAGAATTAATATTATAGCTCTCAGAAAATATAATAACTGAAATAACTGCATGAGGGAAATTTTAAAAATTAAATAAATACAGTAGAAACTAAGATAAGATGCTTAAAGTGCTACCCGCCTTGCCCAAGACTGATAAAATACTGCTCGGCTCAAAGTTGGAAATCTGCCAGAGCCACTTTCCTTAACTCAATGTCAAGCTCAAGTGCCGGGTAGTCAATATAAATATCTTACCCTCCTCCTACCATAAAAGTTAATGACAGCTGCTACCTAATTCTCAGTCATAATAGATGACTTATACTCAATTATATATAGACCTAAGTTGAAGTTATATGACAAATTTTATTTTTTAAAAAGCAAAAACAAACTTAGTCTTAAACGGTATCCCTTCCTTCTAACCGCCGAGCTAAGTCTGTTATTAGCTCTCGGAAGATGAGAGGATCCATATTACGTCCAAGTTGGTAGAGGATGAACCAGTCTCCTACCTTGCATTTATCCGCAATTGTATTGATATTGGCAGGATCGGCAAGTCGAGCTTTTGAGCGGAGGAGATGGTTTCGGATCTGCGGTCCCAAACATGTTGCAAGACGGTAGATGAGAGACACGCCTGAAATGACGGCGACGATGATGAACCAGAACCTGAAAAATAAGAACAAATTAAGAAGGATCAATTAATATGGTTCAAATGAGCTGCTTAGGTATTTGATTTGACTTTTTATAGTTCCACCAGAAACGAAAAGCACATGGAAAACTTAATTAAGCCTGTGATCCTGGAGGAATGTGGAAAGATATGAGCTAATGGTATGTACAGCACTACAAGCGAAGACCTTTGACCAAATTTGCTACCTTAAACTAGCCACTGTTGAAAACCCTGAATTTGTCAGTGATAGTAAAAGCCTCATTAAATGCACATTCAACTCACTCACCGTTCAACTGAAAGGTAAACTCTGTAGTGTGAGAGGACTTCTCAGGCCAGTCCCCATAAAAATGTAAGTCAAGTATGTAATTGTGGTACTGCCTGAGGAAATCCTACACTTCATCTACCCCCATCTCCATGTGATGCGTCTGTGAAAATTCATTTCAACCAATTTCTTTGAACGAATCAACAAAAGGATTCAAACCTCCGTAACAAACCATTCGTCTTTCTAACTTTTCAATTCTACTCATGCACCTTTGTAGTTGGAGCAGTTCCATTCGAATTCTAGACTTTAAAGAATGATGAAAGTGAGTGGAAGACGAAGACAAAGACGAGCCGAGAGAGTCTTAAGATGCAGTATATAAGCTATGTCAGTTTATGGGTATGTATATACAGACAGTGGCCGAGTCTACTTCTACTTAGAATTCTTTTCGGATCCTGTCTCACAACATTACATAAATCCATAACTCTTTTCTCGTTTACGATAACTCCACTTAGACTTAGCCCACCCACCTCAACTTCAACGCGCTTTACGATGGTAAAGACTTACGACCCCAAATGGAGAGGGAAAAAATTAATCGCCAAAATGTAAGGATTCTCCAGCACCTGAGAGACACTATTATACGGCTTCTTCATTTATTCGCTACGACCTTATGGTTACAACAAGTAGACGTACCTACTACATACCACATAGCACCAACTATGCATATATTAAGTACATAAAATATACACCATGAGGATCGTAAGCTTTTGAATTTGATTTCGATGGGGAGTAAAGAAGCAACAAGTGGTCGCTTTTAACATTTAATATAATGGTTTATTTTAATTAGTTGCCTCAATTCCTTTCAAATTCAAACGTAAGGCGTAAGGGAACCTGTACGGATAGTTTTTATTAGTCTCCGACCGTCTCCGCCATCAGTCATAGACTGATGAAAAAAATGCAAATGAGAGGAAAATTAACCTAGGAAGACATGCAGATAATTACTTCATGCATATACTTATAATTATCCACCCATAAGGCCCCAAATGTAAATAAAAACAAATGGATGGTGGTAGTTGTTCAGCGAGACTGACCATTTTTACGCCATACTATAAACAAGCAATAAAACATGCAATGATAACGCTAATGTTGAATGGCACATGCGACATGGAATGAAATTAATTTTCATGCCAGAACAAGGCACACAAGACCAAGACAAACGCTAAACAAAAATGAAATCTTGTTAATACTTTCTAAGATAGGTACATCATGTTGGATCGAACATCGAACGTAACTCAAGTCCATAGAGGGCGGGTAGAACTATCAGGATGAACCAAGTGTACAGTTAGTACTGTATTTTTCTATGACTAGACTTTGTCTAGTTCCTTAGCCACAATTTAATTACAGTGCAGTAGTGCAATGGCATCCTGAAGTTGAGTACACTTTGTTAAAGACAAGGAAGTTAAAGTTGAAAGACAAAAGTCGTTAAATACGAAAGAAATAGTGATTACATAACCACCTGTATGATTCATTTCTATGAATTTTTCTACAAATTTCAGCTCCAAAGTTGGTTCAAATTCTGAATTAGACTTTAGACTCAGTTTGAGTAAGAATGAAGGACCAAATTAAAACTAATCATTTAAATTGGCCAGACCAAAACGGAGCGGTACTACGTATCCATTCATTACCGCTTAGCACTCCTCGTGCTCGGAGTATGTAAGCTAATGATACTGCAAAGTAATTGAAACATTTGTAGTTTGTCCTACCATAATATAATTTGGTCAAACCTTTACTCGCTGTAATTAGCTACCATAGTCTCGAGTTTAAATTGGAAGCAAGCTGATCACCTTCAGAAATGTACTTAGCGAAATTGACGTCAAGGTTGGCTAGCGGTACTAGTAACCAATATGACTCCATTGACCAAAATGATCAAATTAACTGAAAACAAGTATCTGAAAGCTGTCTCAAGCTCTACTTAATGATACTACAAATTAAAGAACGCAAAGTAGATGCTAAGACTAATGTAACTTCATTGTAAACACAAAAACGGTTAACGATGCATGTCCACATAAGCATGGGTGCTAGGTAGATATTAGATGGATAAGGTTAGATAGGTATCATTAGCACTTACCACAGGAAGACGTAGATCTTCTCGTTGACAATGTTCAAAGGAAGAACACAGAGACCATCGTATGGCACGATGTTACCGGAAGGTCCGTATTTGTTGAATGTGCATTTGGTGACTTTTGGGAAAACTTTTGCCATGGGATCCACACGATTGTAGGGATCTTCTTCGGTGAAGGCTAGTACTTGACTCCCGTAGGTAGTGAACTCATAGCCCAAAAACATATCCATGAAAAAGATTTGACCCACCACATTGACAAAGTTTAGTAGTTCACAGAAAAAAAATCTGAATGCATAAAAGTCGTGATTTTTTATGTTGGACACAAAATAATCCAGGATGAGCTTCTTTCTTTGACACTTATTGTCTTCATCCACAATTGGGCAACTGAGATCCATTACCAACATCTTGACGCGGCCACCTTCCCAAGTCTTCCACAAATACCTTGGTACATAAAAGAGCATGGCTTGGAAGAATAACACGAAGCACACCCACTGGTAGTATTTATGGTATTTCACCGAATCGGTTTTACTTGTAACACCACTAATACCCGGATGCGGCACGACTGAGCCTATTATACAGGTAAGCAACAAAACGAACATATATATAATAAGCTACACGAACATGAATAGTTTAGTTTGCATCGATATCGTCGCTTAAACTAAAATGTCTCGAGCCATGCGTTCCCTCCACAGACAAGTAAAAATAAACTCCCTTTTTGCTTTCGACTCTTCGACATTCAAAGTTCAAACCAAGAATTTCTTAGCAGCTAAACTAGGTCTAGTTCAACAGAGAAAAAAACTTAACTCCACAAATCATGGTATCATAGAAACTTACCAATTTCAGCGCCCAGTTTGTCCGGAACTGTGTAAGTTGAGTGAATCCAGCAATAAGTATCCATAATATCTCCACCAATTGACGAATCCACTATACAATCAATCGGATCTCCGATATATTGCCGAGACGTTACAAGTAACGAAAATGCCACGAGTATAACTACGGTGGCTTTATAATGTAGCCGGAAAACATTATTGTCAATACAAACACTGTCTAATTTTAATAGAGATTTAACTGAGCCGAATACATCAAACATTTTGGCAGTGTATTAGCGACGGCGGAGCGTCGAAACAACAAAATATAAAATTTAAACAAAAAGAAACAAGAATAAAAACTTTAACTAAAACAGGGCACGTTCAACGTTATTTTTTGAGGACGAATAAAATTCGCCCGATATTTTTGTCCAACTATTCCTTATTTTATAACAGGAGTCCAATCCAATGTTCACTAGAAATGTCACAATTATTTTTTCCTTGTTGAAATTGATGAAATTTGAATGTGAGTTCTTGGTTCTAGACAGTCAACAGTAGAGAGTGTGAGCTCGTGACGACGAGTATACCTGAACGTCCGTGGAAAGACCAGCAGAATGCTGTGTTGAATGCATCTAGCAATGAAAAGGAAATATGTTTATCAGTTCAACTATACAAAACATATACACTCACACATTCAGTTCAGAAATCCACAAGGGGTGACTACGAACCACTCCACAGCACAGCTTTAGCTTGGCCATAATCATACCATATAGAAATATAAGGGGGATGATGCATCTTCCCCTCGTCACTTATCATTTGGTGAGACCAAACCTACTCAACGAACATGTTGCCAGATGGGCATTCGAGTAGATGGAGTCAATTTCAGAGCATTCATGTGCCCCCTTCAACAAAATTATATCTATCATTTATACTAACTAACATTTAAATTCTAAAGCATTACCTAAACATAACCAGCATATAATACAATGCATTCCACACTTCTCTATGTACTCTTCTTCTATGTACAAGCACTCGCATTAATATTATACCTTACTTTTAATATTAATATGTTGTACGTAAAGGAGAGAAAAGTGTTCTCTCTTGAATAACCACTTGTACTGATGCAAGTCGCGTTGCCAGTACCCAGTCAGTCTTCACTCCGCTTCCATACATAAATATATCTACATCTATATCCCCATTTCATGCACACAGCCACACGTGTTTACTAGCACCTAGGAAAAATCTCCATAATACAACATGATAATATATAGGCATATACACACAACCAACAACTTGACCTCAGCCTCAGTTTATTATCCAGATTCAAATCCAACATGTTGTAGCCAGCATAGAAATCAAAATGCCCACTCTCTCACTCAGCCATGGCATGGGATGGCATGCATGGCGCTCTGCATATCTGGAACTAAGCCCCAGCATAACTCCAAACACACACACACACACTCACAAGAATTTTTACCCTTATCACAAGTCTCAAAACTCAAGTTTAAACGAAAGAAAGAAGGCCCTTAGACGACCCTGACTCTTACTCCAAGAATATTTTCTGATTCTCATGTATGTACGTAACATAATCTTTCCAAATTGTATTGTACTCGCACGTAATATGGTTAGGCAAACTGCTTCATCCTTAATAGATATAAAGTGGAATTTGCCTTTCGAGATTATGATCTCATCCATTCCGATTCCAAACTACAACCATAGCAACACCACCACCACTCTACAGAATATTAAGCTCCATTTCCATGTGTTCAGGAACACATGTAAAGGAAGGCATGTCTCCACATATGAGCTCCAGCTAGCCATGCATAGCCATGCACTGAAAATATTCCATCCACAATCCCTCTCTTAAAACGTTCTTGTTGTGCATTCTACACTCCAGTTATATAGCTATACATGATCCAAGAAAAGAAATTGTACACCCTGAAAATTCGAAGGGCCCAAATATTTCTTTCTTCGGGTAAGACAGAAATATAACCCTTCCTTGTATTCCCAACCAATGCCAACGAAAATCTCTGCTGTACCATATTCAACCCATACCCATACCACAACCTATTCATCTATGTGTTCCAGTATTAGAATCAGTGTTTCATTCCAGCACATTTTTAGAACTTAGACCAACCAGTACGAGTAAGGATTCGTTATTCTTATCGCTGAAGATCTCCTTTTTAGAAATAAACAGAACAATAGACTCCAATATCCATCGCTGTATACAGCTTACAATGTGCATACCTAAATATCAACCACAAACCCCAACGACAGACACTTTCTTTGAAATCTCAAATTAAAATGTAATTCATAAAGTGACGCAGGTTTCAGGACTCTATCATTAAATATGTCCTCTTCAAAATACCTTATCACAGAACTACTGGAAGGATAGCATGCAGTTTGAGTGACGATGTGCCTATCTCATCTATCTACCATTCACGCCATATGTTTTTCGTACAACAAAGAATAATAGAGAAATCCAGTGGAATTAAAGGATATGACACATGACAGTAATTATATAATATGTCGTTCCACTCCGAATCCCGCAACACTAACATCAAATCATCAACAGAATAAATAACTATAGCACAATAGCAACGTATAGACTATAGAAAACGATAACGACAGACCGGCACGCCTGACTAAAGACAGTACCTACGGATCTTTTAAAATCCAGAGTTCAATCCTTTAAGCATCCGGAATTGTGTTGTTAAAAATGTCTTCTCATTAATAGATAGAACATTCGACGCGTAGCTTCCAGTCAACGTTCAACAGTAGTAGCAGCTACTACAAGATATAATAGTTATACCTATGCATTGTAATGGCGGCTAAATCCAGAGACGCTTACTCATAGCAGGAAATGAAACGATAACGAAAGAAAAAGATAGATAACAGACTATTTTTCACATTCAAAATTGAATCAAACTTTAATTCTATGCATGGCCCAAAGTGCCATTAAACTTTTAGCTCCTCTGATTTGGATTACAAATGCAAATCCGAATAAAATATCAGAGCAGAGAAGAAAGAACAACGCAGTATTTTTGGAGAACAGTTGGATTAAATTAATATGTCAAAGTCCAAAGTCTACTTGGTTTTATTTTTATGCTTGAATAATTAATTAAAAATTAATTCAGCAATAAAAGTCCAGACACTGCAATTATTATTATTGTAGACTTAATACAGATTTAAATACTTGCACCACAAGATCCAATCCAAATCCAAACTTGATTCAAATGGCTCAGCAAAATATAAATAATTTATTATATCTGCAAAATTTTAAGACTAATGTGAAACTTGAAAACTGAAAGTAAAGATTACATGAGAGCCCCTCTTCTTCGGTGAAGTTTTCAAACGTATACTGAGAGAAGAAGAGTAAAATTAATTTCAATAAAATGAAAATCTATTCCACAAAGATGTTTACAGAGAATCTTGTGAGTTGATGTCAAAGTCTTACGTCTAACCTACAATTAGCTGTTGAAGGATTGATCGATTCTATTAATTCAGCTAGTGCCATAGTAGGTACCTAGGTAATTATCAGTTGAGTAAATGTAAAGATTTTTGCTGCGTCACAAAAATATCCATTTCGTTGACCTGGACGGAATGCCCACTCCGTCCGACTCCAAGTCAACGTTTCAAGTCCAACCGTTCCAAACCCGCCATGATACTATACAGTTGAGTAAAACGGATGGTCATCATCATCATCATTTCTCAGTCAACATGATCATCACCCTGATCATGATCATCCTAAGAACAGAAACCAGACGACAGAGATACCATCAGCCAAATAAACAGAAAACTTTGAGACTCATGCTTCATATATAGATAGTACTCCTACGAAGTATACGAAGCCAGTGCCACAGCCCGACAGCCCGAGCCACCCAAATTCTGTATCAACAACAGAGGAGTGAGTGTGTAGCGAGAGTGAAATATTGAAAAGATGTTGACTTTGTTTTGTTTTCTCAAAGAGCCCTCTTTGGTTTTAAGGTTCGGTCCATCTTTGGAAAAATTCCTTCATCAATATAAACGTGAGCCCATCATGTTCCCCTAGTGAGACTAGAAATAAATATAGTACATAGTCTATATACATACTATACCTTGGTACCTTACCTACTCTTGCTTTAAATAAATGCTCAAAAATACACATGTTACTTCAAGTCCTGGAGGATTTCTGAGAAGGACCCTTGAAGTTTCCTATAATTATATATTTATACGCCTCAGTCATTTTCTAGTTTGTTTCTAGCATGAGAACGTCAAGCCAAAGCCACTCCTCACTTTTTAAATCTCACTAGTGAGTCAGTCCAAGCGACGATGTAAAAAAAAAATCAAAATACATACCGAAAAGTAAAAGTAGGAAAGTATACTGATGACTTCGTCTTCTACAGATAAATGTGAAACTTTTGTGTCTCAACAAAGATGTATACGTATTTGTACAAGTAAAAGGAACGAACCTTCCTACTCATATACTATCAACTATACAAAACTAAACAAGTCATAACCGCAATCCAGCAGGATAATAGTGGTTACAAAGCACAAGTACACACACGAGCTAGATAGGTGCCTAGTTTTAACTACTCATGTCTTACAGAAATCGCTAACAACAAAAATTTTTCCTGTATAAAATTACCACATTTTCGATAAAAACTTAAAAAAATAGTTCATGAACTTATTTACTTATTTTATATTACGAAAAAGAAATTAATTCTCAATTCAATGGGTAAGCACTGATAAAATACTAACAACTCCTGAAAATTTCACAGCAAAAATGTGATTAGTAATCCTCAAGCAGGGTGATTCTGATTAAAGTAAGCAAATCCCTACAACTTAAGCATATCAAAACAAATATTTTATGCTATATTTCATCAACACCTCCATCTATATCTGTAGCTAAGCTTAGAAACTAACTAGTAAGAAAAAACCACAGAGCTAAGAACAATGCTAGAAATGATGAAAAATAGAAAATAGCGTAACCGTAAGGAACAAATGAAGGTGTGTCTGCAGTCTATGCACAAACATGCTACACTAGTGAAACCGAGTAAAACGGGAATTTACAATGGTCCAAAGTTTTTAGTTGTTACAGTCTACCTTCTTTCTACTCTACATTAAATATAACAGCTCTTAATAAAATGTAGAAATGAAAACAGTACAAATTACGAATACAGTACGAGTTGATTCGAAGACCTTCCTTAACACGAGTAACTCCGCACAGGGAGTGAACAAACAGACACACACGTACGCAGATATTCTTCAAAGATAAAGGAAAGTTCTGTTTCAAATTGAGATAATAATATTTTGTAGTCTTTTTTACGACGTGAAAAATGCATATCTACACTCTACACGCATTATTTCCACAATGCTACTCACAACTTACTTAGGTGTATTAAAACCATACAACTACCCAGCAAGGCCAGTGAACAAATAATTACATTCGATTATCATCCCATATTGCATTATCTATTATTTGTATCTAGGAGTAATAATATATTTTAATTTTTATAGTATATTGTGGTGTACATTCATAAAAATCCAGTGAATAGTGGTTTAGAGAGACACTTTATGTTAAGTTATGTAACAATATGTTCAACTGTAACGTAAACGTTTTGAGGTTAGGAATGTGTCACCCTTTAAAAACAATTCGTACTACCCATACAATGTGCGAAGCAATGTAGGTATGTACCTATGTAAGAACGCGTAATTATATAGGCAGGATTTAACAACAAGGTACCTAAATTACATAATTATTTAATATGCATAGGCGCCTCCAGAAAGTACCCAGGCCGAGCCTGACGGACGCTTTGATAGGCTGTTAAAAATATTATTAATAAGCCCTTTATATTCACAGTACACAGACACATATACAAGGTAGACAAAAGTTTTAATATGAACGTGATTCATACGTTTTTCATAAGCAGGTGACTATGCAAATACGAAGAAATCACATCGAATCATGCAATTAATAGGTATGAATGTTGTTCGGTGCATTCATTACAAAATTACCCCAAGGCCAGACCAGGATGAGTGGATGCTGAATAGACATTAGTATATTATACAGTACACAATGCAGTTCCATCCAAATACACACATACTGTATAGGTACAAACTTATAATGCAGGCATCTAAATATTTGTTGCACGCAAACGAATTTCTAGCCGCAAGCATCGCACCTTCCCAACATCCCAACCATTAAGTTAAACCTCATTAGTAAAGCGCGATAACCACAAAAGGCTAGCTTATGAATGCTTTAACGTGATCCGAATATTTTTTTTCTCACTATAACAACCTTCAGAATTAGAATAGAAATTGTGTACTACAGATAATATGTACAAACGTAACAAAGTAATAATTATATACCAGGTAGCAAAAATCCTTTTAAGTGAAAATAAGCGTAGCTGTGGACGGTTTTGGACGACATCAACATCCTCAACAATATCACAACAGATTTGCACAGGTGTTGACTATAGTGAATCAAAATCCATGATGCAGTAACCGCCATCAGGACCAAGACTTTGCAATTTGATCCCCTTTACAATGGCACTAAGCGTGAATCCTTGTGAGGAGGGAGATCGTCTGCCACTGCCATTGCCACGAGCGGTCAACCACCTCACCATGGGAATAGACAGACAGACAGACAGACATAGAGAGAGAGGGAATTCGAGAAGACACACCATTGTGAACCAAGTTGAATTGACGACCAAATACATACGGAAACTTGACTACAAATCTAACAATGCGGAATTCAATGTATCTTCAAATGTACGTAGATTTCTATATCAAAATCACGCATGCAATAATAACATTTCACAGCCAGATCTTTTTTTTTCGATAAGCAAAAACACTTTTAATTTACACGCATCCTTCATTTACGACTCCAAATTTGTGTCTTACGATTAGTCCCCTGTAGCCTGTATCTAACTGAGCAATACAAAATAGAAGAAGTGATTTGAAAATACAAAATTCTGTCACGTTAATGATTAAGAAAAATGAGAAAAACTGGACCTTTTCAACCTCCCCAGATGTCCCAGTACAGTGGTATAGTGATACACCGTAAATGACCGAATAATCGCACGGGCGCTTAATTTTTTTTAAATGGTCAAAAAATAAAACTATGTCAATTAAAACTATATTTAAAACCACAGTTTTCGGTTTGATTTTTATTAAATTTTGACAAAACAATGTCTATTAGAAATTAATTTGGACCAAATTGTGATTCTCTTTTCATTCAGCTGGTTTAACATGTTTTATAGTACTTTACCATTCCTATGGGTTATTCATAGCCAGGCGCTTATTTAAGACCCGGCGTTTAATCCGTCATTTACGGTATATAAAATTTGTGTCTTCTTATAGAAGATAATTAAAATTGACAGACGTAATTTACAATACATTCGTATTCTACAGTTTATGTAGGTACAAAATATTAAATACGCAATAATAAAAGTAGTTAAAGACTTCCAAACATTCAAACTCATGCAATCTATTTATAGGTTCACTGTTTGACTTTAAACGTATGTGGGAATAACGTGTCATCCAAGTTGTATATTTTCTCTAAGCTGCATGATTCTTAAAGTTTTCGATAAAATACAAATAATGATTGCACTGCACTCGTTTACATTTAAAAAATAATATTTGCTAATATAATTATAAAATATCCCATGGCTCTCATTCAAAAATAAAGAAAGAAGATAGCAAGCCTTGAACCTTTACTATAAATATAATTTTTAATACCTATCAGAATCAGAATTAGTTAATTTTTTACGATACAAAATGACGACGGAATACTGCACGCATCACATGTTTTTCAACGGATTCCATGTTGCGTACCCTCCACCCTGCTCCACAGAACAAAATATAAATGCAGTTCCCGTTTATAGAGGAAATGGACTCGAGACAAGAAACTTCTCACGGGAAAATTGAAATTTTGATCCTAGGATTTCAGAGAATAAATTGATAAAAATCTACGCCCAACTATTACTGGAATGAATATGTGGATGTACATCAATGAACTATAATGAGGGTTAATATTACCGAGGGGGCATAAAGGTAATGGGCAGTCCCAAAAAGGGTAACGGCAGTAACCTGGCAGTTATTTAAAAACAATGCTATTGGCAGTATAGTCGAATTTCGTAAAAAAAATCACAAAATTGCTCTTTATTTTGCGGTTATTGGCAGTATTGAAAATTCTTATTCCTTGTCATACGTTTTGCATAACTAATGCATCACGACTAATCAAATGTGAATTTGAATGAGTTTACGTAATAGATGTATGGCTTTTTAGTCAAGCTTTTTCTCAGTCCGTTTCTATATTCTGTCAGTACAACATGTCTTCACAGGCGTCGTCTAGGTTCAAGACAGTTAATACTTGGAAGCTTGTCAAATCTTACGAATCATTAAATGACGCTCAGAAAAGTATTGCAGATAAGTGGAAGAGGGGGTATTCCAACACGTCAACTTTCGGGGATTTATCGGTGACTACTTCAGTTTACTATTGTTTTGTTCATGGAAAGAGTTGTCAGCCCTATGTTGTGTCCTTTAACGCAGACGTCTTGGAAGAAGAAAATAAGTGTGTTTTTCACGTAGCAGTTACTAACATAAAGCAGATGCAACGTAGGTACCAATCATTTTCCAGTTTTGAAACTCAGTACTTTGCGGCCTACATTGTACACTTTGACTACTCTGAGTGGAAGAAATCTACATGCTCATGCCCGTCATTTTTAAAGAAATATGTTTGCAAGCACATTTATGGTCTAGCAGCTAAGAAGAACCTAATTGAATTTTCGTTGGCAGCGAAAGTCGCGAGGATTGATTTACAACGAAGGAAACGGGGAAGACCTACAAATGCGAGTCGCCAACCACTTATTCGACAATAGTATTTTTTATTTTGTATCATCTTACTTCATCTTAAGTTCTATTTTTTTTCGTCTTAATTCATTACTTTTCATTTAATATGACACCTAAGTATTACCAAAATATTTAGTCAAAATAAAAGTTCAATTTCAAATTTCATACTGCCTATTGTGTACATTTAATTTACACTGCCCATTGCCGCAAACACTGTACTGCCGATAAGATATGCGTTAATTCACTGCCCATTCGCCCCCCCTATACTGCCGATTACCATGCACCCTTACCGAGGGGATTGAAGAAAAGACTTTTATGCCCTGCTGTGATTAAGATTTCGCCTAGGTACACAGATATATTATGGCAATATTATTCGAGTCATTCATTTCTTGTTATGAAGCAAAGAGGCACTTATCACCGAGTATTGTTGAGATAGTAGTAATCAAATACTTAAATCGAATATATAAATTACACCCGTTAGCTTCAGCAAATTGGTGACCTCATGAATCACCCAAGGAAATGGTTTACGAGAAGAAAAAAAACCATTCTCACAGACAAAAAAAATCAATACGTATTTTAAAATTCATTTCATGCTTTAAAAATTTGCAACTTTCCATTTTTTTAAAAGTTTGATGCTGGCGCTGGCAAAGGAGAAAAAATATTTAGCACACAATTTGCAAGTTGAATCTAATTACAAGATCTACCTACATATCAAACAGAAGACAAAAACAGCTTGCCTTGTATCTGTATAGTTCTGCACGTAAAAGGATACCTGCAGAAAAAAACCCATAAAACTCTCATATATAAAGATTTTGCGAAATATGATATCCAGTTTTTATCGATTGCCAAGTTTATGCTCATAATATTTTGTATGTATATCAAATGTGCTTCAGATTTAAATCTTTTTTTGTTAATGTTTTATGTTTTAGTAACAGAGTATATTTAAAGTGTAAGCAGAGTTGTGAAATATACCTCGAATAATAATTGTGACAATCTGACAATATTATTATCATGTGTACTTTTAGGTTACACCCATGACTGCAGACGAAGCTTCAAATTACAAAAACAAGTCATATAGTAATCACAGTAATTATTTCAATATTAAAAGCAACTTCATGCACAAACGACCATATAAACAATCAGGTTCTAATCTCAAATTAATTACTTGTAAGGCTTTAGCAAAAAAAAAGAGAAGAAAATAGTTCAATACATAATTATTATCTGTACATCTAGGTACTTATGAATACAAGTGGTGAAACAGACTGAAGAGTCCTTACTTGTTTGCATCGCTACTAAATTGCTGGATTTGCATAATTCCAGAAATGATGTTCGCAATAAAAAACAAGTAGGTATATATATAACATCTTTTGAAATGGTTTACTTTACATAATCATGATGGCGGAGTTGCAAAATAAGGAGTCTTACAAATGTGAGTATAATTATTAGACAGGTTCTTTTTGCTTACTATTTATCAAAGAACTGCAAACCAAAGCACGCATTACTATTTAGAAAAATAACGAGAAAAAGCTACGTGGAGGACCTAAGTCTACGTCAGTTGTCTACGTAAGTGTACCTAAGTTTTAAAAAACATTTTTAGATTACATATTTTAAAAGCTTCAAAAATACAAAGCATGTTCTGCACTTTGAGCGATGTTCTTACAAGCCACACGCAATAATGCTTATACATGATAATGGCATATTATACCTACTATCTTCTTCATTGTTTTTTCATGTACATTTCCTAAACGGCAAAATATTTTATAGTTTGTTGTCAGAGTTGTTTGACTCGTAAAAACCAGTCTTCTCATTTGGAATCTGGACTTTGGACGACACTGCCACTGACATTTTCAACTTCTCTTTTTGTGTCTTGTCTTATGATCGGAACATAGGGCGCTCTGAATGGACCGATAACTTGTAGTTTCAACCATGTGACAAAATCGAACACTGAACCCTTAGGAGACACGTGCTTCAAGGTTATTGTAATATTATTTACTCAATTAAATTCCCCCCAAATTTTACCAAGCCCATGTCGCTGGCTGTGTATTTATCTACGATTATTAATATTAAATCAAAGTCCAAAAGTGACACAAGCTGTTTAAAATAAACATTGTAATATGTACTCAATTGCTATATGCATGTTTTTTTCAAAGAGTATAATAATAGGGTCTTAATGATGATTATGTCTAATCAGTACTGCTTGTGATTTTTAGATTCAGTCCCGCAAACTAATATAAAACGCAAGAATGTCTGTCTGTCTGTGAAGTCTAAATCTGAATTCTTGTACAGATGCATGCCCGCAAGTATTTGCATGTATCCAATTTACATAAGGTAGGTAGGTATGTGGAAACGTTACTTGACGATACCATAACTATGTATAGGATGCACACATCATCTATAGCCACACTCACGACGATGAAAAATACATAAAAAGTGAGTTAACTTAGTTAACTAGGGCATACAATCTGTATTTCAACCAAGCTCACTTCAGCAACATTCAACCCATCCCAAATTCAACTATACTTACACCAGGTCTACGTGTATGTACTTAACTATATTACAGTACATTATCTTATTTCTATACTAAAGCAAGAACAGTGGAAGCATTATAGTATACACGTTTTATCTGTATTTAATCCAACTATACAAAAAAGTCAAAAGAAAAAACTTGTATTAAATGGAACTTGTACTGTATCAAATCATGCCCCCATATCTGCTATCATCTGTGACTTACTCGATCCTCACTCCTCCCCTATATAAATCAATACAAGAAGAAGGTTTCTGTACCTGAAAAAAAAATATGGAATAATGATCAAAAAACTATAATAGGAATATGACTACAAGCTATACTACCTCCGTAATATACCTTTACATACTAACACTGAATATATGGGAATATGGACTAACACTGAACTATGGGCAGAATGCAGTCCCTTGGAAGTTTAGATCAGGACTTGAAAGAAAGAATCACATGTATGCAGTGGATAATGATAAGGAAGGATAAAGAGGGAAGAAGGTATTAAATGATGAGATTGAGAGACTGGAATGCCACGCAAGATTTAACGTAGCTTAGAAACAATCTGTTGCTTTGCTCAAGACATTTCAATATATCTCTTGTTCAGGAGATAGTCTATATCAAGTCAATAAATAAATTCCTGATTGTCTACTTGGATGGAGGATGTTGAATCGTTGAGTGTAAGGCCCTTTGTCTGCATTTAGATACACAAAACAAAATTATGTAGATAAGTACATTACATTACATATCAAAAATCCATGTCCGAAACAACTACCAATACAAAACTAAACCACCATAACCATAAGACAGGTTTGAGTTTGAAATGAAATTGTATAAAGCCTGACTGAATGGCAATGTAATGGCAGCAGCATGGGTCAATCTATATACATAATAAAAATGCAAAGGGCTCAGCAGCAGCAAAAAAAAGGATGAGAAAAAAAAACACTGGATGCTGATCTATAGATTGTGGATATTTTACCTCTGCCTTCAAAGATTGAGAAAGAGACGACGAAGGGAATTGGAATGGGAAGAAGATGAAACTAGAATAAATATATGATGTACAACTCAGTAGGTAAAGGAGCATAAAAGATGTCTTAACGGTAGGAAGGAACGTAGTGAGGTAGACTGTAATAAGAAGGAAAAGCTAAGGGTAGTAGTATCAGTAGTTGGAAGTGAGTAGTCGTAGAGGAGAAGTAGTAGGAGCCGAAGTAAAGGGAGTAGCTCATTACGATCCATACCATAAAGGAACATTACGCATTACATAACCTGTCCCTGTACATACAATCAACATAGAAAAGATAGATCTTAAAAGAAAGAGCACTGCTGTTGTGGCTGCTGTAGGAGCTTCTGCTTCCAGATAGACAGGCATCCCAATTCAAAAAAGAACCAGAAGATACCTTTAAGACCGGGAGCGTATACTGTGAAGAGAATCAAGCTCCTGCCTTTGCTACCTATACACTACTAGGTACTCGCTTGAATCTTAAATTCAACCAAGACGGCGACCTACACGCCGACCCGACCAAAATTTATCACCTTGCCTCGACCCTAACCAACTATACTTTTATTGAATGCATATTATCTCTTCTTTTTTTAAATCTTCTCCTATATCACTAATACATACACTCAAGACGACACAATTTTTATGTAACATTTATCTGTGAATTTTTTGAGCGGCTTGCAGAAATTGTGTCAATAATTAAAACCATATGGTCAAGCATACGCTTGGTATTTGGTACTAGTATTATCTGATTCTGTTATGTAAATTTCAAAAAAATATTACTGCTTAACCTTGCATGAAACCCCTCCTTTCAAGATTTATTCTTTCTTTTTCTTTCTCATTGATTTCATTATATACATACACTGTAGAATCACATAAGAATGTTTAAATTCTACAGAAAAGAGTATATTCAAATTTAGTGAATAGTTTGTCCGTATCTTTAATTTTGACATGACTTATATAATAATTCTTATTTCTAGACATTACTTTAATTTTGATACAGAAAGATGAAGAAGCTCTCGCGTCATATATCAAGCGCCGAGAATAAAAGTCTTTTACAAATATACATGTAGTAATGTTCATTTAATCTTAAAATTATATTACACTAATTTCTGGAATACAATTCCAATATACAAATTCCTTAGCTTGTTAAAGTAATTATAATAATAATTGTAATCTTATCTCATACATTCATGGTAAGTTATTTATTTAATGCTCTAATTAAAGCAGGTATTGTGGAGTTTCTATATCTTTCTGTTTTAGTGCTGACTAAATTAAATTTTTTTTTCAATCTGTTTGATCTTTGGTTCAATCGTTGATAAGGAATTAACCAGTTACAAAATCTCTGTGACTTCATGAGTTTTTTTCCAAATGATATAAGCAATTTTTTGTACCTTTCTTCAATAGTATCAATTCCTAACTCAGAGGCTACTTTTGTATATTTCCTTTTACTTACATAGCTGTTTCTAATTATCCCTAAACATCTTCTTTCAACTAATTTAATTTTTTCCAATAATGTTTTTGGTAAGCTTTGACTCATTACTTGCGAAGCATACTCTAGGTTGCTTCGGATATACGTTTTATAAGCATTCAACAACTGACTCTGTTTAAAACCACAATATTTCATTTTCCTCAATACATATATTTTTTTTGAAGCTTTCATTACCATTGAATTAACTTGGTCTTTCCATGTGACCTCATCATTAATTTGTACTCCTAATAATTTTGCATTCTTAACTATTGGAAGTACGGAATCATTTATTACTAATTCTAATTTATTAATTACTATTTTCTTAGCCTTGCTAATGACAAGTACACAACATTTCATAGGGTTTAATTTCATCATCATTTCATTTACCCAATTATTAATATCAGTCAGGTAGCTTTGTACTTGAGGTTGAGAATTTCCTACTACTTTTTCTCCTAATGTTAAATCATCTACGTAACCATTAAGTATATTCTTATCATTACATTTATCATTTTGGTATTTTTCTCTAAAATTGCTTAATATCCTATTGATCACTACAATAAACAATAATGGCGCTAATTTGGTTCCTTGGGGAGTGCCATTAAAAATATTTGTTAACCCTGAGACTTGTTCCCCTTCCCTCACACATTGGGATCGTGTAAACAAAAATTCTTCAAGCCATAATATATCGCAAGTATTTACATCTAATTTTTTGAGTTCAGATATTAAGATGTTATGATTAACAAGATCAAAAGCTTTGGTTAAATCTAATAGGACTAGTATTACATAAGTATTCGGGGACTCTAATGCACGGTGAATAAAATCCATTAGATTGACTAGGTAGTGTGTAGTAGATGCTCCTTTCAGAGAGCCATATTGATTACTACTTATTTTGGAACTAATTTGTGAATATAATTTTTCAAACATGAAACCCTCTTGTATTTTTGCAAAAATATCCGTTTGAGACAAAGGTCTTAAATTAGAAATAGTAATATTATCAATACTTTTAGGTATAGGGGTTATATAGCCAATTTTCCACTGTTGTGGTATAATATTATTCTTAAATGAGTAATTATACATATAGGTCAATTGTGGAACTATTAAAAACCCAAATTCCTTAATTAATTTAGGCGATAATCCATTGGGTGCATTGGATTTACATACATTCAAATTGTCAAATTGTTTAAGTACAGTAAGGTTGTTTAGTTTAAGAATTGGGTCAACTACAATATTATTAACAGTGTTTGATTTTTCCACAGGAGTATAACATCGATTGATTTCCGAAAAATAATAGTTAATTTCATTTAGTACGGCCATAGTATCATTATTATTCGTTTCTAGCTTAATTTGATCTATAACAGATTTTTTCTCGTTCTTCCCACATATTTGAGAAATAATCCTATAAAATTCCTTAGAATTTCCATTCTTAATTTTTTCTTGTAATTTTAATTTATAATTATTCTTTGTTATTTTTATCAGTTTAACAAGCTTACTTTTCAATTCAACATAATTCAACACAATTCAACCCCAATCCCAACTTAGCACACATGACATTCAAGGCAAAGTTGAGTCTACAATCAACAATAATTTAAAAAATGTTCTGTCCAGCCCAGTATTTTGAATTTGATTAAGGTAGAATTTATATATGTATACACGTACTAGTTAGTAAATCCCAAAATTTTGCAACTCCTCAATCATACGTTATCAAGGAGGAAAATTTTATATCCGTAAAAGATCAAGCCTAACAAACCGAAGTGTATTATGTCTATTACAAGTAGATATTACTTCATACTTAAAGTTAAAAAGCAAAAAGTCCTTGTTCTGAACTGACTGAGGACTGAGTGAGACGTGGGACTGGCCCAATAGCATTACATGCAATTTTTTTAAGTAAGAGATAAGGGATGAAGTACAGACGAGACCATAAAAATTGAATGTAGAGCTAAAACTAGAACCCCATTCAGTTATCATTGGAAACGACTAACAACGTCCTTCGCCCATATTTATAAGACTGAACTTTTGATAATCACATCACATCACCACTGTGTTATTCTCAAAGTATGCTAATAGAAGTGACACAGTTATTATGGATGGAAACATATCTGTAATTTACAAATACCAGATAAATCCAATATCCAACCACAAGCAAATAAGACTTTGGCTTCAAAACTGTGTCATAATCATATAACACAAATAATTGGACTTAAAATACAGCCAGGTGGTTATAAATTGCAACCAAAGCAGTTAGTTTTAAGTAGCAGTTAGTACCAACACCAACAATATTATAATACATCACCACTCCAGCAAGGCTCTATTGTAAGTTCCGAATCAGATGCTTCCAACTCTTATAACACTAAGCTAATTAAGTGCTTAGAAATTATATGCATGCACTAAACTATGTGATCAATGATCATCTGACATAACGTATTTATTATACATACGTAGACGCCATCAAGTTAAAATTAAAACATTAATATTAAGCATTCATTTTTGAAAGTAACACATTTTTATAATTTTTCATGCACAGGCATGAGTGATCTACAATGCAATGTCTACTAATTCATTATGACACATGTTCTCCGAAACGAATAATAGTAATATCGTTAAAGTAAAAGAAGACTGTTAATGTTTCGACTTCGAAACTACCTAGCTGAGGTTGAGGCTATGCTAACACCGATTTGGAATTACTATAAATAGAAACATAGGCACCAGCTTACTCGCAACTAAAAAGCTGAAACAAAAAAACAAAGCATAATATGACTTGACACAGCATGTGGAAAAAGTTGTTATTGTTATTACACCCAGGCAGAGACTAGAGACAGAGGTATAATAATCCTAGCCGTGTTCCCACGGAATCCTTAGTGTTACCTGGTAATTAAGGGTCACTATCTCCATCGTGGGTCTCAAATTACATATGAGGATCCAATTTTGTAACTTAGTGTCACCTTACAGACATTCAACATTCTGAAATTATGGAGGACTCATGTAAGGTTTTACAAAAAATTGTAACGACTTCCTAAGTGACTACTGTCTGTCGTCTCAACCCTAATGAGACCTGCTATCTGAACTACCAGCTCAAAATTACAATTCCATACCTTTCACAGGTGAGAGTTGAGATGTAACAAACTACATACAACTTATCGATCATACATGATTTTTTCCCCCACTTTTCAAAAACAAGTCAAATGTGTACCGTCAACCAGTTTCAGTTTACCAAAGTCAACCGGTTTGTCGGATGTTATTATGATACTGTACATAAAATAAAATACTTATCGAAGATCGAAAATATGGGAGTCGCAGACGAACTGATGTTGACATTGGAAACTTGCAAACCGAATACAATTTCCCTACCGAGAATCGAGTGATGCAAAAGATCAACAATACTGCGTAATACGTAAGGCAAATCTTGTGGACAACGTTAGCTCCTACATACAATTGGTCAGTATTTTATGATGCAATAGTTTCACCTATATACATAGAGACAAAAATAGCAGTATTACCATTTGTAATTTTCCCAAGTTATAATTAAAAAGAGTGAAATTCGTACCAAGAAATGGCTTAGCAGACAAAGCAATGCAAACGTGGTAATAAACGTTCATCACAACAGAATAGGTACTTTGATAGAATTACAGACAGGCAGCAATCCATCGTATTATTAGGAAATGTTTAGCTTTTTCCTGCTGCGTACAACTGCAACTGCCCATACACGGATATAGTACTGGAAGTTTCCAGATATTATCTTCCTTGTTCCGGGTTACGTTGTGCGTCTTCGTCACATGCAGAAAACGACAGAGCAGATAAGAAGGTTAGCGTTAGGTGCGTATTAAATTCTGCGTACGAGCCAGAGGTTTTTACGCACTTCGCATCCAAACAGTATGCAACCAACAAAAATAGGCACACGCATAAAATTTTAAGATGACTTCTACAGCTAAAACTAATCTTCAATGTTATTTATATAATCATGTAAACGTTAATTACATTGAATCTTATATATGAGCTCAATTCACCTTTTGAATCTACAAACCGAAGTACTTAAATGACACACATTTTATTCCCGCCAATAATACCAAAAATACACTACGATGCGTGATTCAAGCATTAGGTATACAAGTCAAAATCAGAAAGTAGGCTATGTCTAAACTACAAATAACAAAGATCAAAGTTAAAACGTCTTAACAACTTACCTGAATTAGATTAATACTGATATCTGACTAGTAAGGTAGGTAGTCGATATTCCAGAATGAATATATAAATTCTAATTTGACACATACGAGACTTTAAACTAAAAACGCTACGACTAGACTTTGGCAGTTTGAGAGCTTTGCTTCTCACCGATATTACCCGCACTTTCATTCGGGTTGCTTTCCAATGCCTTGCGAATCTTTATCTGACAGCCACCACAAAGATCCAACGTGCAATTTCCTACTTCCGTCTCCGTCTCGAGTTCCACGCACATTCAACATTTTCTGAATCTGAATCTGAATTGTCTTTTAGGTAAATGTTTCAAAGATTCTTGGTTGCTACCATCTGCTGAGTTTTTGCATTGTGTGACTGCGTGTTTTGATGATCAACGTTTTTGAGAAGGAGTGTTAATTCTGACACCTTGCGCACTAGCAGCCAACTACGAAGTCTCCTGATTAACTGCCAAATTTTGCGGGAAAGGAGATATTTTTTAAATCATTCTTGGTGGCCCTTCCTGGCGGACGGGCAAATCTCACACGTGTATTCCAATCCACATTAAG
Organism: Dicyrtomina minuta; assembly: GCA_949802685.1. Classification (NCBI taxonomy): domain Eukaryota; kingdom Metazoa; phylum Arthropoda; class Collembola; order Symphypleona; family Dicyrtomidae; genus Dicyrtomina; species Dicyrtomina minuta. The sequence goes on from OX461810.1 coordinate 55,102,671, forward strand.
TATCAAATTTCAGGACTTACTTAATAATTAAGTGTAAATAAATAGGTTTGAGGTTTTAACAATTTTGTGAATATGCTTCATTTATAAAACGTTTATACTCTGTTGTATATAGTGGTTAGACTGAATCCGTTGATTATTAGCTGCCGGAAGTGTGCCCCCTTTTAAACTACAAGTTTGACGAATATATTATTATGAACAATTAATTTATAATTTCTTACCTACAACCTAATTTCATAATTTGAACCTATGGATTAGTGAATACATTTTTTGGTAAGTAATTTTATAATCTATAGGACTGAGGATTGATTGTAATGCTTTTTTCTGTTAAAAAGACAATTAAATTAATGGAAGATGAGGTTATGTACATTTCCCAATTAAATAATATTTGATTTACTTTTAATTTAAGCATTTGAGCGATTTATTTCAAAACATTGTTTTTGTAGGTATACAGATAAATATTTGTAAAGGAAACTGCATAACAAGTGCGTGAGTTCGAATTGAATTGCTTAGGGGAATAGTATTGATTTGAATTGCTATCTTTGACGTTTGATGTTCATTCAGCAACATTTTAAAAAATGAACTCACTTTCAGTCAAGTTCCAAATGAAGTGTGCAGTATCGAATGGTGGAATCAGTTTTGTGACGTTTTGATCGAAGGATGCTGAAGTGTTATGTAAAGTTGTATATGAGTCTAATTAATAGTAATGCAGATATGACAGTTTAACACTGCCGGCAAAACTTTGCACTTGCTTAGTAAGGGAGAAATTGACTGGCACTTACAGCATTATAATTAATAAGAATGATAGTTTAATTTAGTACACTATGAAAAATGATAGTGCAAAAGTATTTAAATTGAAACGGGTGTTATTTTGTATATTGAAATTCCATGTTTTTGTAGTGAATTAAATTCAGGTTTCTTAGTGTAAGATGTCTGCATATAATATTGTAACTCTAATTATGCATTAACTTGCTTTCATAACGTTTTTATCTAGTGTCAAACTATTTTTGAACATTTAAATTCTGTATTTAATAAGTAATCAATACCTGGCCAGTTACAATTATATTGAGGGCTAGTACTCAGTTGAATTTTTGCAGGGTAGTCAATATGCCACTTTTTTATAGAAAATACCATGACAGTGGTAAATACTGGTAAATACCGGTAAATCCCGGTATATAGTGGTGAATACTGGTATATACATTTATGAAGCCTAAAGTTTTTTAAAACAGGTGGTAATATAATTCTATTTCTAGTAAAACCACAACAGCAAGTAATACAAAATATCTGTTACGCTTATTACACAAAATCATTTTAAATTATTAGGTGGAACTTAATTGTGTAGTTGCTACAAAATTACATTTAAGTAGCATGCCACAGTAAACGAATTCAGGATTCAGCTAATGTGTCAATTCAGCCATTATGCAATTTTGTGTTTAAATCCTGCCAGTCAAAAATTATTCGTCGAAGTAGTCACCAAAATCGGTTTTGTTCTGTGAACTAAGTTCACAGAAACAAAACGCTAGCTTCGTCATTACGTCATGATGAAGCCCATTCCTTGAGTCAGTTTGAACTTAACCAAATGTAGAAAATTGTCTCTCCGATGATCCGTTTGATCATAGGTGTGGAGCAATTGTAAATTTTATTCGATAACGTTTCCATATTGGCCGTCCAGAGTAGCATGGATTGTATGCATTAATTTGGTAGCTACGTTTGAAACTTGTCAATATTCACGTTTTTTTTTAATTTTCTTTATATGTGCTTGTATAAATGCCAGTATATGCCAAAGTGAAAATCAAACTTTTTTCAATTTACCACTTTATACCAGTATGTGCCAGTATGTGCCAAAGTGTCACATAAACAGTATTTACCACCCCTGGTATTTACCGGTATTTACCATGGTATGTACCACAGAGGTATTTACCCCTTGACTACCCTGAATTTTTGGAAGTAAGAAGAATTTCTCATAATGTTAAACAACTTAAATTAATTTTGTATGCATTGAATACTTATTAGCTTACTATTTTAAAATTAAATCAAATCATAGATTTATTAGTAATAAGTTTTCGGGCATACCGTTTTACCATTATCATCGTCATAGCCAATATACTGAATCATGTGGGACTATTTATCTCATTGTCGAAAAGTAACGCATTATTTAAAAAAATTTTTTTAAAAGGTCAACTTTACAAATAATACAGATTGTTTTATTCCTTCAACCGCAAATATTTAACATTATATTGTCGGAGTAGGTTTGTAGGTTATATGCGAGTGAGCGTCTGATTTTTTATGTGCGCGACCTTCTTTGACTCCAGTATATAATTGACAGTGACAGCAAATCTGACCTAAAATAAACTAAAAATAGAAGAAATAAAAATGCTTGTGCTATCAATTTACGTCAATATTTACATAATATGAAATTATATATTATATACTTGGAAGATGTATGATGTAATGCTATTTATTTTTTTCAGGGATACTAATAATCAGTTTAAACGGCGAATCTTTACTTCTAGCATCTTGTATTGTTGATTGTATAACTAACATTTAATTGAAAAATTTAGAGGTTGTAAGGGCTCAGGCCAAATATCAACTAGATGAATAAAAATATATATATATACTTCTAGCATCTACGTGCACTGTAACTAATATAACTAATATAATTAATGTAATTGAAATCAGCTGAACAGTTAAGAAATAAAATAAATTGTGAGTATGAGCACCTACTTACATAATATCTTTTGCGAAACTTACGATTAGTAATTTTTTTTTGTTGGTAAATTCTGTGCAAATTTTGCCCTCGGCACTACTAGAAATAGTCAGTAGACTTTACAGCAGTTACAAAATAAGTAGGCAGTAACAAGTATACAAAATACATCAAGTAGGATAAGTAGGTTCGATAAATATAAATGAGATAATCTTTGATCTCTAAAATTCTTTTTTCTCTCCTTTCCTCTAGCTTTCGAAGGTCATTATGGCGATCTCAGTTATCAGTAGTTTAATAGGATTGCGCCATGCGAAATAGCTTGAGTTGCAGATAAACTAGTTATTACTTTAGATTCTCTTTAAATTGAAATTATTTAAAGACATAATTCTAATTTAGTATTTTGTGTTTGTGACCGAAAATAAATTAAATTACAACCTGAATTTTTCTAGGTCTGGGACTGTATCGCTAAAATCGCGTGGAGTGAAAACCCAATCGGTGAAAGTTACTTGCTGGCTTCTATCCCCTATCTAACCGCCTAAAGGTAAGCTCTTCAATTGTTTGTATTTTCGGTTAGTAGATTGTGCTAGTATAGCTGGGGGAACTCTGGTTTTATCATTACCTATTCATCATTGGAATATTATACAAGCACCCATACAGCGAGAATCAGTTGGATTCTATCTTTCCGATTCACATTCATATATGCACATAGATCATAATCATATTCCTGGAGTAAATCATTGTGTTGTATAATTTCATATTTCATTCAAATGAAACGGATTTATTCCAGACAAAATGTATTGCTATGAATTGCTTGTTAATGTGAATTAAATTAGCAACGCTATACGACTACATCAAACTGAATCATTGTCTCAATTTGATTGATTTATTAACAATCTGTTGTTAGTGCCTGAGTAAATACACGATTTTTAGATTGTCTGCGCGGATTCAATCCTTCGTATAATTTGAAAATCCCATAACTGTGGTGATGGTAAAAAATCTTACTAGCTTGATGGAAAATTTTGTACAAATTCAAAATATATAAAACATTTTATGGTGATGTGAGTGTACAATGTGACGCAGTAGTAGTGCGCAAATGGGCTTATGATTCAATAAATCATGGAAAATAATTCATTGGATTTGGCTTTCAGTCATACATAACATGTAATACATATGAAAATATCTGGATTTATTGGTTTTATGTTGGTGTTCCAAATGTTTTTCTTCATTCTGGTGATTAAGTAAAAGTGAGTTAGTATCTTGAATAACTTAAATTCTCCACATTTCTGGCATTCTTTAACTACACAAAATATAACTGTCGACAGTAACCTTTAAGTACAAACATTGACAAACTAAAAAAAAAAGAAGCCAAAAATGTACTCTGGAAAAGCAAACTATTATGGTATATATGTAAATTTAAACATATTGATAATATTTAGCAAACATTCCTCTGAATAAAACTGAAGGAAGAGACTTGTTTGAATTGTTAACATTAAGTTGGTCTCGGCTGCAACGTACGTAGTAGGTGCCTTACTTTGAATAATAATTACCCGAAAATCTGCGTGGAAATAATATAATTTAAAATTGTTATCTACATCGTGTATATGTATCTATGTATCGGTAGTGCTCGTAGGGGCTGGTTCGTAGGAATGTTCTCGTAGGTAAAGACGTGTTTCGTAGGGTGTCTACTTTTCGTGGGACGTGTTTCGTAGGCAGAAGATTTGCTCTTTGGAGTAAATGGTGGCCCTTAAAGGGCACAGGCTCGTCTTACACTACTAACGTATTTTCGCATCAACTTCTTGAATGCTAATGCGGGAGCAATAGCAGCAGCACAAGTACTATAACTAGTAATTACATCGCTCTACAATCTGACTAGGCTTGTCACGCTTGTCATTCAAACTGTTTAATGCTTTGCTTTTTAACAATGTTAAAACTTTATTTTTTGTCTGTTCCACAACACAAGGCAAATGTCCGACATGGTCTTTACTTACAGTTACACTCTTATCAGCGTTCCAAATAATACGACCAGGACAAACACGTCCTTTAGCCCTACGACACACGAAGTTAATACTTCCTAATATGCCTTTCCCCTCTTGCGTGAACTCGTATCCATCGTAACAGGCAACGTCTCTACCCTGTTTAGTTTTTCCAATTATTTTTATTTTTTTCCTCTTTCGTCACTAAGATTTTCCAAATATCCAGACTTTTCAAACTCAAATTCGCTTATATATGAATAAGAATCCATTCTTACCAGGAGCTGATTACAAACGGAACTGATATTTTGTAAACTACTGTTACCTCGCTTTTTTTATCGCGCTATTCTTATGATACTCAAATTCAAATCATTCATAATTACATATTATTCATACCAACGCATCTGCATGTCAAGTAAATCTTCTGCCTACGAAACACGTCCCACCAAAAGTAGACAAACTACGAAACCCGTCATACGAATAAAGTCCTACCAACAACGTCCTACGAACCAGCCACTACGAACACTACCCAATCCATATTTTCCTACTTCTATGTGCCGTAAAAGTTCAAATAGAAGGCCCGGTTTCTGTTACAAGCCTGATCTTCTGGACCCCGGCTGGCAAATTTCAGATCCGGCTAATAATAGAGCCAATGATTTCATAGCCAATAGCCAATCCGGCCAATAAGGTGTCTACAAGGGTTACTAATTAAAAACATAAAATTTAAATAAAGTTAAATAAAATCATTTGTTTTGGCTCTCAAGATTTAAATTTTGCTCCTAATAATGTATGCCTTTTTAATCGTTAATACATTTTTAGCAATGTTTTACTACTGGGGCTCGTAAAGTAGCGAATTTATGAAAATCAATCGTGTTGCAAAAAGAATACATGTTGCTTAAAATCTGCTGGTTTGAGACTCCCTGTTCCTGTGTAGCTGTACATAAATTAATTTTTGAACCATTACTTTTATGTTTTCCAAAAAGTTCCCCTTCCGCTTCTTCCCACTCTTACATTGTCATTTTTATTTTAATAATGAAGTCCGAGGGTCGTTTCATTTTCCTATTAAAACTCATATTTTCCGTGTGTAGGCACTATAGGCTTCGAGCTCCGACAAACGCTTGGTTAAGCACCAAGGGATATTCGTGCATAATAATCACAACATGCATATGTTACCTGCAAGCTTATAAAAAATAAATCATAAAAGTCATGTATTCTCAACGAAATCTGTAAAGTGCATAACTCTGCCCATGCATAATATGTACCTGCTCATTTAAACTTAACATTGACTATTGACTATAATGCCGAAATAAAATAATCACGCAAAAGCTGGCAATGTACAAGATGAGAACATCAGCACCTGTTCAGATTACTTGTTTTTTTTTCGCGTTTTCTTTGAATTGGAACTAGAATGAAAATGGAATCACATCTAGATGTTTGTGAGACGTGTGTATATACATACTAAGGAAATCGAGTACGAATCGCTTATTTATTTCTCACCGTGACTTACTACGGTTGGATTGATTTTTATACCAGTGCATAGCTCTCACCTAAGTGCAATAAGTCTTCAAGTTGTTACCAAATAAAATCTTTCTTTTGTAATGAAGTTCGAATTCCTACCTGCTGCCATTGGCAGGGACATTAGCATTAGGTACTTTAGCACTATACTTGTCTTGTAGTAGTAGTAGTGCCACTTCTCATGTATTTACGTATATAGACTAGCTTTTGTAGCACTACCACCACACCATTAAATGCAAAAAAAGACCAACATGTTCCCTTATACATATCTTTCGATCTGTAACCGTAGCTATGGACATGATTATTATATGCTATAATGCACTGTCTAGATATATTGAAAATGCCAATAGTTGTGAGCCTATTATGTCTGCGTGTGTGTATTACACTTTATTATTATAGAATTGGAAGCTATTAAAGTTTGTTCAAAAACAGTCGCAAAACTAGTGGATGGAGCGAAGATACAATTAAATCCAACTTGCGATTGATTGCAGATATGGTGAATGGATTGAGTTGGAATGGAACGGGCGACAGATTTTCAGTGGGTTGTTAAAGTGTGCAGTAGTGCAATATATTATGTTATTATGACATGAAGCATACTATTAATTGTCATTATCCCGGCTGTGGATCCCACAACAGGTATTCCTAATAGCCCTTAGGTGTGTGTGTGTGTATGTGTGTGTGTGATGGGTAACCAATTTGTTGTAAATATCCTTGTATCTACCTAGAAATGAGGATTTCGATATAATCATCAAATTTTCGTATCGATCAACGCATTAAACCCAAACCAAACCATCATATCTTTCACATCGTTGTCGTCCTTTTTGAATTGGATTGTCTATACAGATGTAGTCTCCTTGTATCTAATTATATGTTCAGCGCTATATGGTTGTAGTTATAGTTGTGGTACATCGGCATGTAGGTCGGTGCCGGGACACAGGTAGGTAGATAGGTAAGGTATTAACCCATCTTACTCAGGTTTTGGTTTTGTCAGCTTTTAAAATGAGTAATCATTTGAGACGGAGCGTACACTAGCATTTGTATATAGTTGTTCAGATCAATTCTCTGGTCTCTGGTTGTATAATCAGCTGGGGACTGGTTTAATTCCATTCCTATTCCCAGCCCACTTTTAAAATTAAGTACTAATTATATCTCATGTAAACATCATCTTGAGCTTCCTCAGTATTGCGAGCATATTAGCAAAAGATTATCTCGTACTGATAGTTTCTGGAACTGTTAGATTTAAATTTGGATTTGGACTGCGGTATTATTATATATGGATAAAAAGGTCTGTTGTCTGTCTAAAATCTAAAGATTGGAAATGCTCAACTATTTATAGCTTAGCTGTCTGTCGTTGTCGTTTGTGGAAGGATTATTAGTATAGAATTTGTATGTATTGGAAATATGTGTACAAAATAGGGAAGCAGGTTTGTATTCTGCATGCGCTGACTACAATGTATATGTACACAGTTATAGGATATTACATGGAATATGACAAGAAAAAATTTATTTCTTCGCTTTCACTACTAGTAAGTAGTAAGGTGCATTACTATAACTTCAAATTATAGACAGTAGACAGCAAGGGAAACATAGCGGAAGTTCCTTTGCCGGTATAGAGACTACAGCGTAGATAGTGTTCAGCCCGCACGCTGCTGACTGGGTTTGGATTTTACAGCTTTGCCTTTACCTTTCACCTATAGCTTCCGTCTTCCTCCTTTTCCTTCCCATCCTCCACGCTTGTGCAAATGGATGAAATCAAACTCAAAGGGAAAAGAAAATCTAGAAGTGTGATTCTTTCACGTCATCATTTCGTTTCAATTCTTTCCTTAAAGAAGCAAGTGACGTGACACATATAAAGCCTGTCTCTCTTTTTACCTTACCTTGGTTTGGCTTGTTGAAGGATTTCCCAATTATTACATATATGAAGGCTGGAGTAGCACTGCATTAGTAGTTAGTCATGTCAGGAGTCTAATAATGTATAGATGGAAAGAAAACCAAAGTAAAAACTTGGGATATTTGTACAGAGATACATCTGGCTTCCCATGTGTGTAGACGTCCTATATACCTACATAATAATAATACTCAATTCTCAAGAGACCTTTTCAGAATTTGATGAGCCGCTTCGAAGTAGTGAAAAACTTAAATGTAAATGTGTTAATGGATAAAGTGACTTGAAGGAGTTTCATACAAAGGTTGTCTTACGAAGTTACAAAGTTGAACAGTATGCAATGTGGATGGATATACCTGCATTTAAACATTATGTTCTATAATAATGCTATGTGATTTACACTTTGCCATATTAGTATTTGTATTTTGTATGGGATGTAATGTATTGTTAGTTAGTAGGTATGTATCAATCCTGCTGCAGTATGTAGCAAGTGTACAAGTAGGAGGAAGTCCAAATGTATTAAAAATTGAGGAATGAATTGGTAGGGGAAAGCTATATACAGGAAAAGAATAAGTTATTGTACTCTCGTGTGTCCCATAATCAATTATGTAGTAGAAGATCCTTGAAAAGATTGAGTGCATATCTCAGGTACGGGATTTAAATTATCATATTGCTTAGAATAGGAAATTATGGAATGGAACTCTCTCTCTCTCTCTCTCTCTACTCTACGCTACCTGATTCGAAAGTGACAAATAGAAAGGAACAAGGGAGGAAATAGTGCGTGATTTGATGGGGCGACAAAACGTTTTTCGATCCCCTCTAAATGTCTTGAATAATTAATTGAGAGCACTGGACTTCAGATCAATAATACATCGATTTTTTACCATAATGTTTTCGTCTCCTTTTTTTTATTCTTCTTCTTCTCCCTTCAGTTTCATTTCCTCACTGGAAATAGGATTCAAAACGGAATATCTGTGGGGCTCCAAATTTTCAAAAAACTATAATAAATAGAGATTTCCCACACAATTTTCATTGACGTCATTAGTAATCAGTAATCGCCTGTCCCCGTGCCAATGTTTCAGTAGATATAGTGAGTATAATGTACCTACGAAAATTAATATCACGTAGTTTCAGATTTTGTTGGACCTCCTGTATGTATCTATATACTGTTTTCAACGCGTTTACCTCGTAAGACTGATGATGATTCAGAGAGCTAAACCATATTAAAATTATTTTGATTAGGTTATGGCTGATAACACGGCTCACGAATAATCATATTGAATGTCCTATTTTTAGAAATCAAACACGTTCCCAAATTCTTTGATTTTGGAATTATTCACTGCCAACGCCAACAGAAATGTTTTATTACTGTATTGTCTAAATAATAATTTAATAATATGCCAGAAAATGAGTGAAATAATCTCATGTGTATATAAGACAATCTGTAACTGATAATTCTGTAATTATTTCTAATTGAAATAAGAATAATATTGTTACGGTATTTTATTACTTAATGTGCAAACGAAACTGGGGATATGAGCCCTGTGTGTCTGCATCCTACGTAAGCAGTGTTGCGCCTACACTTTGTAGCAAGTACCTACAAACAGATGAGTTGATGGTGTACATACCTAATCCACCTTCCCAATGTAATGAAATCCAGTGCGGAGAACGATATGATAATGTTTCAAATCATAGCTTCCCAAGTCGTCATCGCGTTCCTTTTTTCCGTGTTGCGTTCCACCTTCAGAGCGATTCTCCACTGTGGATTGGATGACGGAAGAGAAGTAGATAGACAGTAACGTACCCACATTATATGTAGGTAGGTGGAGTACCTACCTTACCTACATACTTTATGTGAACCGCAACGGCAACGACACACCAAAACCTCAAGCAGAATTGACACTATACATACGGAGAGGATATCTCAGTCATTCGCGTGGAGGGATAGGAACAGGTAGCTGGCTTTCAGGGAGGGGTAGTATAGCCCATGGGACAGTATTCAGAATTAATGTGTGAGCCACAATGTTGTTACCTATTTCTACACTTGCTTTTCTCTTCAATTTTCCTGGCGTAATCATGAAAGGACGTGGGAAATATATATTAAATCTGTATGATATAAATTTTCCAGCTCTAGCTCTGTACTATAGGTACCTTTACTACCTTTAGTTTCTTCATTATATGGCGTACATTCAGATTCTAGAATTTGTTTAAAAGTTTGGAAAGGATGTCATCGCATGGATTTCCTGACGCAAGATTTTTACCAATAATGTCGAAATCAGAATCGTTTCGTTTAAGTGACCACTTAGCTGCTATGCTATATGTATAATGCACTATGGTACAGTATAAAAATCTAAAAATGACTTTAATTAAATAATAGGTTAGGTGGGTGTTGATGTGTAAATATGTGTGTGTAGGTATGAAGGATAGGTACACCGTTAAATATTTAAATTGGTCGAATTCACGCTGTACAATTCACGAGAGTTCATATTTTTAAATAATATATGTAATCAAGAAGCTACCTATTCGTCAGTCATTCTATATTTATAGCGATGATAAACGCTTAAACTTCGACCTTACGTAATCTGACTCTAGTTATATGAGAAAAACAAGGAGAATTTAAAGTTTGAAAAAAAAAAAAAAATTCAATAATAGGTTTTAGTAATGATAGATTTTCGCAATACTTTATGCAATATTTCCCTATTGCCCTTCCACTTTATGTGTAATTGTATTGAATAAACTACTGTTCTGAAATTATGCCAATGGTTTGACTGGTAAAAATGCCAAATTTCTACATCCTTACGTTGCCATCCAGTTATAGCTTGTACTTACATAAAATTAAGCAGGCTATATTTACAAATGAAAGCCCGATTTTAAGCTTGAAGTATGTAAATGTATAATTAAATGAATCCTTTATTTATGTAGGTTTAGGGAAGTGCGGACACTGAGAGGACGGAACGGTTAACGATCCCGCAGTGTATTTAAGAATCTATGATATGCTCTAACTGTAGTAGTAATTATTGTAGTATATTAATATATATGAGAACGGAGGTGCCTTTCACTAACTATATACAAAATACCAGTGGAGAAATAATAAATATGAATATTTAAAATTATGTAGATAGGTAGGAACAATTAATTATGTAATAAAATATGGATAGGCTGTAATTGTTTAGACAATTATGTCAAGGCACTTTTAATAGCTAGTTTATTCTTTGGAATGAATGGATGGGCTCTGTTTCATTTATAAATTTTTCGTAATTCGTATAGTATATATAGTAGTGTGATAAGTAATTATTACAACATTAACAACAATCAGTATATAGAAATATTTTCTCAAAGAGTTCACCAGTCACTACCACACCACTACCCTTTCTCAGTAGGAAATAGCAAGCGAAGTACAGTAGCATCAGTTTTGTTATTTTCCTTTTGGTGAACCTAGTACGTACATATTACTTTCATATTTTTTATTATATAGTTCTGAATCATAGTCATACTTTTGACTCATGGACTAATTAATATTGATGCTTTTTACATAGTCTATAATTGTTGCTCTGGTGCTATATAGTTTGAGTGCGGTATAGTCGATAGTAGTAACAAAAACATTTAAACATACTCTGCTCTATATACATACATACAATAAAATACTATGTAATTATCAGTATACTCAAATTTAACGAGCGCCCATAGTAGTACCTATATAGACAGACTAGCCGACACATTGGCTCAGTTAAAAAAAGTGTAATTTCAGATTAGCAGCCATAATCATAATTATTGCTGAATATTTAATTATTTCCCTACATATCATATGTATAGATTAGTTTTTATTTTTTGGATTCTAGGTTTTCCTACCGTATTCAAATACCTACCTAATTATTACTCGGGCTCGTTTTTGCTTCTGTGGCTGTCGAAATAATATCAGAGCAATTTTTTGTTTTGTTTAAAACAAGTAACGACAAGGGCATTTATAACATAGGAAAACAAAAACGAGAACGACAAAGACTATTATAAACCTATCAAAGGCTTCACAGGGATGTCTATGTATTAGCTATACCTAACATACTATTTAATTAATTTCCTATGTAATAATTATACTTAATATGCAGAGAGTTTAAAAATATCATTTTCTGTGTGTATGCTTCAGTTTTTTTTGTACGATATTTGGGATATATGACGCCTCCGGCTGTTGGTTGTTACTTTTGTAGGAGGATACGTACTTGTTTAGGACACCGAAATTTTCAATCTTACTTGTACATTATGTTAGGCATTACAATATATTTTTAACTATATAATTTATCCTATATTAGATTTGATAGAGTCTCGAACTTTTTTCATGTTTTTGCAACTTTTTGCAAAATTGCATACTCGATGTATAGTGCATCATTACACATACGCTGATGTAAATATATTCTATTGAGATTATTATTTGGATTTATAGTTTACTTATTTAAAAAACAAAAACCAATCAAAAAAGCATTTTGAGAGAGCAATAAATAAAAGATTAAATCCGCATACTTTTCGTCCTGGTTGTGTGTGGAGGTGGGGGTGAGTCGGACAAGTCTTCGGGTGTGGAAAGATTTGTATCATTACTACTCGTAGTGATCGCACTACTATTATTAATAAGGTGGTCATTACTAGTCTCATTGTGCTGAGTTTCCGCATGACGACGAAGATCCACTTTCCGCTGAAAAGCTCGGCCACAGAGATCGCAGGAGAAAGGCTTAAAACCCGTGTGCTTTCTAGAGTGTGTAATCAAATTTGAGGACTGTGAAAATGCCTTTCCACACACTGTACACTTGTGCGGTTTCTCACCTAGAAAAAATGAATCGAAAAATAATTTATGGTATAAAGATATAAGGTAGATAAAATCGAGCGAAATATTTCAAAGTATCTTTTCTGTTGTTTTCTGTTTTTTTAAAAAGTTTCCTTTTTAAAAATCTGTTTTTATGGCAAATTGAATGTTTTTATGGCCTTGACGGTTCCGGATTGTAATTAGGATTGGGGGAAATCAAACCATGCAATAGGTTTTAATAATAGGATATTAAAGGGACGAGGCAATGCAATGGAGCGAAAACACTTTGTGGTGATTATTTTCTAATTTTACTTGAGAGTGAGAGAGGTCTATATAATTATTATTATTCGATAAAAGTCATTCAACTCACCTGTATGGATATACGTGTGCTTCTTCATATCAGATTTTTGATGAAATCTCTTGCCGCAGTAAGGACAAGGATAAGGCCGAGTGTCTGAGTGAATCAGTAAATGGGTGGATAATGTAGAGGAGCGCTTGAATGACTTTCCACATTGTGTACACTGAAAAAAAATAAGGAGAATCGTTTTATAGAAATATTTTAATTTTCTGCAATGATTTTCTGGAACAGATACGAAATGTATACTATAACAACTCACTGCATATGGCTAGCTAAATTAAGGACATAAAATACCATATGCGATATACAAATCAAAGAGACAGATTGGATATCTCGGATTTTGATTTTGTCGTTATTCAGGTATAAAAACAGTGGGCCCATAGTAAAGGTGGCAGGTTAATAATATGTGTGGTAATTTTTCGAAGCAAAGGTAATTTTGAACTTATCGTTAGTTGGAACGGTCGAAAAGGAGTCTGTAGTCTGTATATTATAATTGTAATTTCATTTGTGAAGCAGATGAAAGATGAAAATGCCAGAACAAAGAAAGAATGTAAAGACAAGGTGTTTAAAAAGATAGCAGTTGAAAAGGCAAAGATTGCTGGAGAGAGGCTCATAGCTGAGATTTTCTGGGAGCATCTCCCAAGTTTTTTTCTTAAAGCCCAGGACCAATACCAAAAACCAGTGCCAGTAGTGCCGGTGCGAGCACCAGCACTCAAGGGTTCATCTCAAATAAAGAACAGGTGCGAAGCTGATCTTACGCGTACGTATGTCTCCTCCGTCCTCCAGTGTACAGTATACCGTCTATCCGTATCGGGACAGAGCCTTTGCCCAGCCTAGGATATGATCCGTTCAGTTTATCTTATTATGTATCAACTATCTATACTACCCACTCAATGATGATGATGCACACAGGGCAAGTTGTTATAAATGCGAGGTGACGGGTGTGGAGGCTATGCACTTGCAATCTGGCTAGCGTTCGTATTTAAGTAAATAATCAGTAGTCCAGCAGCACCAAGACCAATACCACTACCACCAGCTTTCTTGTGCCTAGACTCCATACTCCATGTGACGGTTTCAATTTTCAATCACCACACCACGCTGTAAAGCCACTGTACTTAAATGCAATACATAATCTAATGCTGCTACCTGAACCTATATAAGGTGTACAAGCAGACATAGAACGCTCATATAGGTTCCTTTCGTGGGCACATTATATTTGTATTATGTATTATTCATTACAATCGCAAAGTAGGGGCACGTACTAATCCTTATCGCACGTATGAAGCTGTCGAGAAGGTAGTCGTTTTCATTTTCGTACATCTGTATTTGTTTTTTTATCTTTAATACACTAATTCAATATTTTAATCTATCTAAGGTTTAAAAGTTAAAGTTTGAATTCAAAATATTTTTTTTTGTCTATTTATTCTTATATCTGACCTTTTTTATTATTATCAAACTACCTACCTACTAATATTATTGCAAGGAAGAATTTTATGGTAATTTCTATGTACAAGGAAATTAAAAGAATGCTTTTTTAATGCCTTCAAGCATGATTTTAGCTTAGTTTTTCCACGAATGTTTTGCTCAGAGTAGCGTATGTAGCCTGTTAGCATAAGAACCAAAAGCATTTGCTAGGAGCATCATAACAAACAACAACAACAAAAACAAGCTGCATTCAAACAGCAGCCTTTGATATTCGACTTTGAAATTGAAACAATGCCACGGACGTCAAAAAGTACAGCATTTTTAGGGAGAGAGACACTAACAGATATAAATGACTAGAGGTGAATTTAGAAACTATGAAGGAATAAAGGGAATTGACTGACATGTGGTGGTGGTGGTGGTGGTGTAAGTCTAACTCTAAAATGAATCTGGCGGTTACAAAGTTTTGTCTTAAAGACTTTTGCATTACTTGAGAAGACGAAGAAGACATGGACTACTCGTATGCTATAGGAGAAGGAGAAGTCTGCCTAGACTTTTACTCAAGCCGGCAGCTGACTTGTTACATGCAACTTTTTGCCATGAGCTACTGCGGTCCATTCTTTTCTACTCATAATATAATACAGATAATGATTGTATAATAATGTAATGATGATCTGAATATGTGGGGGAAGCTACTAAATCCAAAAGTTACTTATTATGAATTCGAATGAGATGGATGGATGGATGAATGGTGATGATGATGATGATGATGCTCGACGGTATTTCATTTTTCAGTCTCATTTTCATTGAGCTCGTGAAAAGTGGAAGGAAGGAAGGATAGATACAGAACAAAGCAGAACAGAACAGAAGGGGGGAAAAGAAAAAAAAATTGAGAGGTGAAGAAATGTGATCTCAGTATTTAATATACTTACTCAACTTAATATAATAAAATATTCTCATGTACAACTACGAATTACAAACTACAGACTACAGATCATCTCCGAGGATTGAGGCATAATGTAATGAATAAATTAGAATGACTAAGTGAGCGTTGAAATGGCTGGAAATGTTGGAAATGTGAGGATACTAGATCCTCTACTATGTATGTGGATGTATGGAGTATGGAGAATGGAGTGTACATACCTGAAAGGTTCTTTCGGAAGAATGATGATGATGACTCTTGTTAGAACGTCGACTACTACTACTACTAGTACGAATCTCAGTGGATGATGAGACAGAGACAGGAGAATTTCGATGTTTCCCTTGATTTTGATTTTCATGGATAATTATAGACTGGAGCTTCTTCTCTTGTTCCGCCTCGAGAGCACTGGCAGGTGACCAGATTCGATATCGGGATGACTTAGTGCTTAAATTTAATGGTACGTCTGTAGTCGTGGACGTCGTGTTCGTGGACGTCAGGAGTGGTAACGGTGAGGGCAAACTGGGGGACTCTATAAAATGAACAGAGTGTAGAGAAAACATTAGCATTTCAACTTTGAACAGTCGGCATTCCATTTATAGCTATACATGTTTGTAATGAGGAAGTATTGATTTGGATTTTGATTTGTGTTACTCTCCTATATTCTGTTACAATACAATCAAAGCTCAAAATCAAAACAAAGATTTCATGCCTAATTCTAATATAGACTAATATTCCTACAACTACCCGTCGTCATGTATTGAATGTTTAGGTACAGATTTACGATACAACCTAATCGGACTCTCGGAAGTATGATTGCTTGAACTGCCGTATATTATTTTTCCATATGGAGTTAGATAGGTACATACAAATACAATGTGTGTAAGGATGAAAGGATATTCGTCATGTCAGTCACTTTGTCCCCAGTGTATTTATTGCTAGCTATAATTTCTATCCTTCACATTACATTGAAAACTGATTACTGGAACAGAACAGAATCAGGACCAGATCGTCGACGGGCCAAATTGGAATCCCTTCTCCGTTTATCTGGATTTCTTATGAAGGTACCTACATAAATTGGTATAGTACCTACATACATCTGTGTGTAACTGGGATGGTTGGATTCCCGGATGGTGCGTGGAGCATATTACTATAACTACCATCCATGGAGACATTAGAGACGAGATACAGATATCTGTGGAAAGATGTTTTGCAATAGTATATGGTAGTAATGGTTGTAGTAGTAGGTAGTAGTTCTTCCCTCCTGCCCTTGCAGATAGACACAGACAGATAAATATGTTTTGCCCTTATAATTATTGCATAGATCTATCTGTATGTATGGCTTGGAAGGGAACTTCCTCGTCTAGCTCCAGCAGTCCAAGTCCAAGTCGAATGTCGAATGTACAATGCAATCCACGTACGATTATGCCTAAGCACGGTGGAGAGGGTCACACACTGAACACAGTGGGGAATATTTATGTATTTACCAAATTATCCCTTGCCTTACGGCTCTGACCTATCTTCATGAATCCTATTCATGAGCTAACGTGCTAACAACGAAAACGATCGGGAGTGTAACACACACATATTTGTCAGTAATTTTGCCCACGTAATGAAAGAACCGAGACGGGCTCAAACTGTCTATATGGCTCGAGCTGAAATTGAAGCTGAAATTCTAATTTCCCAAATACAGTAATGTTACTATTAAAACTTCCATATATACTGGCTGTCTAGGTAAGTATACTAACGATAAGTATGTGTGCACACGTAATATACCTACCTAGTACTTTGTAGCTATAGCAATTAATTATGTACAGACAGTCTAAACTTGAACTTTGTTCAGCGTGTATGTATGCCCTTATGTACATCCGTACATACATACAGCCAACCTTACCTACTACATAATTATTAGTCAAGCTTAAAATAAGAGGAAAGTTTTTCCCGTGCGGACATTGGAAGAGAGAAAGAGTAAAGTACATATAATTGAAGTTTAAAGCAAAGCAATATATACAGCTACTTTATTTATAGGTATCTAACCTTTTCCATCGTCTGGGAGCTCGTGTGGATGACCGAACCGATGGTAATTATTGAGGTTTCCATTAAAAGATGTGAATCCATAATTATTATTGTACGTAACAGTGGACTGAAGGAAAATCCCGTATGGTGTCCAGGGCAGGAGATGACTGAGTGTCATCGCCGTGGCATCTGCATGGCTCAGAGCGTGACCATTGAATAAGCCCGAACGGTTTGTGTAGGATGTGACTGTGAAGAATGAATCGAGTGTGTACAATTACAATTTGATCGTTAATTGGACAATTAGAATAAATCTGAGAGTTCAGCTCACAGTCTATACTCATTCACACGTTATATACATGCATATATTATAGGTACTGGGGTCTAGTCTGTTGACAATAATAATAGTAGTCAAATATAATTTCAATTTCAAATTAGAATTCGAGTGAGCGCTTTGAGCGTGATATTTAATTGACTGTTTATTTTTAAACCTACTCGGGCCTAAACCAATTACTGACTACAAATAAATATACAATCTATAAATGCTCGATTGGGCTATAGTCAAAACAATATTAAAAACTTAATTAAAGGTATTAAAGCTCTGTTTCTTTGCTTGAGCTATAAAGTGGAGAAAGGTATATCCAATGCCTGCCATTTATTTTCATAGATTCTACAGATTCAGTACATTGTACATGCTAAAAATAAAATACTGAAGAATTGAGGCTATAGTCGGCATCGGCAAATTAAATACTGAATTGAAATTAACTTAAAATAAAGAGGACATCTTATTAATGAGAGCTCTCTTTGACAACATGATTGAATGATGAAATAAACTGGAATTTTTAAATTTTGATAGCAATACATAATCGTACTCTGAATACAAAGCGGACTATCATTATCGTCCCGTTTACAAACTACAAGGAAATAATTGTTGCTGGTTTTTTCAGGTGTCAAGAATATTCTAATCCCTTCCTATAGTCAAAAGAATAATAAGGAAAAAAATATTTTCAACAGGAGTTTTAATAGGTTGACTTTGAATGACAAGAACAAGCATCAGAGAGGGTGATAGTGACAGTCTACAAATATTTTTTAAAAAATACATAGTAACTATTGAAAGGAGTAAATTACCTTTGTTAAGCTCTTCCCGGAGACTCAAATTCTTTGGTAAAACTAGATCCATTTTTCTTGCAGTAGAACCTTTCACGTCCGTTCTCCTTCTTCGTATATAATATTTATAATAATATTTCCAATTCCAATACTTGAATAATTTTTAATATTTCTCTCCGCGACGTCCCAACAATTATACTTTTATTGAGCGTGTAAACTTCCCGGTATAGAAAGGGCTGTCACTTTTTTTCGTGTTTTCTCTATTTTCCCTGACAGTTCAAAATATACTTATAATTGTTCAATAATATTTACCCAATTATAAATTGAGAAATTGTCTCATCTCGACTCTCATACTCAGGTCAGACAGTATAGGAGTTGAATATAGTAATTAGTTCCTTCTCCGCCATAAATAAAAAAAAGCCTGGGAGAGGTGACTGCGGCTCTTTGTTGGGATTCGGACGAGCACATGGACACTTTGACTTTTAATAGTACATTATATATGTAGGAGGGTATAGGATTTAGTAGTGGAGGTTTATTTACTTTTCACGAGTTGTTTCTTTCCAATTTTTCTTTCTAATTTTCCAAGTCGAATTCAACACTGCGCTGCGGTAGTTATATGGGCTTGGGAATCGAAGATGAAGAGAAATTTAAATACAAAGTACGAAGAAAGTTGGCATGTATACGAAATCGAAATCGAAGGGGAGTAAAGCTGAGTCACGAGGCGAATGTATGAGTTTTGGATTTCAACTGATTTACACAATGAGGGATGAGGAATAATGAAGACGGGATTCACTCTGTTTCCCTATTTTGTCGATGTATAGGCTTGCTTTTATTTTCCCCCATTTACACTTGTTTGTGAGTGGAGAGTTGTTACCTGGAGCACGAGTACTTTGAGAGTGATGTGGATGTGTGGTAATAATCATGGGGATAATCAAAGAGACGTTTAATATATAGAGTATTGGAATGTTCTAAGTTGTCTGGAATGAATGAGACTGAGGATGAATGCGGAAAGGCAAAGGTAGTCGGAAGGTAGGTAGTGGTAGTAGTAAAAGTAGTAGGTAGGGAGAAGTTCCACTTGAGTCAGTCATTCGGTTGTTGGGAGGGAGGTATTAAGAGGCGAGAGAGGAGTATAAGCAGAGCAGGTGATATCAGCATCAGCATATAGCAGTTTATAGATAGGGAAACGGCAACCGAACCAAAACCAACAACTTTAGCCTTTGATGAGTCCTCACCTCTGGAACTCCCAATAACTTTTCCTGAAGACTCAAGATACTTTTACTACACATACACACACAACAGTCAGCAGGACTAGAAGCCTCAACCGGAGAGAGAGATAGATACGATTGACGATGAGCTATGTTCAGTCATAATCTAAACTTTAGTACACACATGATGATTGGGGGAGGGGTAAAATATTCGACCCCCAAAATTCCCTTTCCTTATTCCTTTTGTGGGATGATACGACAGAGCTACCAGGGGCTGCCTACCAATGTAGGTACAATATGTACAGTACATATTGTATATGGTTACAGCACAGCACGATGAGATAATAACTATTTCAGTTTTTAGTTAATTAGGGATCCTGGTCCTTTTTGATTTGATTCAATATTTTCATTTTTTTTAAGTATGTTTCTCTATCTATGCTTACATCTTTTTCGTTTCGTTTCGTTACAGCGAGTGCGAGATAAGATTAGGATTTTTAAGGAATTTTCATACATTCCCTATGCATTGTGTGGAGCGGTGAAAAGGGCCACATCACTACATGAGTGATAACACTTGAAAAGGATGTATGCTACTGTCATGTAAATTATGATGCAAAACGTCGTCAATTTTTAAGTCAATAAAATATCTTACTATGTACTCCTAATAAATATAAACCAGTAATGTTTAGTAAGGCAGCATTGCAATAAACTTGTAATTGGAAACGGTTACAAACCATTTAAATTTGAAATTCAACGCCTTTATATTTCGAGTCTTTGTATTTAGCAATTCCATATGCATTATTTCCTATCCTTATTGGAGGACAGTGTCAAGTTCAATCAAGTTTTATATAAAGACTTTTATGTCAAGTTTTGAATAAAATTGTCTTTCTCTCTAACGAATCATTATTGGAGCAATGAAATGCTTTTTACGTAAGTTCTAGATATCGTCGATGTAGAATGAAGTTTGATCATCTCCTTTTGGGGCTAAAATGAAATATGATCATCTCCATTGTGCTTTAAAATGAATTTTGATCATCTCCATTTTTCATAAAACATGGCGAATAAGGTATGTTAATGATTAGTTAATGGTTTAGTAATTTAAAACTAAGTACATTAAGGGTCACCCATAAATGACGTCATCAAAATATCCCCATTTTAAGTCCATATGGCCCTCCTGTCATCAGAGTACCCGTTTGGTAAATGGCTATCTTTAGCATGCGATACCATGAATATCCAAGTAGGCTGCTTGGCCATACCCATGACGTCATTTATGGGCGACCCCTTGATTTTTTAAACTTTCAATAACGATTTATTGATAAAATAATTTAATCAAATTAATAAATGAGTACACCATTCATGAGACCATAGGGATTATTTCATGAATAAATCATTATTGAAAGTTTAAAAAAATTAAGGGGTCGCCCTTAAATGACGTCATGGGTATGGCCAAGCAGCCTACTTGGATATTCATCGTATCGCATATGCTAAAGATAGCAATTTACCCAACGGGTACTCTGATGACAGCAGGGTCATAGGGACTTAAAATGGGGATATTTTTAAGACGTCATTTATGGGTGACCCTTAATGTACTTAGTTTTAAATTACTAAACCATTAACTAATCATTAACATATCTCATTTGGCGTATTTCATGAAAAATGGAGATGATCAAAACCAATTTGTAATCAGAATGGAGATGATCATAATTCATTTTAGCTCCAAAGGGAGATGATCAAACTTCATTCTTCATCGACGATATAATAATATTCAAAAGCTCTTTTTTGTGTGCCTCTGTGTTTTGGTGGTGTACTCGAATTATTAGATGAAATTAGGAATTATTGGCGGGCTAAATGAGAGTGAAGATTGAGTAAGTGCATTACTTAAGGAACTAAATACTACAGTGGTGAAGACAACCCAGTAGCTTTTACTTTTATTTTGGAAGTTCATACTCATATGGTATATAACCAATATTCAGGGTGGTGAAGTAATAGTGGGAAATGAAGCATCATGATTACGGATAATAATGTGGTTCTTAATAGTGCCGTTTTCTGAAATTGGTTTTGGTCAACTTTGATGAGAGAGACAAGTATTTGGGCGCATGCAGTGATATAAGTACAAAGGTGGGGATTATTTTGCTACCGTTACAGCAGTAACACAGTGTCGGTTTGGACGCTGTGCATTCGAATTCGACTTTGAATAATTTCAGCTCAAGAACAAGAGCGGCAGTACGCCGGGCCATCCACGTTGTGTTTGTTTTAGATGTTTCTGGTTTTGATATGGTAGCCGTGTGCACTATGAAGTGTACAGTGGCTCGATCAGTGCGATAAGTTTTTACACTCACATTCCCTTCTGCATATTTCAATTTCCAATAATATGTAATCCTGTGGTCCGTTTACAGTCATCGTTTTCTAGTAGTATTGTTGTATCTACCTACATCACGATATTATAATGTGAAGATGGGCGATATGCTCGTGAAATCTTTATGAACTCTCGGGCTCTCATCGATATGATTTGGTTTTGATTATTCCATTCATATGTACGAAGCACCGCATACGATGTTACTATATACCTGTACAATATGTTTATCTGTCCATTTTATTGTGAATTACCATTCCATACATGCTTCCTATCTGCCTCTGATTCGATGGAAGCATTTTCCTCTCCTCTCCACCGCTGTGGTCATTTTCATGCCTTATGCCCAACCAAAATGACAGCAATTATTAGAGGGACCGGACGGGAAAAATCTATCCCTACCTACCTACATACCTTATTTGCTATTACACAGTACATCGCATCGTCTAGTCGTCTAGATTTTTAGAATTCGAATTAGTTCGTACATGCATTATTTTGTCTTGACAGAGTTTAGCAGAATCACATTAAAATCCAGTTCGAACCCTCATTAAATAGTGTGGAGTGAACGATTGTGCCCACATTTGATTTATTTACTTAATCAGAATCATAGTGTTCACTGAAGAAGAGGCCTACTCAGTATATTATGTAATTATTTTTATACATGTTATGTGGAGGTGGTTGGTAAATCGTCATCGTCCTTCTGTACATACATAGTGTCCGAGTAATCGAATTATTTTTTCCCTTTCAATTTGTTGACATTTTACACCTAGTACGTTTTACCTATAGTTTGCATATAACCAACTACATAATTTTAACATTTAAAATATTAGGAATATATATAAACACTTATCTCCCGGTTGTAGACCGGCACTATACCTATAGAACTACGTACATGCTGTATATAATTATTAATTGTCCACAGTTGCTTGCTTGATGTTTGATTGTCAATTTTGATTGCTGTTGGATCTGGAGTAGTTCACGGCATACACAGGCTATGCATGTTTTGTGGGTATAATTAACTCCAGCATGTAATATAAGGAATATATATATAGATGGCACATGTGCTACAGATATATTATATGCTGATAGGTATGTCTGCATCGGCAGTACTGACTGATTGGTCGACGTCGAGATTTCGTTAGTTGATTATCAATATCAATATTATGATAGGCCCCAATATGAGGTAGGTATAGATATGCACGTATGTATAAACAGTTGCTCCTACTTTCTGATATGTTCAACATATATGAAAGCAATTCAAAACTTGTAAATCCAAACGATTGAATGTTCTTTGAAAATGAAAACGAGTATTTACCTATAACTGTACTTACTTTGTTTGTCCAATACATTGATTTTAGTAAATACTAAATATGAAAAAAACATTGGTTGGGCTTTAGAGAGTCTAAAAATTGCACTATCTTTGAAGGATTGTTTGGGAAACTTTGCTTTAGATAAGTTCAACCGTACCACATATGTATAACAAAACTATGGATAATTTAGTAATTTATTATGTAATTTTTGTTTGTCCGGTGCGTTAAAGTTCCTTCCTAAGGCGGGGATATACAGGCCTATTATTTAAGTGTTCTTTTATTTACTGTATTATGCTTATGGGAGAGAGCTCAATCGATTTGGTTGTCGACCCTGATTGTGTGTGTACTGAAGACGGACGGACGGAGCTAACACTGTAGTAGTATTACGGGGCATGTGACATGGGATGGGAAACGGTAGCTGTATAAATGACACACTAAATAACCCATCTTCCCATTGTATAATATGTAGCTAAATCGTTTCGTTCCCCGTATTTTTTTCTGTTCTGATTCGGATTCCCAGAATCTTAACACTCTATCCAAATCACCCATTTACTCATTCATTAGCCTTCATTATTGGACTTGGACTTGAAGTATTTATACACGCATCTAATCGTAAAAATCCTACATTCGTATCCTAAGACTTGAGAAGAGGGGAGACTTCCCTTCTAGGTACTTCTACAGAATACATACCTAGCTAGATTTGCATATAGGCTATAGATATAAAAAGTGTGCTTACATATAAAAAGTATAGACACTTTGTGTTTGTGTGTCTAGTGTCTACATTCTGTCGTGGATAAATAGAGCATGCTGAAAACGATTGCGTTTTGAAATGCTCTGATATTCTGATTGTAATGGGATAGTCGAATATATATTGGCATTTTGGCGTCGGTTGGGTAGAGTTATGGATGGGCTGTTCGATTGTTCATTTCTTGATTATGCCGATGGTCATTCAATCTTAAGTTAGAAAGAGAGAGAGAGAGAGAGAGAGAGAGACAGAGCTTGGAGTTTTCTTCCTGCTAAAATATGCAACATGCTTGCATTAGAGCTACTTTACCCTCTTTTAAACTTTGGTCGGGCGGGTGAGCTCTGGCACGAAATCAAATCAGAGTGAAGGAGCACACGACACATACCATATGTCATGACATGGAGTGGATTGGAAATGGGCTGAGGTACGTAAATTACTTATTGTTTTTAGCTCTAGGCTCCATCCAGAGCTGAGGTTCCAGTATCTATAATCTATGTGAGAGTCCTAGCCTATAAATATCATTTAGTACAGTTTACCTCATATATATCTAAGGTACCTACTGCTTTTATATCAGTAGTCCGGAGAGAGCTATAAGAGATACATATTGCATAAGAATGTGAATGTAATGTTAGCGGTTTGTCCAGAAATGAATTGAAAGAAAATGGAGAGGCAACATGCCTTGGTTTTATTACCTTACGTTTTGTTAATGACTTTCAATGCTTTTACTTTAAATCGACATTGCTCCTCATGACTTGTGTGTCTGCTCCGTCCCAATATTAGGTGAGTAGCCACACAATTCGCAGTCCACTTGACCATACTCTCTGTGAGTATAATTTAATGCAAACGCATGACGACTCTACAAGTAGAAACGGACTTTATATATATAGCGTAATAATCGTAATTACGTAAAAATCTTTACATTGATGCACCATGTGTCCTCTGCTGTCTATATATAGTGCCTGGAGTTGGATTTGAAATATGTAAGAGCAAGAAACCATCAAAGTGTATCATAATTTGCATGTTAGAAAAAGGAAACCACGAAGTAGATTTGCTGGAGACAAGAAGCTAAGTAATTATTCACTGTAATTTTGTCCCACTATAATTTTTCATTTTGTCATTGTACTGGACAGGTACGAGAAAACAAAATTCGATTTTACCTAGGTACATTACTTGTATTTCTATATCCGTATATTTTTCGGTCCCCGTACACTGTGTACATTACAATATATGTTTGGTGTTGTTGAACTCTAGTGATTTATATGTGCCTTTTACGAAAGATCTTGATGACGAATTGAAACAATGCGAAAAAGCCTTAAACTTTACGGATGATGATTTAGCAGAATTAAATAATCCTGAGGCGAAAAGTAAAATAACTAAACGCATGCGTACAAAACTGCGCGAGAAGGAATTTGATTCCTGGTGTAAGATGAGATTACGTGGTGCCGGGGTGTCCCAGTTTAAAGACAATCCAGCAGGAAATAAAATGTTAATTAATAAAGCAGGGTTAACTACATCTGAATGGGTAACTACTTTAAAAATGAATGCTAATGTTGGTAGTGTAAGAGTCATTCCAGGAAGGAGCTTGGACGGAATCCAGTGCAGGCATTGCGGCGCTGAGAAAGAAAGTCTTGGTCACGTCTTAGGGTCCTGTGTCCGGGGAGAACTCTTGCGTAATATTCGACATCATAGTATTCGGGAAATTATTGCAGAAGCTTTTCAAAAACAAGGGTTTGTAGTTGAGCAAGAAGTTCATTGTGTTGCTGAGAATGGATCAACGAGGAGAGTAGACATCATTGCTTACGACACTTCATCCAAAATTGGTTACATTTTGGATCCCACTGTACGATTTGAATTTGGGGATAGTGAAGAACAAGCGATAGCAGTGGATTTAGAAAAAAAAGAAATCTACCAACCTTGTGTAAAATATTTTACTGACAAATGGGACTTGCGTAGTTTAGAAGTAACAGGTCTGTATGTTGGAGCGCGTGGGACAATAACAAACGTTTTCAAGGCTTGGGCTAAATCATTTCGAATACCGTCGGCAGTAGTGGATGATATTTTAATGCTTGCTCTGAGAGGATCAATTAAAATTTATAATCACCATTTGTATAGTTAAGATTATTGTCTAATAGTGTAAATTATTCAACTAAACCCTTAAAAAAGTTTCAATTATAATCAAGAAAGTGTTGTTTTGTATACTGAGCTGTAAAGCTATTGCAATTGTGCAACAGTGACTTAATAAAGTTTTTATATATAATTTTTTATGAAATTATCTGCGTATGAGTAATTTCAACCAGTTAGAATAATAATCTTTATCGTATTTATTTTTGCCTTAGTTTTGGAAATTTAAATTTTGATCTCGCTATAATTATACTATACTTTACGATTAGCTTTTGTATTTTCCTTTTTCCAAGCACAGATAGTGAAAATTCTTTAGTTTCTATAAATAGTTTCATATTTATGTATTTTGATTATTAAAAATTCCAACGATTGCGATTGCTTGGTTTTACAATCAAAATAGTTATGATACATACTGTGCCCGTATAGTCTTCTACATACGAGTATTTTCTTATTACATTGTAGCTCTATTTGGTATGAAGAGCGCAACCACATGTTGATTTGATTACAGGATAATGCATATATCTGACAAAAGATTTTCTAAAGATATTTCCCTTCAATTATCCTCTTGTATTCTCAGTGGTTAGATTTAAAAATGCGTCTTGGATTCCATTCCATATTCCATGGATGAACGGATTGAGAAATCCAGGTTGAAACGCTCATTTTTGGGTTATGGCGGGTTAACATTGAATTTCTATTGTAATTGTATGAGGTGATTAATACGTATGTACTACTGATATTAATATTGTTGAGGGATGATCCATCCTTGAAAAAAAAAAGTTGTTGTGTAGAGTTTGAGTTTAGAACTTGAGCTCGTGGTGGTTGTAGTTGTAGAAGGGAGAGAGAGAGAGGCAGAGATATAAAAAAAAATGAGTAGATTAGAGGCACATGTCATGCAGGGGGGATGAGTCCAATAAGTAAGTAATAGTACGGTTGGTTGGACAGTTGCATTATTAGTGTAGGTAGGTAGGTAGGTAAGAGACGTAGTGGTGGTGGTGGTGGCGGCGGTGGTAGCAATATAGTAGTAGGAAGCGTGATGCCCTACCGGTGTCTGGCTGTCTATCTTGTCGCTCATCATCGTCGTCATTCAAGGAGTAACTGTGTACTGCACGATGAATTACCCTCAGTGTACATCTATATGAGTATATATGGGGTTGATTGACGAGTATTCAATGTATTAATGTATTCTCAGGTAAGACGTACGACGGTTCATTAGATATATAGGTAGAGATAGAGAGAGAGACGTATGTGATATTATAAATTTGAGATATAGTGTAGAAGAAGACAAAAAAAACTTTCCTGCTACATAAATATCGTGTACATGTATAGAGAGTGTAGATTGATAATGATTTAGATTTGGAGGAGAGCACACGCCGGAGTGCATCCACATTTTTATAGCTATGCTGCTATGGTTTGGTTTGGTTTTTGGTTTGGTTTGATATGGTTTGGTTACTATTACGATTACTACTACGGCACTGGGACGCTCGAACCCTCATCCTATCAAAAAATAGAGTGAAGAAGAAGAGGGCCGAAAACTCTTCCGATTGACACCTGACGCACAAATGGTTACTTCCCCCATATGTAGTTTTTTTTTCTCGAGCTGAGGATGAGCCCGTGCTTGGGTTGATGTTGGTGTTGGTGTTGGCTGGCGTTGGTCTCGGCTCCGGATTTGGTCCCTTTACATTATGTACCTACCCAAGTAAAAGGCTCAACCAGTTCATATTTTTATATACTCGACTCTTTTTTTGAAAGCACACAAATATCACAAATAAAGGTTGATGAGATATGAAGTAAAATTATGTGCCTTTGCATTATATCAGTAGGTAGTACGCTAACGTTTTGCCTTCACGTATGAGAACATGTGTGGAGTCATATTGTATAGTGTATTTTACCTGTGAATTTTACTACATGAGTCTACTGATATACTGCATGAGTCTAATATTATAAAGGGTATTAGTACATTCGTGATGATTTCCAAGCAAAAGCTCACAGGTTTGGTGGAGTCTGAGTCAGAAAGGAGAAAAGACAACAGATGATGATAATAGTGGCCCTCATCGAAAAGATAGCTTTGGATGGGTAACATCAATTTCTGTTTGTTGTTGTTGTTGGTCTTGTTCCAGTTATAATGTTATCGTGACTATTAGTCCAAGTTTTATATAGGTAAAAACGCAAGGAGGGTGAATGTGACTGACTGAGGGTACGTTATATACATACATACAGAGTGTATTCTTTCCTATTGCATTGGAATTATGATGGAATTGGAAAGGACCCCAGAGCATCATGACATGACTGCTGCTGCTGCTGTTCATTTTTGTCGAGTCGAGACTAGTAGTAGTAGACACAGGGAGTGAGGGAAAAGTGAGACCAAAAAAATTGGTTAACCGACTGTATCGAAATTTTAATAGCTGACGCGTGCCCAACCGGCCGCCCCGTTACCCCTCTGCATGACAAAAAGGAGCTTCGAGTAAAATAAGAAGAAGAAGGAGAAGAGAAAAAACATTTTGGTAATTTTATCATGCTGTAGGCTCAAGAAATTATTTGGTTTCTTTGTTCATTACTATATGTATAATAGTCATTAGTATGTATAGATTTGGTTGAGATGTGTCCAGAATAATTTTTTCAGCTATACATATGGGAGGAATAAGATACGGATTGGATATTCATTACTCACAGGGATAGAGAGGACAAGGTGGTGGTGGTGATGGTGATGGTGGTGTAGTGGTTGGGAGAACAAACAGCAAAAATGGCCAGTTTTTCTTTTGCTATTTTACATGATATGTAATATTAAAGTAATTACCCACTCACTACACTTTGGTAGGTTTCTGTAAAGAGAGGAGGCACGAGACGGAGAGCAAGACTTGTTTGAGACGAAAACGAGAAAAGTTTACACCTGCCTTACGGGTTGCCGTACGCTATCCACGTTATCGCCATGTATTTATTTAGATGTTACTCACTTAGAGATGGACATGAAAAGAAACGCGCGCTGATATCCATTACCTAGGAATAAGAAAAAAAAAATATGCACAGCAGGCTAAGGAGAGACGAGCCTCATGACAATAGGAAAGTTGTTGCTCCTTCTGGTACTGGTCTTGGTCCTGGTCCTGGTTGTCAACTGGACAAAAAACTGTATAGTAGGCAGGCAC
Organism: Dicyrtomina minuta; assembly: GCA_949802685.1. Taxonomy (NCBI): domain Eukaryota; kingdom Metazoa; phylum Arthropoda; class Collembola; order Symphypleona; family Dicyrtomidae; genus Dicyrtomina; species Dicyrtomina minuta. Next base: position 55,132,218 of record OX461810.1, read on the forward strand.
TGTAGGAACGGCTTTCAAACCCGCGTCTCGGCATCGGTAAGGTGTTCGCATCCTTCACATCTGCAGTTTCTTCCACTAAAATAAAAGCAATAAAAAAATATGCAGTAAATAAATCCAAATCCAATTGACTCCATTGTTGTGATAAGTTATTATTTTGGGGCTCCACGAGATGTTTCTTGTTGTTGGCTGTAGTTGTAACTGTCCCCTTCATTGTTGATTCAAGAGGTGTTTAAAAGTTGTTGTTCTTCAGATTAGAAAAAAAAAGCCACGCTGCTGATGATGATGACGGGAAAGAAATGGAAAAGGATACATTTTGAAATCTTACACCTTTTATTTCTGTTCGGAAGAAAGGGACTAAGGTAGCTAATAATAAAAAGCAGGTGTTTTCTTTGACAGTTAGCTGTGCGTTGACTTTAGCTCTCTTGGTGTAACCATCGGCATCGGTGAGTGTACGGATTACGTACGTGTACGTCTGACCAGGAGCGGCACCCGCTACAAATATGTACCTACCTACCTAGTAGGTAATAATTTCGAAACCGTGATGTACCTACTATAAGCATTCTACATTTTGGATATAGCTCGCAAGCTAAGCTATCCATTCAAGATTTCTTATTGTATCACCGTTGGCTTCATCTGTAGATCTACTATCCACTCAATAGCTATATAGTAGAAATATCATTACTGTGAAAACATAAATAAATTTAAAAAAAAATTATGCGTTACTTTAAATCTATTTAAAGTGTGTGTTTAACCAGCTGATTTAGAATTATAAATGTTTTACATTCACGCGTATATCATCCGTAGTTAAAGGTGCGTGGTTATTTCCAATGTGGGAAATTAGCATTTTCGTATCTGTAGTTGTAGTTGTACTGAAATATCAAGGAAAGATTCATATTGAAAAACTCATGTTTACATTACATTTGCCAATCATAATTTCATATAATAATTACTTGATGGAAATGAAGGAAAGGTGTTTGGATGAAGGCCTGTGGTCGGCCTGTTTGTCTGGTGGCAGGGCCAAAGAGGATTTATGGACCGGTCCGGTGTTAAAATTGACAGAGGGAATGCTCACCAATTTTTATTTATGTTTCTTTTTTTCTCTCTCACACACAAACACACACACACTCTCTCTCATTTAGTTATTTAGCATTTTTATTTACTTTTCAGTGTAGAATTAAAGGTTTGTACCCACGTATCTGTGCCATACGTTGTGGGAATGGGAAGTGAGATTAAAATAGATGTAGTCAGAGCTATTTTAAATTTTAAAGAATTCTAATAATAATAGGTGCTTATTAATGTACTGACTATTGAAGAACACTCGAATTTGAAATCCTTGTCGATCATATGGATTGAAGGCTACAGATATTTATAGTACCGTCATCATCTTTCCACATGATAACCAAACAAAAATAACGTGCCTTGACGAATTTTGTCAGCAGAGTAATAAATCTTTGGATCTAATCTGTACGTCGAGACAGATATTACTTCAAAATTGGGAAATACTTTGTCCAGTCCCAGTGTAGGGATTTTATTGAGACATTTTTTGTTTGGGTGGAAAAATCAGTCACATTCAATTGATTTGCTTTTGTCTATTCTCTCCGATTCTGATAATGATCGTGGCAATACTGGGAAAGAGCAGAGGGTTAAACAATGATTTAGCTCGGAAAGGAGAGAGAGAAAAAAAAACATGTGTTGTCCATGACTGAATTTCTCACGATCCCAGAGACCATGAGCTTTAAGCAATATATTTCAATATTTCAAAACTAAATCAATGGTAGTGCGAAAACTAGACATTTTGTACCCTTACACACTTCAAAATTAGCTGAGTATATAGTTATTTAATTAATTTGTTTTTTGTATTCATGGTTAATTTGAATGTGTGTGACATAATCAGACAATGGTTTATTTTTATATCTACGACACATAGGTAAGTAGGTATGGGGTATCCACATAACTTTACCTAAGTACATAAATATTACAAATGTCATATTTATTTGTATTCAAAACTATTTTCCAGTTCCAATGAATTAGGACCTTAACTCATTGCATTGCATTGTCACGTAAAGCACGCATAATCATTTCAATTGCTTATTGAGTATATTTTTTATACGTGCATTTAATGTGGGGGATTGTGATTGTAGAGCTCTACGAGGTCTTAAATAGTATTAGATATTTAAGAGGATAATCCAAATTGCAAATATAATCTAAATTCATGAAAGTATACGTAGGATTAACTGGTATTAGGGTGATTATTGCGATTGCTGTACAAAACAAACTAAACTAAGTCAAAACCGAATATTTTCCTTTTGATATGGATTTTTGTTGTGGATTTGGGTTTGGGTTTTAAATAAACCGTGTGACTTTTGTCCGTGGCTTCTTTTCTAATCCTGCACACATTTCAGCTAACAGGTAATCTACCTAGGTACGTATTATTCTAAAAATTTCAAACTGAGAACCAAAGAAAAAAAAATAAATTTAACACATGTGAAATTCTCAGTTGTGGAGGAGGAGATTTGTGATCTTTTTTTTTTAAATCTTCAAAATACATACAGTAATTATATATGCATCTAGAGTCCACTTGACGAATCATGTAATTTATTGAAAGGTACAAGGTGTAAGCACACAAAGTTTGAAGTGGCCTTTTTTTATCGGCATGTCCTCATGTCAAGAATTGTTGTCGCTTCTGATTCTGATTCCAGTGTTTACTGTATAATGTATACATTCATAGGTGGTACGTAGGTAGGTGTAGGTAGCTACTCTGTAAAGATATGATGTGTAGCTGTCGGAGTCGGATGCATTAGACTGTCGTCTGTGTTATTCAGTAAACATCTGCCTTGTGCAAATATAGAATTTTAATCCGTGCCACTGGGTAAACACACAATAAATACACAATCATTTGATTATGATTAGGATTTATTTGGATATTCAAATTATATATTTAACTCTTGGCTCCTACCACCATTCTGAACTCGTGCCCTCATCTTGGTCTCTTGATCTTTTTTACTGTTTGAATTTAGCAGAGAAGTAAATTTCTAAATTGAAAACAGAAAAGTTTATAATACAGTAATATAGGTATGCATTCGTTGTCGCGCCAGGATACGACGACCTCGTCGACACACATAGGTAGGTAGGTAATTTATGTTTTGTGTCTATAAGCCTAGATAGGTATTATGTAGGTGAGGTGAAGATAGGACTCCATGATTTACCTTGTTGTTTGTCGTCCCCTCGTCTTATGATTAATATATATATATTTCAAATTTCAAATTCAAATTCCTTTACGTTATCGAAATTCTTTTTCCTTTCCTATTTTACTTCTGGGTGCGATTTTTTAAATATTTGACGACCAGTGTTGCAATGTACATAGTACATAATATGAAATATTCGGTTATAGTATTGAATAATGATTATATCTTGCCTGGCGGGGAGACTGAGCTGTTGTTATTTAGTGTTCCGTTATGAAAATATTTTATTCTCTGGGTGTTTGTGAATGTGATGAAATACAGCTCGAAGTCTACTATATAACTCTCTAAAGTCTAAGCGCTCAAGATATTGAGGTACCTGCCTACCTACATAGTATGGGTATGGGGTATTCTTCACTAGTTCTTTAAGAGGTTTCATTGAATAAGGTGATATTGATGGTAGGTGTATAATATTAAGAAGGAGATAATGCCTGCCAGCTGAAAACTGAAAAAACGGTAAGGTGACCACGCACGCAGTGGCAGTACGTTTATGTTCTACAAATGGGTCTGTAGGATGTGGAGGTACTCGTGCCATGAAAACAAGCTTTGGAGAGTCAGAGAGAGAGAGAGAGAGAGAAAGCTACATGCTGGTAGTAACGTCTATTATTAATACTGAAGACTTAAGGGTCCTTTAAAAAATTCCAAGTATACCAAAATAAAAAATGCATACCTAATTCTGTACTGATAACCAAACCCGGAGAAGATGCGTGTACAGTTACAGTTGATACTTTATTATATAGTCAGCGTTTTATTTAAGTAATTATCACGACATGATGAGGTGTTGTAAAAGTAGCGTGTAGGTCCATACTTTGTTATTGCTTCACAATTTACAACGGGAACGTAGTATTGGAAGTATTAGTATGTAGGTATTATTACTTCTAAAAACATTTTAGTTTAGGATAAGGGAATTACTTATTATCGTAGAGTGTGAGTGTGGAGTTGGATGGAGTTAAGATGGATTTATTATTCCTATATTATTATGTAACTCATCCCTATCTCACTCATTGCATATCTACCCACCTACGTAAGGTTGATGCATTACAACGAATTCGATTTCGATTTCGACACGGCTGTTATTTTTGTAGTAGATTCATAGCAATTTCGTAGTTGAGCGAGTGAGTGAGTGAGGGCTAGAAAGTCAGTTAGTTCATTTGAGTTTGAGTGGTGTTGGTGTTAGGAAAGACAGAGAGCCAAACCAGAATCCAGAATGGGCCAACGACTGTCTGACTGTGACTGTTTTAAGCGTAGGGTACTGATATGTATTATACCTACCTTACCTACAAGTACCTACCTAATGTACGGATTGGGATCGGAGGAGGGCAAGAATTGAAGCAGATGCTTCTTCTGAGCTCATCCATCCTTCGGTCTTCAGTTGTTCCGTCAGATCTGCTCCGTTTTCCATTTTCTGTGCTCAATTTCAAGGGTCGTACATACATATGGCTGACGAAGGTATACCTCCAGATACGACTACGACCAACGCTACGCGAAAAAATAAAACTAAAACTAAACAAGTCACCTGTGCCCGTCATATGGACGACGTGAGGTCGGTATTCAAATCCGTTGTTGTTTAGAGATTGGGTCTCTGCTTTATAATGTACATGGGGCTGTGGTTATGGTTATCGCTATGTCAGGCATATGGGCCTACATATGGTAGGAAGATGTATACAGATTATTATTGTGTGTGATGGAGTTGGAGGGATATAGACTTGATGACTGGGAAGGGTTCCAATTTTTTATCCTGGACTTACGACGCTCCATGTACATACATATATGAGAGAGCCCAACAATAAGTTTTAAGTCGGTGGGATTTAAACCTCATTACATACAAAGCTGAAAGATATTTACTAGGTATCAGACGTATCAGTACCACATCATTTATCTGTACATTTTTGGGAAGGCATATAAAGGGAAAGGAACACGAATTTGTCTCTTCCCATTGAACGTTGAACCTGTGGCACGTGCCCCTTCATTGTAATTACAATGGCCCGGCTTGACTTTTTCAGCTGATATTCTTGCCCTACCTTTTGTCCACCGCTCACTACCCACTACTGATACAACTACTAGGTACTTACTACTAATGTATAGCTACTGCTCTATTAATCCTACTCCATGTGGTATAGACGTGTATGTTGTATGTTGTGCTTGGTTGTACGTAATATCAATAAATGTCGGCTTATGGATGTAGCCACAACAATGGGCCAAATGAATTCTATCAGTATTTGCTTGTCGTCAGCGGGGTTATTTTATTCTACAGTAATTACAACAATACGTAGATACTTACCGTAAAGCTTCTAATAACTCTCGCGGAGAAGTACGCCAAACTTTGCTTTAGACCCAGGAGCTATTAGAAACCAGAGTATAATAAAAAAACAAAATCCTCTCCATGTGATTCAATGCTATAGACCCGGGAGTTATTAGAGACCCCCGGGAGTATTTTGGGACCCGGGAGTTATTAGACGCTTTATGGAACATATAAACTACGTGTTATGACGTCATGCTGGACTTAGTACTGGTTACTGCTTTTTGGCATACCTTTTTGAAAATAAATTGTACCATTTTAATATTAACTATACTGTGTATTAGGTAGTCACTATATTCAATGTAATGTTCTTACATGAAGCTTTGTTTCTGAAATCAGTTAAAGCTGAGGACGTTAAAAAATCAATAGAAATGAAAGTCATTATTAAAATGTATTGTTACATGAGTGTGAAAACGCAGATGTAGGTACGCGGTTATGTACACTTGTGTCCATATTACATACAAAATACAAACCTGCCTACACTTTAGATTTATTCCTAACCTATGTGATAATTGTGGGTTACGGTTAGGAAAAATCAAAGTAATCCGTTCCCAATCGAGCAGTTTGTATTCTACCTGTACCCTCCTCCAATACTTTTGTAGCACTGTAGTGTGAAGCATTACAATTAAATTCTACCGTGCTTTCAACTCCAGCTTTCCAGTCTCTCACTATTTTGTGTGTAGTCCTTCAATATGTAATTACCTATATCCGTATTGTAGTTACTTGTACTGTCATTGTTTCTAAAGTTTCCAATTTCTTGGAAAAACCTCACAAACGTATATATCTGGCCAATATAGTGTAAATAGTAGAGAATTTGGTCATGGCGAGGTTTATTGTATGGGTAATGGAAACAATTAGATTGGTGGCACCTACATGTGTTTGTAGTCCGTAGATAGTGTAGTGATATAGAATAGTAAAGGAATTTTGGGGAGCTGTGTATCTGTGTGAGTATCAGTAGATATGAGCCAGCATGTTGTTAGTTTGGTTTGGTTTGGTTTTTTGGTTGGCTACGTCCAAGTCCTTTTTGGTTGAATGTATATAAAGTGTGGAGAGAGTGTAGTGTAGAGGTTTGGTTGATTCTCTTGTTCAAATTGTATTGGTTTGGTTTAGTTTGGTTTCACTCCTCTCTGACTGTGGATGGATGGTGAGAAGAGAGGAGAGAAAGAAATCTTGTGCGAGTGAAAAACAGGTGTTTTCTCTCCCACACAAAAGGGATGATACAAATGCCAGAGGAGAATGATTTTTTGGGGTTTAATCTTTTCTATCCCAGTCTTTGTTGGGGAAACGGAAATACTGCTCTCTCTCTCTGTCTCTCTCTGTAGTAGTGAGAGTATAGGTCTTTGCGAGGGATCTGCTATATATCTATTATCTACTCTTCGCGGAGACTCCATGATCATGACAGGATATCTGTACAGATACAATAGTGGCAGGGGGCTCTACTGTCTCCGTGTCTGGAACAATACCACGCTGTCGCTTTGGAGCAAGTGAAAATAAGGAGATCACGGATGAGGATGCTGCTGAGCTTGTTGGATTTGTATGTTAGTCTCCGACAATTCTATCTGTTGGTAACTATAAAGCTATGGGTACATGTAAAAGTCCAATGGTTTACATTCCTACAGTATAGGTATGTAATTATATCTGTACTCGGCATAAATTCAGTGCACTGCACTATATGTGTGTAGAGACAGACTCTGAAGAGACTACATAGGCTGGAGTTGGAGAGAAAAAGAAAACTGCGGATTACATCGCGGTTGAGCTGTCTCGACGATTCTGCTTCTGTAATAGTTACTCTTTAATATATTTTAGTGTGTATTAACTTATGTAGGTAGGTAGGTAGGTATAGGCTATATGCTTGTCGTGTATACTGTACTACAGGAGGTTAGCTGTATATGAACTAAACCATTGTGAACTCTTGACTGGCACGGATAGGCTTGGGTGGTCTTAACCACAAATCTATTTTCTCTTTCTCATCCTCATCCTCGTCGACTCTGTTCGGTACAGCACCCATCATCATTATTATGTGGCCCTAGCTTTCACCATTCACCAGTTCCAGTTCCAGCTCCATAGCTCCAGTTTAGATGTAGAAGCAGTTGAGCTTTACTACTACTGATATATGTATGTAGCTCCATTCAAAAGGCCACTGCGTGCTCATATAAATTACTGATATATAAGGGGGTTTCCCTGTCTCTTCCAGTACAGGGGCATGGACTCGGACAAGGACTGTTAACTGTTTTAGTGTATCGTATCGTAATAACAAACCTCCTCTCATGGCCTGTTATCTTTCCTCACGACAGCAATAATGTCCATTACTGAACATTGTCTCCATTACGGAGGAAATCCTCCCACTGTGTCATTAAGACATCATCATTTATATCGGATTAAGATTACATCCTTGTATGATACTCTGAACGTGAACTCTCTCTCTCTCTCTCTACACATGGGCAATATCTATGCGCCCTATCTTATTTATATCATCCTCAGTTTTACTATAGCAGTAAAATTGTCTTTTGGGATTGGAAATGGAGATACATTCTGTGAATGATACATTGTTTCCAGAGAGCATAATTTTTACCAGATGGTTCCTTTTGTCCTAGGCTATATACATTTCGTTGTAGTGAAGTTTTGGGGGAATTTTTATTTAGAACTGTGAAGAAATGTTTTACACTAAAAATGTAAGTAAAATTGCACTATTTATTTTCATTTAGCCCCAAATTTTCATAAATCAGAGTTGTGGTTTACCCGCACTGTAGTATATTGCTCATACCTACATGTAAAATTACATTACCTAATTACCTAGGTGTGTTCCTAATTGTAATTAAATGGCTGTGATTGAAACCAAAAATTAAAGTCTTGATTTAAATTATTTGATTTAGCTTGTTTAGAAATTGGAGAAATAAATTGATTGTGTGATTAGATTCTAATTCTTCCTGATTACGATTGGTTATTTTTAATGACTTTGTGGATTGAGAAATTTCCGGTGAACGTCTATCATCAGAGTAAATACTTGACTATAATTCCACCCTTATTAGTTCAAGCTGTAGGGTTCATAGGTTCAACATGGCATGATGTCGTAGCAGAGAGGGAGAAGAGTATCGGTGGGTAAATAGAGAGACCATATAATACAAAACTGCGACTAAATACAGCTGCACAAACCAATATCAACGGCTACCTTGAGCTTATACCTTTACATTTGTATACGCTCACGTCTCGATCCTCATCGGGAGCATCACGCTAACCGCCTGGTGGCTAAATTTTCATTTTCTATAATTTTTTTACCTTATATATACAATAGAGGGGATTTAGGTAGGTGGTAGGTTAAGGTAAGGTATACTAGTCGGTTTCGGTTTGGAAGTTGAAAGGTGAGTTGCTATTTTCATTGGCGTACGTTGACTTTGACGTTATTGTAATAATAAATTGTATTTTGTATCTATGTTGCCCCTCGTTTTGCCTTGCCTAATTATTATTACGTCCCACACGTATGTAGGTAGGTAGGTACATAATATGCTCTAATTTGACCGTTTTTCATTTCTTATTGTCCGACTTGCATACCGATGAGGTTTATAAATATTGGCTTAGGTATGATGCTACGTAGCTTGAGTTCATATTGAAGGGAAATCTGCTCAGTGTATCCTCAGTAGGTGTTTCAGTATCGCTCCCGTAATTTGCTATGCTCATACGCATGCGCTTAAATGTTTCCCGCGTTATTCGCTCTGCTCAGTGCCAGTGCTTTAATATCGCCCCCGTAATTTGCTCTGCCCAGTGCTTGTGCTTCAGTATCGCCCCCGTAATTTGCTCCGCCCAGTGCTTGTGCTTCAGTATCACCCCCGTAATTTGCTCTGCCCAGTGCTTGTGCTTCAGTATCGCCCCTGTAATTTGCTCTGCTTAGTGCTGGTGTTTCAGTATCGCCCCCGTAATTTGCTCTGCCCAGTGCTTGTGCCTCAGTATCGCCCCCATAATTTGCTCTGCCCAGTGCTTGTGCTTCAATATTGCCCCCGTAATTTGCTCTGCCCAGTGCTTGTGCTTCAGTATCGCCCCCGTAATTTGCCCTGCCCAGTGCTTGTGCTTCAGTATTGTCCCCGTAATTTGCTCTGCCCAATGCTGGTGCTTCAGAACAGCCTATAAAATCTGCTTTGCTCAGTAAAAGTACCTAACCTTCAACCCCTTATAATGGCCAATTCACTAAATTATATCTCTACTGTACTGCCTTTGTGTATGATATACCATATTCTGTACATTAATAATTGATGACCATAACAGGCAAATGATCTTGACGGAAAGCGGTAGTACACGAGGGTTTCCAGCCAAGTGGAGCTGGATCGTCATCCAAAATTTAATATTCAAAACTATACACTATATATCATGCAATACTAAACTGTAACTTTCTTAACAATATATGCATGCATTTATGTCTGCAATTTATGTATAATTAATTTTTTTTTAGGGAACACTAAAATAACTAAATTTCATATTAACGTTTTTCATTATAACTAAGGACTAATAGAATTGTGTAAATCTCTATTTGTATATATCTAAACAATGTTGTATGGGCTGCGGCCAAATCGACAAAATGAATAAATTATTATTTATTATTATTATTATATTGAAGGGAAAAAAATTTAAATGCATTTTAATTTAATTTGGATTTTATTATTATTCAAGTTGGCCCCAATTTACGGTATTTATGTTAAATGTTTGAAAATAAATTGTATTTTTCGGATACAGATACAGCGAAAAAAATTTCAGGTTTCTCAGTAAATTCAGGTAGAAGTCTATCTACGTAACTAATTTATTCTCTGTACTCTGTAATGTGCCATGTGTCTTCCTCATTTTTTTAATGTTAAATATCCATTTTTTGAATAGGTTTTTCTTATTTTAAAATTGTATTTCTTTTGAAAGTTGAAAGTTCAATTTATTCCTAAAAAAAGTGCCTACCTAGGTAGGTAATTGTTGTTTTCACTTTACTTTTATTATGAATGAAATTTGCAAAGTAGATTGACGATTTGATACTACTTTGCATTTTGATGAAATGTGAGCTTCTAAAAAAAATTGTGAAAATTGTAAAAAAAAAAGGAAAAAAAAGACGAAGCAATTTAAAATGACGATTTTTCCTCTCCAAAACTTTAAAAAAAAGATATGGTAATTTTGTTTGTGTAAGGTAAGGCTTTGCTGTGTGTGATGATACAGCTTCGTTGGCTTGAGAGCGCTCGCATTGGCGTTGGTTATTGAATATTACTCACTATAATAAGCTGTCGGGGAAAAGTGGAAGTATGAGTTTATCTGGGAGAATGAAGGAGCTAGCTAGCACAAACATAATATGAGAGAGATGTGAAACGTGAGTGTCTACCTCTGCCTCTGCCCTGACACCACGTGCACATTCTATAAGTTTCATGATTTATCAAGCCATGTTTTCCTTACCTTCCGTGCTCCCATACCTATACAAAAATTGTTTGGAAGTTGCTCCAGAAAGTCATAGACATTTACTTAGGAGAGGGTCGGCTCTATGTTGTATGTTGTAAGTTGTGGTGTGTGTTGGTGGTGTTGTGCGGAAGATTGAGATATCTGTAGTGTGTAGTCTCTGCCTGTAGTTTCTCTGGGACATATGCATGATCATTGAAGAAGACACAACCACCGCAGATACTATTCGTACTTTGGGCTGACGAGATGTGAAGCAATGTGGATGTATATACATACTGTAGGTCGTAGGTAGTGTACCTATTCTATAGGTAGGGGAAGATATTCGAATTCAAGTTGTTTGAATTATTCATGAGATGTTTTTATTTCACGAATCATTTGGTTCGAGTAGATAGATTGAGAATGGGTTCTGTTTGAGAGTTGATGTGATGTGATGGAATATGTATAGGGAGTGAGTCCTTTAAAGTGTTTCGCCGAACAAAACGAAAATGAAGAAGCATATGACGACGACGAGAGAACGGACTGACTGGCGAGAGCTGGTGATGAAGTCGAAGTCGACGACAACCAAAAGGCAAATGTCTAGGTGACTACGTACTTACCTACTTTAGTTAAAGATACGAGAGAGGCACAGCATATGCACCCCTTTTTTTCTCCCTTCAACAGTTCTATACACGTCCACGCTTAGGCAGATATGTCCTTTTGTCAGTATTAAACTATCAGCATTATGTACATGTACGCTTTATGTTATTATTATATTTACAGGATTTTAGACTGAACTATCTGAAGATATAGTGGTTAGTTAGTTCCTATATCTGTTTTACATATATGTAGAAAAATAGATACATGCATGAGCGGTATGTCATGTCAATGTGTAATATATTGCTATGCATGCTCCAAGACATTTTTGCGTGTTTGAGAATTTGCATCTCTTTGATGTCCGTTTAATCGCATGTGGGTTCCTACCTTTTGATCGTCTCCCTTGTTCAAATTGAAAAATTTAGCTCCAACCTCCCTCCTGCCTTTTTTCTTCCATCTCACTCTCTCTCTCGCTCTCTTTTCCTATCTTTGTATTTCCGTATTTCCTCAGTACAAGATGTGCTTGTTAAAATTTCGCATATGCTTTTGCTTTCAGTCTGGGCTACCATAATATTTTGGATTTGGAATTTGAAATTTGAAATTTTGGATGTTGGAAAATGGAAGGCTGGCCTTATTTCTTGTTTTACTTTTATACTTGCATGGAAGCTTGTGTAAACTGGATATGTCAACTTGGGGCTTTTTTCTATTGTGGCATTCTATGGCAGTGTCATCCGTTACGTCTACATATTATATTATGTGACCACATTTTCTGCTTGATCTGTCTCTGTATTCAATTTCAGTCCTCGTATCCTGCTTCAAAATTTTAACCAAACAAACGAATGTAAATTTTTGAAAAATGGATCCTTGGGGTTCACACCAGATGCGGGACATGAAATGACATATATTGCCCTTAGGGACATTAAAAACATAATGTTGAACTTGAAATACTCTGTGTCTAGAATTTGTATGAAGAGTACAATTTACGTATCCTGTATATATAGGTATAGGCAATAGATACATGCTTTGTTTGAATTCAGATAGATCAGTACTTTCCGAAAATGCTATGTACTGTCACTGTCTACAATAATAGAATTTTAATTTTAATGTAAGTTTTCTCACTAAACAGAAAACTAGCGACAGAAACTAAATATAATGAAATAATGTTGTAAAATTTGTTGCAATTTTGTATGGTGGAGTGTAACTTATTAGTAGTATATAACTTACCTGGAGTCTGCACTCGGCTTATTGCGCTCAAACTTTCAACTGTTCCAATTCCATTCCAAGGTTATATATTTCTTTTCTTAAGAAGGCGAAGGCTCGACGTCCTATGTATACAGAGAATTCTGTGGAGGCCACAGTGGGGGCAGGAGGAAGTACCTACCTACGAACCTACCTTACCTGGATATTACATTGCTTTCTTCAGTTACTTCTGTACAAAATCAGGGGAAATCAAGATGCTTTTCTCGTTCTGAAAAAGTTGCTATAGTTTTGCTTTCGGTTGAGGATGAGGATGAGAGGAAGTTAAAAAAAATTGTCGATCGAGAGTTAAAGAGGCTGTGGATGTACATAAGTATTTTCCTGGCTCTGGCTTGGAGTCTCCTCTATGTCTACAGTCTACAGACTATAGACGGACAGCGAGATACATAATATAATGGGATGGTTTTGTGCTTTCTATAGTTTAGGAATGTAGGACCAGGAGATAGAGTTTGTGAAACGGATGGATAAGATAGAGGATAAAGCTTGAGTGAGAGAGAAGTAGACGGGAAGAGGCTGCACATGTATCTTACTGTGTGAACTGTATTGTGGCTGTATATGGGAGAGTGAGAGATATAGAGAATGTGAGAGAGAGCGAGAGCCGAGTGGGATGGGATCGCTCTGGACGAGAAGAAATCAAGGGAGGGTGGAGTCAAGAGTCTCGGATTGGGATTTTCTTATCCGCAGCATCCACCCCGGATTTTGTGTGCGCACCCGGTGAAAATCGGTGAAAAGCGAATCGTCCGGGATTTTTAGACTTTTCTCAACAACGCACACCCACCACGAGGGCTCCACTCACGTCAGTTTCCTCTATATTATACTCTCTTTACTTCCCTATTCCTATTCGTATATTTTGGAAACTACTACTACTACTTCTACTACTGCCGACGCCGACTTGTCCTATTGCTACAACTATACAGCTACAGCGTAGACTATACACTTTCTACATAACTGTGTTTTGACTCATGCTACTACTACTGCTTTCCTGGCTCTGGCTCTGGCTCTCTGTCTCTATCAGGAGCTCTCTCCTCAATGTCTGTACATATATGAGGGAACGCGAAACTCTCAGCATCTCCGCTTTTTTCTCCACTTACGATACAACACTCAGTCAGTCAGATACTTGTCTAGTTCTAGTCTCCTCTTAACATTTCTCCGATTTCGATTTCGACTTTCACTCCTACTCCTACTAAGGGAAGGGAACTATCATCAGCGGAACGTGAGGTACAAGTTTATCACCTGGCTGGTGACCACCACTACCACCACCACCATACACTTTCCTCTCCTCGACTTTTGGACACTCGCGTCATTATCCCCAGTTTTATCGGTATCGGCAAACAAATGTCTCAGTCTTCAAACCGACCTTATAGTCATCAATCGTCTTAACGGAAACCACAAAATACGGATGCTTAACAGTATCTGTACGCTCCACTTTGATATTGGTTTTGCTCTGGTTTCATTGAATTTTCCTGTCGGTCCGGTCTTTCGGGAGAGTTTTTTTCTGCGGTCTCGGACAGTACCAGTTTTACCCACATGGTTTTGAATAGATCGAACTGTTCTTGTTTGTCAGACGATCTTGTATATAATGGCACAGAAAAGTCACGGCTTGAGCTATACGGTTTTGCCGTAAATATTTAAAAAAAATATAAAAAATGAAGTGTGTACAATTTTATTGAAAGTCTTGGAGAATTGGGGAAACTCTGTATAGTCTGAAGTTGTTTTGTAAGTTTATCAAAGGATATTTGGAGTAATAAGTGAATAGTATCATCAGTGGCTGTTGTGACAGATACACGTTGTTGTAATGTCTGAGTGTGTGAGTCAGTTCGACATTCTTACTCTGTTGAGGAAATGCAGCGACCGGAGTGCATTTCGACTTGTTGCACCCACAAATAACGCTGCGGGCCTTTTTAAATCCTCAGGTTTTACAGTTTAATCATACTTATGTACATTTGTATCTAATATTTTTGAAATAATTTGAACACAATTAATTAGCAACAGATATGATATGATATGCTATATCTATAGGGCTAACATATGTTTTCTCGGCTGTGAGCTGGACACAAGTATAAAATTATTATCCTCGGTAGTTTTATATTTTCTACATCAAATCACAGATGTTACAGTGTATGGAATCCGCAGATACCCACGAAGCTATTCAGTATAGGTAGATCCTGAAGTTTATCTTGACAGATTAAAGGAAGCAACAGGTTTTATAATTGATTACGCAATTAATTAAATGTTTTTGTAAAAACATGACTAACGCAAACAAGATATAAAAAAATATCCCAATAAGAATGGACGTAACTTTTTTTCAAGTATCTAAATAACTTTTTACATGGTAATTTAGTGTTGATTTAGACTGCAGCCAACAATAAATTGATATTATTATCAACTAAATGTATTTATGCATTTAATTTAGCAATTTAGCAAGGATAAAGTTTTTTGTTCATATATTTTGCATTATGTTTTTTGCGATATTAATATGCCACCCAAGTACAAGTATATCAAATTTAGATTTAGATTTAGTTCAAATTAAAATTTGCTAATTATTATGCCCTTTAATCTCTCAGCACAGATACAGATTTAACAATAGTATAAAAATGGTTGTTAAATACGGGTAGATAGTTAGTTATGCCATTACTTTTAGTTTGCTCCTAAGGATGAGAATTAGGTGCATTGGAACTTCTTGGGTCGTTGAAACTGATCTGATACATTTTACTGTAAATGTTAAGGATATAGCACTATGGCAATGGTAATTGTCTGTCTTGATTTTCTCCCTCGCGGATAGACACTCCACACTCCATATAAAGAGAGGAGAACATCTGTGGTGAAAGTATACAGAGTTAGTGGTCTAAAAGTAATTTGTAACATTTGGAATTGGCACTTTGACAAAAAAAGGATCAGGAGAAAAGATTGGAGAAGTAGACCGGATTTTACTTTTACTTGTGCCCAGTAGTCGCTATTTGGATTCGGTGAAAAGAAGGATTGTTTTCGTACACACGTATAGCAGTATAGATTCGTCTGTGTCTCTATGTATATACTACGAATGGAATGGTTATGGTGGTGTAGAAATAGTAATGTAGTTAAAAGCAAGACAAAAAATGTAGTTTTTTTTCTGTGTGAGAACCACTATATACACTTATAATGTGTAGGGACTCTCAAGGAAAGTAAAATACCTATACCTTATACATAGTAGACAGGCTTGGTTGGAGTATATAGGGAGATAGCACTTAAAAGCATTAGAGCATGGCAATATCAGTAGAAGAGTGTAGCATCTAATCTTTCACACAGGATTTCATGGGTCAGGCTATTCAGATCTGATCCTGTCTTCACCAGCATCTGCTGCCGCACTTTCAGCCTCTCAACATTTCAAGTCTTGGAATGAGCTGATTCCCGCACTTCTACCCCCAATAACTTCTTCGTCGATCTCCTCATCAATCTCCAACTTGACTAACCCAATAACGTCTTCATCCTCAGCCGGAACGGGAATTCCATCAGGAGGAGGACTCTCATCAGCCGTCAGTCTCTCAGGCCAAGGACCCAACCACCACAACACTCCTCTTCCTCAATCACTTTCACCATTATCAACTTGCGAGCTACTATCCAATCATGGTGCAACCACTCGTGATGATTACCCTTCCTCTTTCCCACTCCACACTCATAATAACAATAATAATAATAATGTCAATCATCCCTGTAGTGTAAATAGTCTCACTCTCACCAAGCCACTCTCCAAATCCTCCCCTGAAATCAAATTTGGCATTGATCGTCTCTTAAAACCAAAGGTACTCTCTGTCAAGGATATCCTCAAGACTGACCAACATAATAATAATCATAGCCATAGCCATAGCCATCGAAGTAGTAGCAGTAGTCACCATAGTCATGGCAATGAGAGTGGACAACAACAACAGCAGCAGCACCAGCCATCCTCCCAGTCTCGATCCTCGACCTCACCTGATGAACTACCACCCCGCGGGACAACCACAACATCATCATCCTCATCAGCTTCTTCTGCGGGACTTGGACTTGGACTTGGAGCCTCGAAACTCATCTCCAGTTTAAGTGGAAGTAATTGTGGTCACCCACGTGGGCTGAGTATACCCACGTCAATATCATCTGCTGCTGCGGCGGCCGCCGCAGCAGCTCATGCGGCTGCATCATCCCTGTCAGCTTTCCCCAATTTATTCCTCCCTCCACATCACCCCTCCTCCGCAGCCCTCTTCCTACCTTTTCAAAATAATTTCCTCTTTCATCACAAGCCCATGACGAGTCATGGGGGACTCAATTCCTCAGGATTCTCTCCACATCCCGCTCTCCTTCTGGCGGGGAAAGCCCATCATCATCATCATGGACATTCCCTTCCCATGTGCAATAATTCCAAGAGTGCTAGTACAAATGGTGGGGTGGGTGGGGGTGGGGCTGGAGTCAATTCGGAAGTCTTCAGTTGTGTCAAGTGTGAGAAGATGTTCAGCACGCCGCATGGTCTGGAAGTTCACTCGAGACGCTCACATAACGGGAAGAGACCCTTTGCATGTCATCTATGTAATAAGACGTTCGGCCATGAAATTTCCCTATCACAACATAGGTTAGCATTATTTGGTGGCTCTATAGTTTCTTGCCTTCTTTATTATAAGCGATAGAATATTTGAATATTGTTTTTTTTAAATCCTACAGTTTTCAATTTCAGTAAATTAAAATTTTAAAGCAGTATTTTGAGGTCATACAAAACAAGGTAGTAGTTGACTCTTGAGTATGTGTGAACTTAATGTTGTTTCTGATTATTTTAAATCTTTGGGCGGTAGTAGAGCCGTACACAGTATAGAGAAAACGTTCTCTTGTTCACAATGCGGAAAGACATTCAAGAGATCCTCAACGCTCTCAACTCATTTACTCATACACTCGGACACGCGTCCCTACCCTTGTCCCTTCTGTGGAAAAAGGTTTCATCAGAAGTCTGATATGAAAAAACATACGTATATTCATACGGGTGAGTTATTTCAGTTCCAAAGTGAAAGTACCTACCTACCTACCTAATTAGGTAGTTAGATATTTGCAATTTAAAATACAGTCTTATATAATATGGGGGTCGTACGCCGTACAGTTACAGTACACGTTGGTTGCGGAATCCAGCTCCTGCTCTTGTTATTTTTATGGCATTGAGAGATTGTCTATGCAAATTATTTGTGTGTATTCCTCAGTCAGTTCAGTGGATGTGCTTTGAAATTATTTACTAGTCTCACATAGTATGTATTACTTTGATCTTATTTTTCTGTGTTCGTGTTGCATTTAAATAAGTATGTATCTACATATTCTTAGAATTAGTATGTATGCAAGGCGTGCTTTCTAAACGCATCCATTGCATGTAAATACCCTTAAGTATCGCTTTTCTTACTGTTTTTTAAAAACACGTACTGGTAGTAAGCATATGATTTGAATTTTGTAAAATGTATATTTTTCACCCTTAGTAATGTATCTAGATAGGTGGTTGAAAAGCATAGCTAATCTAAAATTGTGTACTAAAATTTCGTATATCTCTTCTATATTGTACATAGATAAATCGGTGTAGTCTTTTATTTTTTTGGAAAAGATATTTTACCCAGAAAAGAAAGTATAAGCACTATACAACCTCTGCTGGTACTGATGGTTCAGATTACAGATGGGTGGACGGATTATTAGATATAAGATAAGATCCGTTGAATATGAACGGAGTGAAAAGAGTTAAAAGCCAGTGCCAAGTGGGACGAGGGAATGTCTGAAATAATTGTGATTAGAGACGTGATGAGATACAATCGTGGTGGACACCATCCACTATAGATATTAAGGCATAGTGGTGATCTTTACTTCTTAGGCTCTCACTGTCTGTGGTCTGTATTTCAATTGGCGGTCAAGTTCATTAGGGATTCCATCAAACTACGTGCATATTATGCTCTACGCTTATTACAATGCAGTGTTGTAGCAAGTTATACAATTTATTGTGATGATGTGTGTGAAGTTTATATATACTGTATCAAATAGTTTGGGAAGAAACTGTTGTGGACTGCAGGGCTAATAGATTGGGATTGGGATTGTGAATGGTTTGCTTAGTTTTTGGGACAGATATACAGTATACATATAGGTATAGGGATGGCAGGAGCTATAGTAAAGTATTATTGTTGAATGAATAAGATGTCTTAAAGGAGAGAGGGATACGAACGAAGTGAGAACGAGAGAGTGCTTTTTTGGTCTTGGTCTTCTTTTTTTCCAATGGACTGTAAGTGGCCAGGCCTTAACAATTAGGAGAATTAGGAAATCCCAAGGGGGTTATCCCTCTCGATTAACAGATCATGTTTCTATCCATTGTCGTAGGGACTATGTATGGGTACGCATCTGTGTGGAAGGTTACGATTAGTGAAGTGTAGACGTCGAGAGAGAGAGAGAGAGTGTACGAGCTCCCAGTCGGGGCGAGTGGCAGTGTTAGTAGTTCATGCCATGATCATGATCATGGGTGGACGTGGAAGAGGAAACGATTGGGAATCTGTAGATCTGTAGTTGTGTGGTAATAAGTATGTACATGAGAGATTATGTACGGAATCAAATGGATATAAATGCATGTAGATAACATTAGATGGTTCAATTTTTTTCTGTCTCTCTCTCTCTCTCACTCTCTCCCTCTCCTCTTCTTTTTTTTCAACGCTTCCTTCCTACCCGGAAAACTTAATTCAATAAAAGAAACTCTCTTTTCCCAACACCCCGACTTTATCCTCATTATTAACTCACCACACACTACACACACAGACACCATTCCCGGGCAGTTCCATTTATATTTCTATAACCGTTTCTATGATATCAGTCGTGTCGTCTCTATTCCTGTGTTATGTACCTATACCTACCTACCTACATTGATATTGCTATTGGATTTATATTTATTTTGGTTTACTTTCCTCTTTTATACCCTTCACACAGTGGCAATGGCTTATGCATACTTGTACGTTATTGTTTTCGACTTATAACATAGTGTCAATACCAGTAGGAGTAGTGAGTAGTGCCTCTATACAGTCTCGCCCATATGGTCAAGTGTGAGTTAATTTCTATCAGTCAGAACGCGCCTTTTTTTCGAGCTCAAGCCTTTTAGTTTGTCATTATTCGTTGTGGGTTGCCTATTTCCTATCTCTATAATCTTTCAAATACTCGTAGATATTTTCATTTACAGCTTGAGCTTAACTATTGGAGAGAGAGGATTGAGTATTAAATTCTCGCTTTTGTGTATTTTTAACAATGCTTTCTCCTTTCGCTTATATTTACTTTAGTATTCAGGGCGGGATTCTCTGGATGAGCTAGAAGAGATGTTGATCTTGACTTGGATCTCTGCTCTCTCTTTCTGCTCCAGCCTTTCCTAAAAGTAAACAAGAAAATTAATTAGAATTAGAAACTAAAATCTTGAGAAAGGGGAAAGTTCGTTTGATTTTGTTTTGGTTTAGAGACAACATGGTTGGAAATACAAAGAAGTGAAATGTTGAAGGAGCAAAGGAGCAGTCTGTATAAAAAACTTTAGTTTTAGTAGTCTCATAGTGTGCTGCTCTGAGTTTGGATGGTCCTGAGTCCTGATGAAATTCCTGTGTATAGGTGACTGTGTGTATGTGGGGTATGATATTAGAGGTGTAGCTGCTGTATCCTTTAGATCTTGTAGGATTGGAGGGTAATGAGTATATGTATAGGTAATTGTATGAACTCACAGAAACTGAGGTGGACACGAAAGATTGGGATTGTAACTAACTGTGACTGTGAGGAGGATTTGAGTGAAGTGTGAGAGTGGAAGGGAGGGAGGAAGTGCAGTGTATTGTTTTGACTGCAGATTTTTGGGCAAATGTTTTGATTGGCAAAATCGTTCCGGAGCAAATAGGGCCGGAAGGAGAAATCTCATTAAGACGTGTGGTCTAGTGGGTGATGTTGTAGTAGTAGTGGCAGAGCCGACACTTGAAAATGTTTTCGCTTCCATCAGCTCCGCAGTCTCTTATTTTCTCTCTTCTTGGGAGTCGTCGTGGGATGTACATACAGTAATGCAGTAAGGACATACCTACCTACATAGTTATGGTCTTCCATATTATGATTCTGGTGAGGTAACGGTGTATAGGGTACATCTTTCAAAAGTCTACAAGCAGCCGTAGCTCACTTATATACTTTGAGTACTTATTCTATTACCGGCATGGCCATATGACCATCAGTTTGCCTTTGACACACAGAAAGGAACAGAGCGGTGCGGTGGGGGTTAGACTTGGTGGTGTGGTAGTTTCTACAGTGTTTGGCATAGGTGCTGCTTGCTATTAGTATTGGTGTTCTGGTTCTGGTTCTGGGCAAGTTATTGTTATACTGTACCGGCATTGGCTAGATGGAAAAATATCAAGAGTTTGTGAAAGAGTGACAGAGTTAGGTTAGGAATAACACTTGAAAGACGTCGGTAAATTTGATAATGCTCGGCTCCCTAAATCCAAATCCAAAGATTGGTGGTTGCGGTTCGTACAGATATTGGGAGGGAGTGCCGTGCCGTATGGCACGACAAGGCAGATGCACCTTTTTGTGGTGCGATGTAGATGTTTTGGTACTGTGAAAATTTCCATTCAGATTTCATTCAGGATGTGTTCCAAGTTATCTGTGTAGAAGCCGCAGTTTCTTACTCACAGAGTAAAACTATGAAAAATTGAAATCACCATTGTAAAATAGTATTTATAAAATGCGGATAGGAATTTAAAGGGTGACAGAAATTTAAAAACGAGCACCTACTTATTGTTGTAAACCTAACAAAAAATAGTTACAAATTTATTTTCTTCAATATTATGTTGCACTTAATTAGTTGAATTTTTTAAGTTGGCAGATTTCATTGTTTTTCCTTTTGTGTTTCACATTACAGTACAGTACAGTGTAACATAATTTTTTAAATGTTTCTGTATCTGATTCAGCAAAAAATACTAGGTCGTTGTGTACAACACATTGGGATAGGGATTTATGATTCTACGACGATTGGGGAAGGCTCATAAAAGATAAAAGGAACTCGGTCTCATTTTGGTATATCATATTATTATATAGGTAGGTAGGTGTATTATATACAGAATGAATTGCTATTTTTCTCACCCAATTTTTACGTCCCTTTTCCTCTTCTTATCGTTAGTATGGAGTGTATGGTTCTGCTTACTCCGGTATTCTTTGTGAGGGAATCAAATCAGAATCTGTGCTGCTGTGTTGTCCCGTACCTTTTACTACTTGAGGAAATGTATAGGGTCCTGATCTATTTACGTCTACTTTCTTTTGTATTTACGAATTTACGTCATGGAAATTGTGTGGAAAGTTGGCGTTTATGAAACTTTAGTATGCTCCATAAAATCTGGGCTTAGGAGAATATCTTGATATCTAGACAATTTCCCTTGTCAATCCCGGCAACTTCGAGCTACCCTCACGTCTCTGTTTAGTCCTGGTTCTGGTTCTGGTAGGTATGCTGGTATAGATATCTCTACTTTTTTTTTGTTAGTTATTAGGAGCTGAAATCCATGTTTTTGTCACGCCGGCTCAAGGCTCAACACTCAAGACACGAAGTAAGGAACGTTTTTTTACGTTCTCTATTCCAAATCCGTGTCCAAGGAAGCGGACATGTAGTGTCCATTATACGATTTTGAAGAGGCAAATACATTTTTATACTCTGTTTATATTGATACCATGACCGTGCTCATCCTATGTAGCATACTCCAGCGTTCATATTATGTATGTACGGTACAAAGTTATTCGTGGAAGCATGTACCTGGTCCTGATCCTGGTCCTGGTCATGGTCCAAGACTAGGATTTCGTACACATGTCTGAATCTGTAGTTTGGAGGGTCATTTTATTGTTGAGCTGTCTCACATTGCAGTTCAGTTTTTTTTATAGCACGGAGGAAATAGTGGCGATGATGATGATGATGATGATGTGAGGATCAAGATTGAAAATCAGTGAGGGATGTCTGCTTTGCTTGCTGTCGCACAATCTATGTTGTAGTAGGCACATTATGTTCGGGTCGCTGAGGCGAGGACTGTAACTATGTACTAACTACCCGAGTGTGTACCATACCCATACCCATAGTAATACTGATAGTAGTAGTAATCGTAGTGTGTTGTACAGATATTGTGCCGTATGCAATGCTAACGTGTCCAAATCGTCTCTCCAGCACGGACGACGGCATATCGGCATCCGTACACATAATTGGTCTTGTCCCTTTGTAATGCTGCATAATATAACTCGCGGATATTTTCACAAGTCTATTAATTTCCGAGGGAATCCTCACCATTAACGGTTGTAAAGATTAAAGGGCTGTGGTGAGATTTGCATTAATTGAATTTAACATTTGGTCTGTTGGTTTTGGCTTTCAAGTTTAACTCAACGTACGATTTTAGTCTGGATTCCGCCTATCTTAAATGACATGGCCTTGAGTTCACGTATACTACAAGGGATCTATAGGGTTTTGTGCATAATATAGGCAATGCGGGATATATGTATACACCTCTACGCTCCAAACTTGCAAATTTGATGTTACTACAGACAGCATAGTAAAGTATAGTAGGTACTGAGATGCAGTGGTTATGTTGTACATAGTAGTTGTGCATTCAAACTGCGGGCTCAGGCTCCGGCTCCAGAGCTGCACTAGAATAAGCGAGGTGGTAAAGTTTGAAGAGAACCAGCCTCTACTTTGTCGCCGAGAGTCTATAGAGATTTCTAACCTCACATTTCCTATTTCATTTGATTGTTCGGAGCAGAAAAGGGAAAATGTCCTTACGTAATTGTCTCTACATAAATATTCCCTTAGAAATCTCGTTCGGGTTGAGAGTAATACACTTTGCTTCCCTCTGCTTTTCCCGTATTGCCCTCTGCTTTGAGATTATGTTGGAACATTTATTTTAATCTTGGCCTATGTGGCTCATGTTTGTGTCCCCAGGCAGTGTGCTGAGCTGTTGGTTGTTGTCATTTGTCGCTGTTCTTGTTCGGCGGAGATACCTAGGCAGTTTAGTATAGGGGATAGGCTGGATGTAGGTAGGTAGGTATACATACGTTGAGCGAATACATTCAGATACTATAGATACTATGTAGCCCTGTGTACTTTGTCTACGTGTCAATTTGGTATTCCCTTGGAAATCTCTAAGTTTATTAGGACTATTAAATAGGATTCGCGTTTCGGCAGCTTATGTGTATTGTTTAATATCTTATAAAGGAAGAATAGTGGAGTTTATGATGCAGATGTTACTCTCTTCTGGGCTGCGGTGATGGATGTTGATGTTGTTCTGTGGAGCATCCGCATCCTATACTACTGTAGTAGTTATTGTAACTGTCATTGCCCTGTTGTATCTCTCTCCTCCAAAGTCTCTCAAAGCTCTATACACTGCACATCATTGGATTTTTGTACCTATCTATAATGTCACTTGTTATGTTTATGTAGCTATACCTAAATTGTGAGTGAGTGTGTGTGTGTGTGTGACTGGGGTGCCGTTATAAGCATGTTAGCAAATGAGCTGAAATGTTTTGTATTGTGTGAAAGAGTGAGTGCATTATTGGCTATGGAAAATTAAACAGATTGGAAGGAGGACACAGGGAAGGAAGGGAAGGAGGGGGGTTAATGATTGTGTCATACAAGAGTGAATATAAATACTTATGTACGTGACTGTTATTTTTGTGTGTGTCCTTGTCCTCTGGACGGATTTCGGTTTGGATTTTGAATTGGGATTTATGAAGGCGAGAAACCACACAAATGTCTCGTTTGTGGGAAGGCCTTTTCGCAGTCCTCAAATTTGATCACTCACTCCCGAAAGCATACTGGCTTTAAGCCCTTTGCCTGTGACCTATGTGGAAGGGCTTTTCAACGAAAGGTCGATTTACGACGACACAGGTTTGAGAATATTAAATTAGTATTTTTCCCATTCATGCTTTGTTTCAATGAGGTTTTCATTTTCCTGGGTTTATTTGTTGGTTTTTTGTGTTGTGTGGTTTCGTTTGAATTTAAAGTCCAGTTTTTAGTTTCTTGTTACTTTGGATTTATAATTTGATTTCCAGTTAAAATTAGTCTTGTTTTTTATTGCAATAATTCACAGTCAAATTCTATATCTGTACTGTAATAATTAACGGGATTTAAATGTAGGGAAACTCAACATAATGATGTCAGTTCAACCTTCCTCTCAAATTTACATCATCAGCAGCAGTAGCAACGGGACAGGGTGAAGTAACAGTTTCAGTTTGTGGCCAAACTAAAAGAACAAAACAAATAACGCACGCTGGAGTAATAATTACCTATACTAATACTAATGCTACTAACTACTTCTACATAATTACGTATCTTGAATCTTTAACGTTAAAAATTTGCATAATGTTATTTCTCTGACAACTTAAAATGGCGAATCTTGAATGAAACCATTTCGAGTGTAATATACCTTCTACTATTGACTGTTTCAACGCCGACTTGGACTACATATTAATGCATTAGTTAGTAGTACAATAATCTACCATGTTACGATATATTGTGTGATCTTGAATCTATTTCCGGAATTACACTTTACATTTCAGACTTGTATTTCTCTGTAATTTTCGTTTTAGTAATAATTACATAAAGCAACTGCATTTAAGTGAACCTAGAATAATAATATTGCAATCGCAATCATAAATTATGAGTAACTTTATAGCTTCATTACATCACTTGCGTATTTTAATGTTAAGTATTATTACTACCCACATTCATTGGCATATTACTATGCGACCGCAACTTTGATAATTGATTAATTGATTGATACTTATATTAGTTATACTTCTTGGAAGCGAAGAAGACACTAAAAAACGAATTAAAATTATTTAATTTAAATACCATATCTTCAAAGTTACTAAAAATCATTGTAATTAGAATTAAATATTGTAATCAATCAAAAATGAAACTAAATCCATTATGACTATCGGTATTAAAATTAATTACCTACATACAAAAAATATCACAATGCGTTTTCACTTCGCATCCTACATCTATTTGATTTGCACTGAATCATTCAATTTGGAATAAATTTGCATTTTGTAAGTTGTTGTGCAAATTATTCCAGGTTCATTACTATTTCTTTTAAAACGCCGTCTTTTAAGTTATTGGCTTGGGTCTTGGTAAATGAACAAGCCATCTTTGCATCGTTGCGTTCCATTCGAGTTCCCCCAGTGTAGTTAGTTTTGTGTAGTTATTAAAAACTGTAGTTTGTAAATGCATAATATTTTATAATAAAAACGTATATCTTTACATCATTTTAGAATTTTAGCTGGCGCATTGATTATGCCTGCATAATTTCAGTCATACTTAGAATTTAATTGAACCAACATGTAACAACTATAGTTCTGCTAACCACGATTGTACTAATGTATATTGTATGTGTACTTGCATATAGGTATATCCGCATATTCATGAGCATACACTTCCTTATTATTTTTCAAAGGGGAAAAGAAAAGCAGTGTGGTGGTGGCTGGGCTCAAAATAAATAACATTAAGATTCAAATGTAATGGAATTGACAAGCTGGTAAATTCAATTACGTATTATGGTGATGAGAATGTGGGGGTTTGTTTTGACTTGTGAGTTTTGGAGTGGCCACTCGTCCATTTGCGTCCCGAATCTCCAGAAGTATCAGTTTCAATAAGTATACTATAGTGGGGGTACCCTATACGTGTATCACACAACGTACATCCAATCCGCTCTGGTTTTTCCCATTCTCTATTTTTTGTGTTTTGTGTCACATTTTAATGCGGTCGAGAATTATTACTTGGAATAATGTAATCTAGATTGGATGGATTTTGAAAAGATAGAGTGGTTCTTTGGATGACGTTACGCATGTTTATACAATGTCAATTCATAGAACTCTCGCCCTGTTGTCTGATTGTGAGTTGAAAATGGACCGTAACCGACACCAAAACCGTAAATGGTAAAGTATATGGAAATTGAGACTACAAACTGTAGTAATATGGAATGTAGTTTATAGGCTACGGCGCGGCAATATAGTAACTAAATTCTGTACAGTGGTTTTACAGGCTTTAGCGTCAAGATTCGAGTATTCCAGAGCCAAGAACTAATACATATATACCGTGTTACATTATATCTACCTCCTTACTTTTACGTTTACGTTACGATTGGATTTAGTAGATACATAATAAGGTAGAAAAGTTAAAGAAGGATTAGAGAAGACAGTGCAGTGTGTGTGTGTGTGTCTGTGTGTGTAGGGGAAGGCGGAAGGGAAGGGGATGCGGTGGCTTTTGGTTGGTGGTGCTGAGCTACATAACAGTTTGAGATCTCTCAACTTGACTCAACTGACGTAGGTTTTTCAATCTAGTAAATGCCTTGATCTGGTTTATATCTGAAGCGATCGCTCGCACATTAAATATTAAAGGGAATGTGTGTGGTTTCGCCAAATCATCGTACATACATCATCCGTCTAATCTCGTACTTGGTTTCATATTACGAGCTTCCATGGGTTTTTAGTCTCTCCATCTATGTACACTCTTCTCTCTGGGTTTTGGATTTGGCTCTCGCTCTCGCTCCTGCTTTATAGCTCCGGCTCCAGTGCCGTGTGGCTATATTATGCATAGAAATCTAATATACGGGATACATCTGTATGAGTACTACACATAGTATATCCATATCCATCCAAATAGTAACTAAGGGAAAGCTGGAAGTCGAAAACTAAAAGAGACCGTCACGCTGACTGCATCCAAAATCTATGTATCTTCTCTTTGTAAGTTGTAACTTTAACTCCCGGCCTCGCTAGACTGAGCTTCGACGAGACTGTGTGAGACAACTCACTCCTACTGATATTACTCGCGTGTGGTGTACACTGATATTTTGTAGGTAGGTTCGTCCACTATAATCCGATCCGTATATATATAGTGCCTTCGTGTTTATATAAAGTGGAGGTATAGCAGTGGCAGTGGTTGTGTGGGAGTTACATTTATTTTAGTGAATTGCTGAATGTGTAAGTTAAAGTTGATAGCATTTCCTTTCTTCGTCTATTACCCGCTCCGTTCCCATAATATAGTCTGGTAAATAGGATGAAATGGAATGGAATAAAGAGAATGTCTAACTTTAACTTTTAAGCAAAGCAGCGCGCGAGTCAAGCTTTTAGATTACTTCTTACTTCCCTCTCCTATATCCGTATGCCTCGTAGGTTCTTCGACTGTATGTGAAAAAATATGAACAAAGTATACACATATAGACTATACAGGAATTTGTTTCCATTTTAGGGAAAAAATCATGAATGCAGTTAAGGTTATGTAGGTACATAATGTGGACTGTAGAGTGTAAAAGCTGGAACTTAACTGGGAAGAATCAAGGTAAAAAAACTATAGTGCTTCATCCTGGAACTGGATTCCAGAGTCCAGAATCCAGAGTAGAGGGAATTGTAGGAGTACTATTTTTACTATAGTATTGAATTTGACTTTTGGTGTAGTTATCTCGGCAGTTTTTTACGGATAGTATATAGTATGTCCAGAGAAAGAAGTAAGGTCTGCATTGGTTGAATGTTGAATAGGAGAAAAGATCCGAAATAGAGAGAGAAGAGAGAGATAAAGTATGGAAGAAATGGAGGAAGGCAGAAAGAAGCAGGGAGCGTGTCATGTAGTGAGTATCTACTACTTCCATTTTCCATTGCCGAGCCATGCTTTAACTTGTTCCGTATTCACAAAGCGTTCATTGAAAGCGAAGAATATCTTCTATCTCTCTCTCTCTCTCTCTCTTTTTGCTTAAAAAGTTATCTTTTAAGAAGTTACACCATTCGATATTCGCTCAGGGAGTTGTTCCACATCGACCTCTTTCTCCTTCAGCTCTTCTTCCTCTTTCACTCTCAAGTGGGATTTCCTCTCTATCTCCCATGTATTAACTATATAATATTTCCCATTTCCTTTTCGTTTCCCTCTTCATGTTTTCCTCAGTTTACCCATTTTTTTATTTCTATACATGGGATTGTCTCTCTTTACGTGTGTACGAGGCGGTTAGTAGACTCCTTGAATGTTTTCGGCCAGAAGAAAATGATAATATCTGTACAAGATGAAATGGAGAAAGGTGTTTTTTCCTCTTCTTCTTCTTCTTCTTCTCTTGGTAGATCTGCTTACTTAATAGCTATGACTATGAGCGAGAAAGGAAGGAAGAGAGAAAGACTGGATTGGATACATACATTTAAAGGAAGGTAGGCATAAAAAAACGAGAGGAGAAAGCGCAGTGGTTTTCTAACTCCTTTTTTTATAGATACTGTTATTTTCTAGATTCACGTTTCCCTTCCATGATTCTCCATGTTTTATTTTTTTATTTTAGCGTGACTTTCAGTGGAGTGGTGGGTGGGTAAATACGTACTACTACACATTGTAGAATAGAATTTCTCGAGTGCCTAGATGTGCTCTGCAAAAGCGTGTGCTCCATTGGATTATGGCTCCAGTATTTTACGAATATAAATTATACATTACGTTCTATGTTATTACGTATAGCCGGATTTCCTAGGATGAAATCAGAGGTGTGCATATTCCCTGTGTTAGGGAGCTATATAGGTGTAGATATATCTCAATGTGGTGTATGAATACTCCAGATTAATTACTCTGTGAAAATGAAAGCATAGTTTGCTATTAAAGCTCATGGCACGTCAACCATAACGTCAACGACAGTCACGCTCTGTGTAGGAATAGGAAATCACTCGGAAAAACACTCGGAGAGAAAAGCAAAAGGCTGAGCGTATAAAAGGTAGGTAGGTATAGTGACTGGGATGAGATGAGGGGATGATGAGGTATGTACTATTTAATATTGAAAAATAATGACAAAAGTGAGGGGCAGGGCTCGCGAGTCTCGTTCAGGTATGATCATGACATGTAGTTAATTCTGGTATTCTAATTTAGAGATGAGGATGATGAAGCTGGGAAAGTTGGGAAAATTGAAGTGGGCAATGCTATTTAATAGATAGGTATCTCTGCCTGGCTTTGTGTGTGTATGTGTGGCGCAAGGAAGGTAGGACGAGTAGAGTACAGAGATACAGATAGATGGTTGTATTATGTGTCTGTTTCCAGTGGTGGAGGTATGGCCCAGCTTCTGTCATGCTTCATTGGCATTGGTTATGGCGGTGGACGGGAGGGAAGACACCTCTACGGAGATGGAAGATGAATAGATAGGTGGGTGAGTTTAATTTGGCAAATGAAGAGAGAGCGAGTTGTAAAAAAAATGAAATGAGCGAAAGGACAAGACTCTCTCCCCATGAAATATTCAAAGATTCATTAGTAGTAAAAATCCACATTATATTGTGTGCACACTGGGAAAATTAGTCAAATCCATCAAGTAAGTACCTCCTCGACGTAATAGTTTTAGTTCTGCCTCATAAACCTCATAGTATCTCTTCACAGAGTCTTCTATCTCCTGCTCTGTCTTGCTTGTTGTATGCATAAAGAAATGGAAGAGAAACACTTTAGGCGTTTAGGCTTTTCCAGCTCCAGCTCCGGCTCCGGATCCAGCTTTAAAGATTGTGTGGAAATGAAAGCATGTACCTAGGCGTGTGTTTATAGGGATGTAGGTAGGTACGTACGGTATATGATACGGATATTATAATTATTATGGATACATCCACCCCCAGTGCCAGTATCCGTCCTGAGCCCATAGCTATATGAGTATATACACATTGAGTGTGTAAAAGTCACATTTGGTTAATACTAATCGTAAAACCTAATGTAATCCCGTGAACAAAATATGGATAAATATTAACATACATTAGAGCATATATAGGAAAAGGCATAATTATGAGGACGCTCTCGGTTTGTTGTGTGTAAAAAGGGACTGACGGACGATGGGAACGAGTTTCGTTTGATGAGTAGATAGTAGATAGACTACTTTTATGCCCATAACTTGAGCGCGTCTTCTATTGCTTCATATTACATAACTGCCATGTTGGACATCGGACATGAATATGGTATGGTGGTGGGCTGAAAATATTCTATCTGGATGTTTTGCAAACAGCAATACTGTCTGCGTCCATCTATTTTCAATAATTTCAGAAGTACTTATTTATATAGTTTTTGAAGTTTAATGTACATCTTTAGTACTGCAAACGTGCTCTATTTTTATTTTATACGCATTTAAAAAATCCCATACGATCTAATCACAATTTTTAAAGGTGCAAAAAGTCATAACACGTTTTTGAAAAGGGACAAATCGCTCTAAATGCATTTTTTTGAGACAGGGCATCACGTTTTACGTGAATATTTTTAAAAAGCAAAAAGTCATGTTTAAAAAGGTATCATTTCCATATGCTTTTAAAAATTGTATGTTTCCTACATGGACATTGTTTTTATCAAAATGAAAAACTATACTAATTGTAAGCCTGATAAAAATGATTTTATTTAAAAAATGCAAAACGTTTGATTTATATAATCTGAATATTCTAACTCAGTATTATTTTCTAAAAGAATGAGATGTAGACAGAGTATTTTGTCCTTTAAACTACATATTGTGATATTCACTATACATATTTGTATACACTGTACTAAAATTCACTATTCAAAATTGTGTGTAGCGTATACTATAGTATGCTGAATACTGAGACTGAGAGAGGGATGGTCGTCAGATTACGTATGCAGTCATTTCCCTGCTGCCTTGTCACCATGATGATGTTGTGCGGTGGGATATGTAATACGATGGTCGCCCTGTGTTTTTGTTGTTTTGTATTGTACTGTATTGTGTAGTCTCGTAACTCGTAGTGTGATCATCATCGTGATCATGAGCGGGGCACGAGGAAAAAATTAAAGGGGGAAAAAGAAGAAAAGCACTTTTGGTATTGTGCTGGTGCTATATGCTCCTCACGCTTCCACTACTACCACTACCACCACTGAATATTATGCACTGGTGCTGGTAGTCAAAGCCAAATGAAGGAGTCGTCGTCCTTGTTGCAGATAGGAAAAAGTATAATCACCAAAAATTAAAAATTGCATTATTAATAAA
Source organism: Dicyrtomina minuta (assembly GCA_949802685.1). Classification (NCBI taxonomy): domain Eukaryota; kingdom Metazoa; phylum Arthropoda; class Collembola; order Symphypleona; family Dicyrtomidae; genus Dicyrtomina; species Dicyrtomina minuta. The sequence goes on from OX461810.1 coordinate 55,163,960, forward strand.
GGCGGCCACCGTCGTCCTCTCTCTCTTCATTGTATCGTAGAATAGTAATCTAGGAGGCTGACGGAACGCTAAAAAATAGTAATTCTATTAACGTCAGCTCTCATTCTGTTTTGACCTATAAGTGGCTGTGAAGTGACTAAAAAGAGGAACAACTTTCCACTCACTCTTTCTCTCTATCTGTTTATCCATTCATAACTCTTCATTTTCTAATCAGGCTTTTTTCCCCGTAATAAAACGATGCATAATCATCATCATAATACGCGAGACTCTCAAGACAGCAGGAGCAGAAGCAGAGTCGAGTCTGCTGATATAGTGAGAAATGAGTTGAGAATAAAACTCTGTTCTTTCTTACTTTTCCAGAGTTTTGAGTTTATTATATATAGACTACCATGCCTAAATTCTAAATGCTTGTCTCAGAGTCTGCTTGAGTTTGAGAGGAAACGCAATCATGTTTTCATTTATCTTCATCCATTTTCCAGTGATGAATGCAAAATAGATGAGATTTTTCCAGGAGTTTCTTCTTCAAACACGAAACACGACAGGAGCGAGAGCTCTTCTCCAGGACCGGAGCCAGAACCGGGCTTAGGCTCGTGTAAATGGAGGGACTCGAGGGCGAGATAGAAATTTCCTCTGGCAATCCCGATTACAAAATATCTCAAATGATTATCAACGGATTACGATTGCATCACATCCCAGAGCTCCGCAGTCCTACCTACTCCATTCCCACTACTGATATAATATGCCACGCCAAACCTTTCTCTCAGCGTTTATTCTGACGGCTCAGTGGAATTTAAAAAATCCTAAAGACTCGTTAGCTGCGGAGTCAAAGCCAAGCTTTAGTATTTGACTTTCCAAGTATATGTCTCCTGGTACTGGTACTGGTACAGTAGCTCACTGTTGACTGACGTTGAGTTTGGCTTTGACTATTTGAAGCTGGTATCTCCTGTGATGTACCTATAAAAAGCGTCCATTTTCCGGATTAAAAAGTCTGTTTTATTTTGTTTTATGTAGGATACATTTTTTACCCTAGTCCCATTACCATTACATGCCGCTTCAGCTTCCGTAGAAGGTACTCATTAATAAATTTTAATGTTCAGTATATTTCATCTAATTTCTAATTCTTTGACTGAGTGAGAATTCCTTTGACGGTATTTTATCTAGATTCTAGAATCTAGATTATAAATAAATCTATGTGTAGATTTGAATTTTTGCATGCAAAAACAAAACATATACAGGGGAAGTCCCGCAGAGAATGTGGGGCATATATTGTACAAATAAATATAAAAAGAAAGCCAAGAACAAAATAGACAAGGCATCACAGTACACAGTAGAGTAGGTACATAAAAATATCAGTAAAAATGCAGTGAGTTTGAAGTTGGAGGTAAAGCAAAAAAATATCCGTCCTACAGATATTTTCTGTATGTAATGTAAATGGCATGGCAATGCTCTCGCATATATTTGGATTTGGAATAAGGAAATAGTCGGAATTTGTGCCTATAGATGTGTGTGTATGTGGACGAGGGAAATAGTAAAATCGGGAGCGGGACAAGTGGGATTTCAACTTGGATTTGAGAGAGACAAAGATTTTTACTACTGACTCTGACGACTCCTCGGAAAAGATTCACAGAGACCAAACTAAACCAAACCAAACCAAGAAAGTGCTGTGATAAGGATGGAGGGATGAGCGGAGAGAGTAATGCTCTCAAATAAGTATGAGTAAAAAGGGGATGAAAAATAGTCGAGAATTCCAAATGGAAGGAAAAGAATGTGTTGATCTTCTTGATATGTGAATATTTAGCATGGGCTTTGGAATCGATTGAGAATAGATTTTTTTTTCGCCTCCATGTCAGCCGCGTGCTCGTGTACATACATAAAAGTAATGTGCACATATTTTATGCACTCTCTGGCCCTGGACTCTCTCTGTGTCTGGATTCTAGATTCTGGATTCTGGGTCCCGAGACCGAGACTGGGACTGGGACTGGATAAATAGATGGATAGATAGATAGATGGTCCGACTTGGATTTAGATTTGGATTTGGAATGGGCGGATTGTGAGCTGAGACTTGGTGTGGAGTTGGAGGTTCAAGTTGAAGTCGGAGAAAAATCTTTACATAATGCGGGTGACGTACATACATGGACGTACATAGCCATTCCTGGGTTTTACTTCTACGGACTCTGCTGCATGTGTTATGTAGGTTAGGCTCCTGTTAACTGTCAGGATCGTCATTAGGACTAGGATTGGTCTTTTGGTAAAGTTAGAGTTAGATAGACTGGAGCTGGCAGTACCACTGGCACTGACTACTAGCTCACTGTCGACTGTACTGGGACTTTGACACCAACACGGGCTCTGTCAGTGGTATGTTGGCTGGTGCTGGTGCTGGAGAAAAAGAGAGAGAGAGAGAGAAAAGTTAAAGTTAAGGTTATATATAAGAGAGACAGAGAGAGAGAGAGGAAACCTCGGCGGGTTGTATTTAAGATTTTCGTAATAATGCCACCGCTGGTTGTACTCCCGGTTATTTATGGGGTTGTCGAGGCATGCAATTATGCGAAAGAATGCGAGGAAAAATATCTATATATGAAATCCGCACCCTCACTCCACGTCCACACATCCCATCCACATCTACTACTGCTCTGGTTCTGGTTCTGGTTCTCGATCTCATTTGGTTCGCAGTCTCAGCTCTCCCAGTCACACTGTTCTGGTTCCGCTCAGTGTAGTTTAACTACTCCGTCCATATCCATAATGTAGGTATGTACACAATGTGTGGTTCTAGGGTTTGGTACGGGGTCTGGTCCTGGTCCTGGTCCTACTGTAGTTCTCCTTCTGGATCTTCCCAATCTAATGTAATGTAATGCAAAGAGCTCCGTGATGAGTACGGAGGAGATAAGACTTTTGCTTTTATAGGCTTTCTCTGGTGTTCCTCCACTTCCACTTGTATCGTTTCCCTCTCATCCAGCTCCTTCCTCATGATTTTACTTTCCCTGTGTGTAGGAACTTTCTGTAGAATGTGGATATAACATGTAAAATGTAGGTATAGGTTACCTATATATATGGATTATTATGCTGTAAGGATGAGGAAATGTACTAAATTCTAAATGCATAGGTATGTGCATTACTGTATGTGGAGAAAATGTGTGTGTGGCTGTATCTGCTGTGTATAGGGTATTGTGTATTCGGGGCAGAGTGAAATTTGCCATCATTAAACGCTGGAATCACGCAGACACTAGAGAATCTGATTAAAATAATTGCCTTCATCACTGCCTCGCTCTTCGCCTCGCTCTCTTTGCCTGCCAACAGTCTCATTGACCATTTCTCCTTGGCTGAGCTCGTTTTCTCTCACTCTACAAGGATTGATGGCCTTTAATCAAAATCAATTTTTAGCTCGTTCTACGTATACAGACGCCAACATAATAACGTTGGGCTCGTGCTCCATTTCACTCTGTCTACAATCTAGGCACCGGTGGGTATAGTGGTGGATGTCGTAGTTATGAGAGTGAGAGAGTATAGGTATGGAGATAGGTATGTACTGGAGACTCGAGCATTGCATAATAGTAGACATATGCATGATCTGCCCGGATTGTCTCTCGTCTGTTGGTATAGACACTTAATTTCAGGACGAAGTAAACATACACTCCGCTCAGCACTCTCCTAGTCGTCTATTATGAGGAAAGTAGGAAAGTGTCCCCTTTATATGTATGCTTAGTAGGTATGTGCTTAGTATAGGCACACGTACGTCGACTCAAATTATCATGAAAGGCTCGAATGCTATGACCAAGATTTGAGAGAAGTGAGAGTGTGAGAGTTGACTTTCCTCATCTTTCAATTGCTTTATATTCCCTATGAATATAATTTTCTATAGTGAGTCTATAGCATTGTATGTTAGTTGGTATACGGCTGTTCATATTTTCAATTCAAAAGAGTCTATCTACAAATTTACATTTTCGCTTTTATGCTAAACGTTTTATAGCATAATCAATTTACAAAGTGAACGTTAAATAATTTTTAAAAAAACTATTTTTAGTTGTATATTTTTAAATTTCATATAGGTATGTATGTAATTTAATGCATGTAAAATTTTAAAACTTCATTTAGGAAAATACGCCTACATTTACATGAAATTATGAGTGGATCGTTTTGGAATTTTACAAAGGTTTTCATAGGCGAAATAGGAGTTTTTGAAATATGTAGGTAGCACATTTTGAAGGGTGGGTCTTGAGTGCTCAAGGATACTCTCAGTTAGGATGTGTTTAGATAAGTCTGTATAGGTGTCCATTTAAAATATTCATGCATGCTATCTAGATATGTAAATTTAGCAGGGATCGTGATTGTCATTGCGATTGCTATAGAACTACAGTTTCAAATTTCAAAATCATATACTCAACCTGGTGCAGAATTTATGAGTGTATAAATGTTACATTGTGTTTGCAAACATAATAATGTGAGGATATTTAATGAAACTGTGACTGTGCACAGTGAGTTGATGCTACCATACGAACCCAATCCCTTTCTCCGTGTACACACTTATCTATAGGACCTGCAATAGGTCTCACAATATTGTCGGTACTTGTACAGCGTGTAGCTTGTGGATAGTAGATAATATTATATTAATATTATGGAATGCAGTGAAAGAGCGGGTGCGAGTCCTCTCATGTTTTGGTAGAGCGAGAACATGTGAGAGTTACAAAAGAGTCTTCTGTAGTGTACAGACAGGGGCCGAAACCGAAGCCGAAACCGAAAGAGGGACGGAGACTAGAACCGAAACTGGTGACGGTGTATGAATTTATAGTATGAAGGAAAGGAAAATAAACTGATGACAGTTCTTGAGCTCTCACTTATGCGTCATTTGTATTGCTTTTCGGCTGAGCGGATATTCAATTATTCGGAGAAACTTTATTATGGAGCATTTATTGTATAGCCAAATGTACTACAAACTACAACAGCAACTGCCTACCTGATGACTTCCCCGCTTTCTCTCTCTCTCTCTCTCTCACCCTCCCGCTCTATGTATCTTCAACCCCATGCATCATGTACATACATCTCATCCGTAAGTATGTGTGAGTAAAGCACTCTAATCGGAAATTGTACTCACTCAGATATGGTAGACTTGCTTTGAGAGGGACACCAACAACTAACTACTTTATGTGTCCGGAGGTAGGCAGGCAGGTAGCATAGGTATCTATCTTCGCTGTATGTACATACACTATCCTTGCGTCCCTTGGTTTGGTTTGGTTTAGTTTTTGTTTATAGGTCCACTCGTTCGTATAGGTACATTGTAGGATCCACTTCCACTCTCCACTTGCACTTGAATGTGCGAATGATAGGTGGGTAAGTGAGTGGCCTCTATGAGCGAGGAGGTCCGGAGTCGGAACCAAAGCCGCTACCGGTCGTGAGCAAATTAAGTCAAAAAACAAATTACTCTAATAGCCCTCACACATGGCTGGATGGTTTATGTGTTTGCACTCTCAAATTGCCATCACGCCCGTTTCTCAAACATATCAGAAGGAGGAGGAAGGAAAGGGAGAGAGAGAGAGAAAGAAAAAAAAGCAAGTTAAATTCTCAGTGGGACTTGAGTAATAATTTTTTTATTATATATTTCCTTTGCGTTCTTCTCCGATTTGATCGCTTCCCCAAACCAACAGACCGACCGACCGACCCAACGAACGCACGACCCACACCGACAAACAGACAAACGGAAAGGCAAGCAAAGGCAGAGAGAGGCAAGGACATGATTGACCGTAATCTATTCTCCATGATGATGGGCTTTTCTCTCTATTATATTACAACATTTAACTATTTCCTATTTTCCTCTTGATTTCCATCCAATTTCTATTTCTTCCTGCCTTCATCGTCGTCGTCGTCGTCGTCGTCGTCGTCGTCATTCAAGTGAGTCAATATGAAGCAGGAAGAGTAAACAAATATAAAATACTACCTATCTATATGGATGCATGGAGGCAGGTAGGTAGGTAGGTAGATTTACCCCTATTACTATTACTCCGACTGCACCCCCCACAACTATATACAGACTCTGCATATGCACATATGGAGCGATTAAAATTATTAGTATAGAGTAGAAAGGAGAGTATGATAGAGTACACGAGTATGATTTGTAGTTTTGTTGGTTATTTCCCATTTCCCGTAAATCCTAATGTAAAAAGTCTAAGTAAATTTACATGATTGATTGTACACATTTTTTTTGGGAGGGGTAAACATTCTTATTATATTTTTTTTCATTTTCATAAATTTGAAGAAACTACATCAAGATTGTAATTCTTTTCTAATTGTACGCCTTCTACTACTACGCCTTGGACTTGGGAAGGATTATCCGCTAATATTATAAAAAATGAAAATAAAGTGTACACGTGAGGATAAAAGTATCTGACGGAAGGAAGTACGTTTTTATTTTTTACTTTCTTTGATTCTAATGGCTGATGGGTTCTTGATTTTTTCTACCCCCCTTCTTTCTATCAATAAGTTGACCAAGCTTGTATCTGGGTGATTTATTTTGTGAGGACGTGGACTTATCGTTGTACAGATATACGGATATCCACAATATCTGTACAGTACGTAGGTAATTCAAGATCGTGATGGCTTGTATGTATGTATCTAAGGCGCTTGTTCTAGGTCAATACAGAACAGATATGAAATTCGAAGCCAAACCTGAGTAATATCCTCAGAGAATTTAAGACTAAGCCGCTAGTCAACTGAAGTGAGTTCAAAAGACTGAATGAAATTCAAGATGACCGACGGCTTTCTTTCCTTCAGTGTTTTTTTATGCTAGGGCTTTTGGGAACTTGGGACTCAATCCGACTCAATATTATTTTCTCTCTCTCTCTCTATCTCGCTGTCCTTTTTTTTTGTTGGTTTATCTCCTGGTCTTCCCTGCTTTCCTCACATAATATTATACATAGCAAAAACATAAGGCTTGCTTTTATTGTAATTTACTGAAATTAGATTTAAAATAATTCCAACTTAACCTCATCAGCCAGTGTTTCATGCACAAAATACTCGAGAGTAATATTATATTCTATCAAATTTCTAATTGTTTACTAAATTAGTTGAAAAATTCATGTATTTATGTTACTTTACTTTTTCTTAAAAATCTTGGTCTCATCGTCAGACAATAAAATATGCTATGTAAAATTGAAAACATTTAAGTCGTAAGCACACTAGAAACTTGTATATTTAGATATATGGTTTAAATAAAAAAAATAGGCCGGGAATAAAACTATAGCTACATACACATTATATGCATTACCTAAATGTATAAAGATACAAGAAGAAATGCTTTGTAGCCGGTGGCAGTATAAATGGTTGGTTTTTGGTTTGGGTGGCATTGATGTAAAATCAAGCAGAAATCCATCTTGAAGTTATGAAGGATGAGGAAGACAGCTGGACAGGCGAAACTGGTTCGTAGTTGGTTTTAGGGATGGTGAGTGAAGCTGAGAATTGAATTGTACTGGGAATAACAAGATTCTATCATCTAATGTATCTTTCATACGAAACTCATGTCTTGGATTGGCTTACATCAACTATAAACAAATACAAATAGAATAGAATATATATCTCCTCTAGTCCCGGCTCCCAGGACCGGTCTCGACTCTATAGAAAGTCTTACTCTCAGTCCTGAGTAGCTGAATCTGATCTGAGACGTATGTACATAACTCAAGTCCAGTTAGTTCTCCAGAACTCCTGACTCCAGCCCTTTCACTTTCACTTCCACAGTTCATATTCTATGGATGGACGCTCTATATTACATGTAGGTACTGTGCATACATACTACGTCCAAATCCGCAACTACCTACTAGGTATAATAATATTTGTGTGTGTACTCCGTATCCCCATTTATCCATACATAAAAAGTCGACCCATACAGAGGAAAGGCTTGATAGTTTTGAGGCCTTTAGCTACTGCTACTTCACTATGCCCTGAGTGACTATATAGAATTGGTCAAATGAAGTAGAGGTTGAGTTGGTGTAGTTGCCTGGAATGGTTTGTAGGCTTGGAATGGGAATTCTCTAGAGATTCTTTCCATCGCCTGAAATCGCCTTAAATCGAAAGAGAGCAATGGATCCGTTGGTTTAGCTCACCATCACATCTTCTTTCTCACATGGATATAATATTGATAGAAGTGCGTATCTATTTGGCAAGAAGTTTTCTCTTATTTCTCTCTCTCTCTCTCTCCGCCTAGACTGAAATTGATAAATCCGTCAAATGGATCTTATTGCAAAGGGTAGAAATGGACTGCCTATATTTATGTTGTAGCGCTTTCTTCAGTGTACTCCTTGCTACTATATACTGTCGTATCTGCAGTAGACATGACCACAGAAAAAGAAATGGAGGCTCACTCAGGGAAAAAAAGTGAGATGGATTGAGTGAAGTTTTAAAAGTCTACAGAAAAATATAGAGAGTATAACATAGAGCTATGACGCTATAGGCTTTTCTTGGGACTTGGACTCTGTCTTGTTGTAATGGAATGGGATGAAAAGTCGAAAATTTCAATTTACTGTCTACATATCAGTAGAATCTCCAACGAGGACTGTGACTACAACAACTACAGACAGACAAACAGACGCGACTGCTACTGGCACTGGTAGTGATGTCGTGAGTATAGGATGTGTTATTGTTTGCCTACTTGTACTTGTATTTGTAGTTGTGGGTATTTGGAGAAAAAAGGGAAAGTCTCACGGCCGAGAGGTTAGATGTTTAGATTGAATAAGTTGGGGAATGGAGCGTAGAATGCGGGCGAACGTCGTCACAGTCATCATATAGTCACGCAAATCCCCAACGAGTCATTTTTCCCATTCATAGGACCACATCTTATTCGCCTTCATTCATTATTCAAGCGTAGCCCCACCAATCTCATCTAATCCTCCTCTATTGGTCCAGCCCAGCTCAGATCCCGATCCGGAATCCAGCTCCAGTACCCCATCTCTTCCTCTGTCTCTCTCTCTCTCTCTCCTGTATTCTCAGGACGTGAACGGATAGATTTCTCAGTTGTTTGTAAAACGAAGTTTTTGTCTACTTCATGATCATGATTTTTGGTCATTCATAGTCAAAGCTCATAGTCAATACTTCTACTACTTGTGCTCGAATCTATTCGTTTTCTCCCCCCACACTTCTCCCTCGACGTTTCTCCCTCAACGTTTCTCCCCGACTCATTTCTCCTCAGTCCCGTTTCTCCCCCTACCTACTTCTCCTTTGTACTGTTTCTCCCCAGCCAAATTTCTCCTCCGACCCACTTCTCCTTATTTTATTTCTCCTCTGGTACTATTCTCCCCCAAAGTTCTCCTCCGTTTCCGTTCCGGCTTTGTCTCAAATAATGTATGCCATGAAAAGTAAGTTTGAGTTTGAGTTAACTTTATTCCAGTGTCAGGTTCATTCAATGCAATTGTATTGCTTTGCTTTCCAATGAAGGACACTATCATTATTGCACTAAACTATACTAATACAATTTATACTTAAAATCAACTTAAATCAATTTAAAACTTAAGTCAAATTTATTCTGTGCGTTAACCGATTTGCTTTGGATTGAAAAATATCTGCCGGAAGTTGTTGAAGCAAATACAAGCAGAAAGCAGCATGACATGTTATGTACTACAAACAATACTAGACGTATTAAGTATGAGTCTTATGTGGCTGCAATGGGTAGAAACCTTAAAAATAAAAGTACACCTCAACAAAATTCATTACAGATTCAGCTCACTTTATTTAAGGCTGATGTTATTTGGTAAAAACTGATTAAAAACTAACAATGGAAATGGAAAGTCATACTGGTAAGTAACTAGCAAAACTGTCGTATAATTATGCGCTAAATTTTATTTTACTCAAAATACAGTCAGATATCGCGGTTGAACAATCAAATCCGTTTCCTTCCACTTTTCGCTGAAAGCAAATCCTCTTCCTTCAATTTTACATTAAAAGCAAATCCGTGTTCTTCCACTTTTGATTTAAATAACCGTTTTAGCTAACTAATTCATACTAACATAGTTATGAAAAGTGCTCATTGCTCTTACTGCATATTTTAAAACGTTCTAACTACATGGCTTTAAAAACTGCGAACTAATCTAACTACATGATTTTGAAAAGTGCCAAATGATCTACTTACATACTCTCTTTTGAATTGTATCGGTAGTTTGAGCTTTATGCACTTCTAAAATGATGTATTTAGAACTTTTTCACTTTGTAATATTTTGCAATTAGAACATTTTCAAATTTTCAAAACATGTAATTAAAGCATTTTGTACTTTTTAGAATCATGTAGTTCGCAACTTAAAACCATGTACCTAGTTAGATTAGTTTGCAACTTAAAACATTGTATGTATTAAGAACTTTTTGAAATTTTTAAAATCACCTAGTTAGATTATTTTGCAACTTAAAACAATGCAGTTAGAGGAATTCGCGACCCAAAATCATGTATTCAGTGCATTTTGCATTTTTTGAATATTATGAAGTTAGAACAATTCGCATTTTAAAATCATGTAGTTAGAGCAATTTGCACTTTTTATAACAATGAATCTTATTATGAATTGGTCAGCTTAAACGCTTATTAAGTTCAAAAGTGGAAGGACACGGATTTGCTTTTAAGGTAAAATTGAAGGAAGCGGATTTGCTTTTTGCGAAAAGTGGAAGGAAGCGGATTTGATCCTTCAACGACGATATGTGTTTGACATTATGCGTTTGACACATTACAGCATTTAAAATACTAAAATTACTCAAATTAACATCCAAATAAAATTACTGATCGTGAGTAAACAATATGATAAATAAAAGCTTTAATTAAAAAGTAACAACATGAACTAGTAACAGTATAGTATGGTAGATAAGGGCCTCCTGACTCATACCTTTTTTTGTCTTATCTCATCCTCGTTTACAATTACAATTACAATGCTAAACTTTCAGCATATTAATATACGTTTTTTATTTTAAATGAATCTTTGGATAGCGTTTGTATTAAAAAATAAAAGCTGTTAGTACAGCAGATAAAGTATCCAACTTCATATTTTTTCAATCCAACGAAAATCGATTAACGCACAGAATGAATTTGACTTACTTTTCGTTGCATACATTATTTGAGTCAAAACCGGAACGGAAACGGAGGAGAACTTTGGGGGAGAATAGTACCAGAGGAGAAATAAAATAAGGAGAAGTGGGTCGGAGGAGAAATCGGACTGGGGAGAAACAGTACAAAGGAGAAGTAGGTAGGGGGAGAAACGGGACGGAGGAGAAATGAGTCGGGGAGAAAGGTTGAGGGAGAAACGTCGAGGGAGAAGTGTGGGGGGAGAAGACGATGGATACCCTTGTGCTCTATCCATGTATGACTCCATAATTGTATTACAACTTGTTTCTACATATATAGGTAGGTAGGTACATAGACCATATAGACTCAAAAGCTGTATATAGTTCCATTCTGTGAGCATTCTGAGCTCAGTTCACTGTTCACTCATGAACATCCCAGGGGAAAGTGAAACTACTTTTACAGATAAATGCCCCGTGCATTTACGTATGTATAAGGTGAGTGTACAGATGAGCTTTTTTTCTGCCTTTCGGTTTCGGTCTTTCTTTCTTTTCTCTTTCGAGCTGCTTGAATTATGCAGTGCATGTGTTATATTGAGCAGTGCTCAGTCAGAGTCACAGTTATGTAGACAATCTATGCATACTATTCTATTTTAACCGAAAAAGAGAATGGTACAGGAAAAAAAGAGAAAGCTGTACAGATTACCACACAAGCCAAAACCAAACCAATAGTCACGAGATGCGGGATCGGTTTCGATTTCCACGTCGGTTTCGGTTTCGGTTTCGGTGTCCGTGTCCGTCTCGGTTTTGGCTTCGATTTCGGTTTCACAGTAAAGGCGCGACCAAAAGTAAAAGTCATGTCTTGTGATGTCGTCGTGTGGAAAATGAAAGGCAAAACACAAAAAAAAAAACACAAACAAAATGTTGAAGAAAGTTGATATTATATGGGTACTGACTGGGAGACGACGAGAGATGTTGAAAAATACGATAGAGTGAGTGAAAATACAGTGAGTATGATAAGGCCAAAAATAGAAAGTAGACATTGAACAAGAACCAAGCAATTTCAGTCTAACAAATGATGGTCGATTTTTTGTCTTCTCTCTCCCTCCAAGAAGAGTTGAATTGCTTCTCTGTGTCGTTTGTCTCTTATGAGCTTCCTCAGTTTTTCTCAGTCAAGGATCTTCATGTTAGTTGAATGGTTTGGTTTAGAGCATGAGGCATTGACGTGGGTATATAGGATATAGTGTCCAGATATGTAGATAAAACTGTTGATGTGAGAGATGTGTGGCGGGGAAGGAACTTGCAATCAGTCTTTGGCTGCGGCTTTGGCTTTGGCTCTGAAGACACTTCCATTGACATGGCAGTGAAGTAGCATTGTAGTAGTCTGTGAAAGTACCTACCTACGTAATGTAGTGCCTACGGTGTATGTGTTGGACGTTGGATTGGAAAAACCGAAGCTGAGGTATGCATGGCATTATGGCATGGCATGAGTTAGAATAAATATATAAGTATATATATACAGGCGGCATTACATCATCCCTTCGTCGTCTCCGTCTCCGCATCCGCACTATTCTCATTCCCATATTGTGAACGTTAACAGTTGTTGTTGGTATTTTGAGGTTGACGGGAGGACAAGACCATGACAAGAGCAAGAGTACTTTTCCACAGTTTCACGTCCCGCTCTCACTCCTGCTCTTGTATTTTTCTGTCACAATGGATTCTTGAATTCTTGAGGGAAATTGCTTTAGAGACTTTCAAATGTTTTTCGAGAAGAACCACTGAGTCCTCATGTCTATGTCCATTTTTGTCTAGAGCGTCCAGCTCTGTTGTCTTCATGTCAATCACACAAAGTCCAATATTTGAAAGCTTAAGATTTTTTTTTGTCTTGTTTCCTCACCAGAATTACTGATAGGATGAGTTACCTACTTTTTTTTAGGACAAAATAAAAGAAGATTATTGTTGTCATTAAATTACATGCAAAAGTCATGGTCATTTTTTTTGTGTACCTATGCATTTTAATTGACTATAGGCTTTTGTTTTACATGGACAGAGGCCTTATTACCATATGTATTGTGTGTACTTTACAAATCTGTCTGTAATTTTTTTTTAATTTGAATGCTACACATAAACTTGAAAATAAAAATCTACGAGTAAAATGCACATTTTAAAAAGTTTCGTATAGTCATATGTAAAACAAACAAAATACTGGAGGTATACAATGGAATAGAAGACTACAGAGATAAGAAATGATTGGGAGAGAGGACAAGTAAATCTGTAATAAGTGACGACGATTTGATCGGTAGCTTTTCCTTTTGAGCATATCTAATCTGGGAGACTTTTGAAGAATATAAAATGAAGGGAATTGGAAAGCAGTACGTCTCAAATAGAGACTACTGACAGACAGAAAGGGAGCAGACTTACATGTGCTCCAAACTAAAAATAACAGGGTGGTGTGGTTACGTAGTACGCACATATTATATAGTAGTTACTATACTTATATGGTTGTGTGAAAAAAAGGAGCAGGGAAAAGTGTACATGGATGAGGATGCAGAGACTGGGGTTGTATTATCGTATCAGTGTAGCTACTACTACTACTACTACAACCTCCATGTGCATAATATACATATTGTTGACTGTACTGATATCAGTGTATAGATATAGCGTATTGCGTAAAGTGAAAAACTGTAAAGTGTACATCCCTGTTACACAGTTCCTGTTCGAAAAGAAGAAAGGAAGAAAGATAAATTGAATTTGAGCGTGGAGAAACACAGGGGATACGACATGCTAAAGAAGTGAAAAGTTAAATTCGATTTAGCTTGTGTACGGGCCCTTTTCCGCGCCTTATGCATGTACTCTCGGTCTCGGCCTCGGCTCCAGTTAATATAGTTGATAGTAGACTTTGACTGTATAGTGTATTAAAAACTATACATATACTGTGAGGGATATATTATGTGGGTGCATGACGCTAACTGATCTTGTCCTGTGCTCTGGGATAGGCTATGATGTTGATGATGATGTACATTTTATTTCTCCAAAACTCCAAACTATGTTCCTCCTGTATGAGAGAATTGTGGGCGTACATATCTGTGTGAGAATTAGATCAGGACAAACTACAACAAGCTAAGAAGCTCGTTCTCGAGTAATATGACAGGGAAACGTTCGCTCATGCTTTCACTCTGTAGTCTCTCTCCTCTCCTTATACTCTGTCTCTCGAGGGAAAGGATTTTAACGCTAATTTTCACATCCAAGTTGAAGTAAAGGAAAGATAAGAGATGCTATTTTATACGAGCGTACTTCTCTCCGGTTCTTCATCTGCTGCTGCTACTGCTGAGGCTTCTTTCTTTAAATTTAACTTAGCAAAACTGACTGACTAGTGGGTGAGGAGGAGCGTTGAGCCTTTTGTCTTGAGTGAAACACAGAATCAGAAACTGGATATACTGACTGAGAAGTGTATCTGTCTGTACTGAGGAGCATAATATGTAGAAGATGCTTGAGTTGGATTTGGATGTGTAAAGCTGGGGCTGTGCTGCTCCATAAGAGGTGTTTGGTTGATGGTGGTTATATTATTACAGAGGCTTTTTTATATATGTATGCGTGTGTTACCCGCACTACTTACATAATGTGAGGAGTGCCTCAGCAATTTACGGTATCAATCTTCAGACTATTTTCTCTCTTTCTCTCTCGTCGTATCTAATCTCTAAGAATTATACGTATTCCCAAGTGACAGTCACGGCAGTCAATCTTTGTAAATCTATAGGATGATGAAGATGAGTCGGTTCGGGAAAAAAACCCGGGTAACTCAAGTCGTTTTGAAATGTAATGTAATTATCCTTGGCAGGATTGCCAAAAGATTATCCCGTGATCACTTCATTATGCTTGTAGTCAAGATTATTTCACTAATTTTTCTTCAGTTACATTATAGCATAGCTTTGTTCTGGGTAATTTTTATTCAAATATTACCATTTAAAAAAAATAAAAATGTATATTTTGAAATTGTTGCATGTGGTGTAGCCTTTTGAAACGTTGTGTATTGGATTGCAAAAAAAGGATATTCGAAATTGGGAAAAATCATAATTACTCGTAATAAAATTCAAATTGAAGCAATGTCTAATTAAATTATTGTTAACTGCAAAACGGTCTTATTACATTTTTTTTAAGTATAAAATCCTCCAGTAACATTCTTTTAAAGCCCCAGGCCCCATTGCACATTTTCTCTAATTAAAAAAAATGTATTAATGTTTTCGATAATATCTTTTAAAACGAATTTTAAGACGACTATTTAGTACTATTTACCATGTTACTACACACTACATACATTTTTATTGCATTTAAGGGAATATTTTTTTCTAAAAAACTTTCGAAGCAAAGACAATGGTATTTCAAGCAGTTTTATCTATCCGTCTGTGGCTTTCTAAGAAAGTATACCTACTGTGTTCCACTATAAGAGTTTCAGTTTTTGTTATATAGACAGACTAAAGAGGTTCGCCTTCGACTCTGTACTGCAATATTGGTTAGTACCTACCAAAGTACTATGCCATAAGGGAAGGGATATGGAACCCAAAAGTGTATGGAGATAAAAACCACGATGAAATAAAACAAATTTGAAGGCAATATCAATAGAAAAGGGTACAGATAAGTTTGACCGAACAAATCTAACAATTTGCCTCAGTGAAATTGAAAATTCTACATGCAATTTGGAAGGTGGGGAAAAGTGATGTCTCCATAAAATAGTCAAAGGCTTCTCCAAATTGTAGAGAGCTGCTCACACTGAAATCGAAAGACTATGTACCTACCTATGTACATCCCTGCATGTATGCATGCCCCTATATCAGTAGCTCCCTACGCCCTACGTAGTGGATATCAGCATCTCCCAATATCTGTGCTGGAACTATGGATTGCGGGAGAGGAGTGTGAGAGTTGATAGTATAGTTGATGGAGAAGCTATGTATATGGGTCGGAAGTCGGAGTGAGAGAGATGGTGGTGGTGGTCGGGTTAGGATGATTTGATCCCTTTATTTTTGGGGTCGAGGATCATTAGGATTCATTGGAAAATTCAATTGAAGACGGAAGAGATAGAGATATGTGTCCTGGGTCTTCCTATGTGCCTACCTATCTATGTACATACACACTTGATCCAGCCTTTTGACTTGGCTCTATTCACATTCACGCACTGGAGAGGGCTGGGAATACTCACAGTGCATATAATATAGGGAGGGAAGAGAGAGAAAAAAAGAGGCAAAAGTCAGGAAACGACTCCCCACAGATTAATACCGATAATCCAGAATCTAGTAGTGAACTGAGTGAATGACTGCTTTGAATCCATACTTTTTTTTTCACTGCATTCCTCCTACTCCTCCCGTCGACTAACGTAGTCAAAGTAGTCAAATAGGTTTACACACAAACTCCATGTATCACATCACATCACCATTCAACGTTCCGAGTGCTCCAAACTCTAAAGTTTCCACTGTCTCCTCACTCCTGTGGAGGTACCTACCCTACCCACCTACCTATTGATATGTAAACCGTAAACGGGAATAAATTGCTTTGCCGCTACTCTCTTACTCTCGTACTTGGTAGTCGTGATAGGACAGAGTGTGAGTTTCACTTTTATCACGAGTTTGAGAAACCGAAACCTAGGATATGCTAAAACTGAAATCATCGGTATATTTACATTGTATCTTCTCTCCTGACTGAGTAAACGAACCTTTCAACCAGTTAACGGCACTACTAGTCTCTGCTCCTGTGTAAGTCAAAGGTGTTGGGTAAAGGTCCTATAGGTTAAGCAAGGAGGTACTTGAGCTTCAGCGGATAGTACATACGGGGAAAGTGAAGCTATAGGATTCCCGCTCCGCTCTGGTTCTGCATTTGGGTAACTTTAACTTTGGATTGGATTATGTAGATGTTCTGCATATAGTTGTGAGTCTGACTCTATGCAGAGATAGGTATGCATGGGGGAAAAGATACAAAGGTTTTGCCGGTACCGGTGCGGGTGCGAGTCTGCTACTAGAGACTACTGATATACAGACTCCCAGCACAGAGTTTTAGTGGAAAAAGCAAAGGGTATGGATTGGAATGAAGGACGAGATTATATTTATATAGCCATGCCCTCCCAGCCCCATCCTCCTACAGTACAGCTACCTATGCATGAGGAGAGTGGGAAAGGAAGTCTCCACTGGGACATTTTTCATGCATGCGATTCCTTGACTTCTTTTGCCAGGACGTAAAATAAATATGCTAGGACTCGAGGCCCTCTTGGAGCAAATTCAATTTGGACGGTGGAACATCATAGAGTCAAAGTGCACCCTCAGATATATTTCATGCAAAAGAGTTTCTGCCAGTTTGTTTGGGACATGAGAAAAATTGCTAGTCTCACCGAATGCAATCGTAAAAACTGCCCTTGATCTATGTATTTGCCTCTTCTCATATTCTCTGAAATGTTCTCTCTCAAACATCCGTCTCTCTCTCTCTCCATCTCATCCAATCCCCAACAATATCCACATATATATAGCTGTGCAGTGGTGTGGTAGTCAGAGACTATATCCCATATCCAACTGACAGTGGCACACTTAACATGCTACAGTCTTTGGATATAATCAGGTGGAACAGCTCGATGTGTACAGATATTATTTTAAGTATATGGAACTTATGGAAGGCACATCTCTGTCTGTCATGCTTGTCATATGATTTCAACGAAAACGAAAAGGAATCTTAGTCAAGCTTCTCCTTCTTCTTCTGATATTAGTATGTCCTCTATAGGAGTGACATACACTTTTGGTTCAGGTTATTTTGCTATTTAATAACACAGGTAGGTTTTAGGTTAGGCGGTTAGGCAGTACCTATATTACTGATATACCTTACGTAATATAATGTGGAGACGGGAGACTTATGCGGATAAAGCGGACATATATATGGAGGCAAAAGTAAATTTGTGGATGGAGAGTCTTGAAGCATAGTAAATTTAAGTTTGTGGGTACTTTGCTTTCTTAACTTGGCTTGAAACATAAAGGCTTCCCTTATTGCTCTGTGAAGTGGGTGATCACGATAGGATGTAACTTGTCTCTATAGCTACTACATAAGTATAGGCTTCTATACCCAAAGACCACAAACCTAGTGCGACTTCCACTATAGAACTAGAGATTGTTAACATAAGCATATGTATAACGTTATGTGAGAGAGACAGAGACAGTGAGAAAATGTATTCAGTCTCCTGTAGACTTTATGTTAGTGAAAGTTGAAAAGCTTGTTTCAGAAGTTATGGCCGTGATATCTTGTCCTGAATAGATTGGCCTCATCCAGTAAGCACTCTGGCTGCGTCTACTATACTAAGGATAAGATAAGCGAAATTTTTTTTTCTGCGACAATTCAAATAGTTTTTTTTTGCATGGAAAAAAAAATTCTATAAACTTTAAAATAAAAAATAATAATGTAAAAAAAAAAATGTGTACGTACTTATGTGTACACACATATACATACATACAGTTATAAATTTTAAAGTACAAAAACAAAATGTGAATATAATATGTAAATAATAAATATGCGTAGATTATGTGGATGATGGTGTAAGGTAGAGATAGTTTTTGTTTTTGTTACTGTACATTATGTGTGCTAGGTAGGTAGGCACTCACATGTATATTACTTTTACCTAAGATTCCTACAGTGTCGTCCTATCTCATTCAGTCATGTAAAACTTTTTCCTTAAGCTTATTTCATTTTCAAGTAGCCCTTTTTTTCTTCTTTCCTTTTTCTCTCTGCACCGTCCTCTGTGACACATTACAGTTTCACCTTGAAGTAGTTTATCACAATCAGTCATAGAAAGTGTCACTTGGTCTCCTTTCACTCCAAGACTCCACAAATGGATTCTACATCCACACAGAACAGAGTGACAGATCTTGGTGTGGAGCGGGCTGGGGGTGATTTGGTGGTGGGGGATATAGTTATACACAGTTATTCGGTAGTTTATACTTTATACGCCCTACATGTGGTATTGAACGTAAATGAATGATCTAGTACATGTATGTACAGATATTGTTATCAGTAGTCTCTTACCTGGATAAAAAAAAGTTGAAACAAAAAATATGAAAAAGTGAAATGAGTTAAATTAAATTTTCTATGTAATGTCTTGTCTTATGTATGAAATATGTACTTACCTTTTAGGTACGAACAACGCCATTAAGTTAACTACGTTTGAAATTGGAGGTTACAAGTATGTGCATAAAATGCTTTACCTAGAAAAAATTGTAGTAGGCTATGAAATATCAAGCTATTTAATACAATTAGAACAAATTATAAATAATCGTATGACAAAAACACCATTAAAACTTAATGACACAATAGACTATTTTTTTACAATCTTGCCTATAGTTCTTAATTCTTAATTTTCTGAGTGTGTGGAACCACTTTTTTTAGAGAATTTTTGTATTTTTCTTTGAATTTAAATAGTAGAACCTTGGAAAGTAGGTATAGGTATACATAAATTTTTCTAATTAATGCCTAATCCAATTATAATTATAATCGCACTTATTATTTAAATTTGCTATTCCGCATTTCGCGCCATTTATGAAAATGGCCAGGGAAGTGATTATATACTTGAAACTTGCTAGTTAGCGATGTACAGATAAATTCTGTTTTTTTATTAATTATTATTAGATTATAATAATAGAAACCATGGTTTGTTTGGAAGGCTTGTTTTCCCATGACTTTGTTTCCGCTTTCTGGTTTGCTTATAAGTTAATAATAATATGTATTATTATTCCTGTAAAGGTTTACGCTTTTATTCGGTTATTCCGTATTCTGTTTTGGTCGTTCCTTGATTCGTCATCGTTTTTGTTGGATGGTTTGCAGAAAATTTGGTTCATGGTTGGTTGGTAGTTAGGTTATTTATAATGTAATTATTTGTATGTAGGTATACTTATTTGTGCTATGTATGTCCGTACATATACTTACATGTAATATACATAGTAAGTAGGTATTTATTTTTACTTTCTACTTTCCTATACACTTGCCCCGTTCTGGTGGTAAGTTTATATATGTGTGAGACTTTTAATACGTGAAGGTAAATTATGAAGGCTTGTTTAATCTAAATATAATTAAATAAACATTTTACCGTACAAGAGGAATATGTGCATAATACACTTTTAATTCCTACACTTAGCCAAAATGAAATGAAAAAAAAGGTAGATTTCATAGTCAGATATGAAATGCGAAAATTTCATTAAATGTTCCTCTCACGTAATTTGGGTCCTTAAAAGTTATACATATGACACATACTGCAGGGTAAAGCTCCCTACATATACAACCTACGGCTAAGTAATTGTCCTTCTAATCTTTTATTTACGCAAGCTCAGGCAAGGTAGTAGTAGTAAGTGGTGGTGGTGGTTGGCAGTAGTCAGTAGTGTTGTAGGCCGCGGGACGGGAGCCTGACTGGTCCTCAAGATAAAGGGTGGTAAAAACTTAAAACATATCCTTAAATAAAATAGAAATGCTTCGCCTTGTTAGGTGTTTTTCCCTTTGTTTTTGTATCTGTCAAGTTTGAGTTTTTATGATTATTAAAAGATCGGGTGTAACCTACTACCGACTGTAGTGCTGGCGATGGCAATGGCAATGAGCGTAAGTTGGAAATTCATTAATAGTAGGGGTTAGACTCTCACCTCAAATTTTGATGTCATCGTTTAATCGTTTAGTTTGAAAATATAATAGAAAATACTGGAGAGCTGAAAGAGTTATACAACTCGAGGAGGCTCCAGCATATATAGTGTACAGGGTAAATGAGTTAATTACTCTAAATTTATAGCTGTCAAGTTGATAAACCATTGAATGATTTTCTACTCATGGATTAAGTAGATAATAAGAGTTTGAAAAGTGGTATTTAAGTGGAGCGGAGCAACTAATCACAGAGTAGTCTTTTTTTGGGCAGTGTTGTCGCCGGTGCCGGTTTTGTTTCTGTTTTTTTCTGGGAAGGTTGTATAGTGGGTGAGCTGAGCTGTCGCCCAAGAAGACAATTATATTAGGAGCTTTTCTATGCAGATGATATAATATAGATAACACTATCATATCATAATATAAAATTGCATGATTATTCTTACTGATAAATATCCATATCAACCCCGATATCACCTATGGGCTGTAGCAGCACTCCCAGACTTAGGTAGGCACCTACTTAAATTTTCCTTGTACTGATAGCGTATAGATATTTTTCTATCCCTGCTATGTATTTGGCTTGGCCTCTGGACTTCACTCCAATCGTGAATTATTTATCACTATATATTTCTATATTTGTATTTGTGGGATTGTGTACCTGTATTGTAGCATGCCGGAGCTTAGGGATTCCCAGTCCAATCTGAACCCGATTTCATTCTTTGAAAGAACTGCTTTAGAGACATCTGGTTGGTCCGAAACGGGTTTCCTCTCCAACTTTGTTATAGAGATTCAGAATTTGTAGGGGATGAATGAATCAGCCCGAATCAGCCGTAGTTCGTAGCCTTATAGTTAGTACAGCCATACCGCTTGGTTGGGGTGAGTTGTTCCAGTCCCAGTGGTAGATCTTCTTCCCCTGTTAACTAGTGACGATCGAGTGAGACTGATAGTTCAGCTATAGGAAAACTAACTGCTATCTCTGTAAATGTTTAAAATTATTAAAGATTGCTCTGCTTACATTTGAATGAATGAACTTATAGTATTGATAAAAATTCATTTTATGATTACATATCTGTGCTATATGTACTATTTGGATGTGCGTCTTGTTCTTATGAATACAAGTTTGAAATAGAAATTAATAGAATGTGAAGTAGCCACAGTCAATGTTATAAGGCTTATGCTAAAAAGAGCTGTGAAGCTGACTTAATGAGGAAGCATGGAATCCTCTCTACGAACAAGCAGATGTGTATGTGGTAGTAAAAATCGATAATTTTAGGGTGGCTGGAACTGG
The DNA here is from genome assembly GCA_949802685.1 of Dicyrtomina minuta. Classification (NCBI taxonomy): domain Eukaryota; kingdom Metazoa; phylum Arthropoda; class Collembola; order Symphypleona; family Dicyrtomidae; genus Dicyrtomina; species Dicyrtomina minuta. Next base: position 55,185,894 of record OX461810.1, read on the forward strand.
AAACAGAATGTCAATGCCGCTTTGATAGTGTGTTTTACAATGCATAGCATTACTCGAGTAATATTATATGAATGGAGCTTTACCGGCACCGGCATCGGGAAAGCTTCGACTTTTGGCTTGGCTATAGCTTGCATTTCACTGCAGTGACAGTGGTAGTCGTAGTAGTCGTGTGAAGCCTTATTATTGGAGTGTGTATTCTCTACTTATTTATTGTTGTTTGTATTTGTATAGTTAATTACATGGGGAAAATGACAGGAGCGACAACAGATTATTTTACAAAATGTCGTGTCTGCTGACTGAGTCAATTTTTTTTTACTTGGTTGACTGATTATTGAGATTATGTAGCATTTTATGGGGATAATAGAGTAGACGTAGAAGTACTACATAGGATCAAGGATCTGCTTATTCTTTTGCTACTTATAGTTGAGCTCATAGTAATAATATTGTGTAGTACGAACTCGGAACTACGGATAATCTGATAAGGACATAAAAGGCGAGAAGTGTGTACTAATGTATTCGTTATTATTTTTGGAAAAATGAACTATGGCCCTAAGTAGTAGTGAAAGTGAAGTGAAGGAAATATTAGACTGGGAATTATCATTGAATAGTCGAGACCTCCGAGCTCATGCCTGGTACCATGGAAATATTAACCGACCCAAAGCAGAGTCCCTTTTAGCCAATAATGGGGACTTCCTTGTGAGGGATTGTAGTAGTTCTGGACGACCCGGTGACTTTGTCTTGTCATGCAGATGGGATGACAACAATCTACATTTTCTTATACATAAAGTATGTCGATTTGGATTTGTTGACACAGTAAAATATTGAGTCCTTATTGTTTCTTGTTTTCTTTTGTTTTGGATGTACTAGCTGTGTATGTGTGGGTTATGTATCTACTTCCTGTGCAAGGTATGGAAAACCCTAGTCAGTACGTAGGTAGTGAATTTGAGTGAGTGGTCTGTCGGGTGTTGGGTTTGCCATTGCCATTCTTTTTAATTAGAGAGCAATTTTTAATTTGCTTTGTGAGGAAATATACTACTTGACAGATATACTAATTTCCTTGTCAGTTTTGTCAAGCGCGAATTCGAATATTGGAAAAGTCGCAAGTTTTAATCATGATCATACAGCAAATGTTTTTGTAGAGATAAATAGCAGTCAAATTAATTTTTTTTGTCTTTTAGAGACATAAAATAAAATTTCCATCAAAGTAAATTACTTTGAGGAAAAAGTATACTTAGAACTGTATGGTTTTATTATGTATATAATGTAACCTATAAATGATTTCGTGACTTGAACAGCTTATTTTAATTCCATTACGCTACCGTTTACATAGCCTTTTTTTTGGCATTTCGGCAGATTAAAGTCATTAGGGAATTCATCTCCCATAATTATTTCAATTATTTTATTACGTGTGACGTCTGAATTTTTGACCCTGTGGTCGCATTTACGTAAGTAGGTAAAGTAAATACAAAATACTTCAGGTTTCACAGAGTTGAAGTAAACAAGCGTTATGAAAATAAAATTGATATCATTGACATGTTTTAATTCCTGTTGTTATTCGTGGGTAGTATATATAAACCTATTGTATATGGTCGCAATTATTTTTAATTCGATTAAAAAGTATAATTAGAAAGTAGGCAGTCCTGTCAAAAAATGTTGAGCGGTTCAATTTTTATAGTTTCATAAAAATTGATCTAAGAAGGGAGCATGGCTTTTACTGCACACTTCCTATAATCTGTACTTGTAAGATGTGATATAAAAAAAGTCCCGTCGAGTTTCACCTCACGCTTGTTTATGCGGGATTGAATTCAAGAGATATGTGGAAATTGGAATGTTCTAGGATATTGTCCAGAAAGACACGATTTATGAGCAGCTGCGCTACCGATTTGAGAATGAATGCTTTGACACCGTCCCGGATCTAATTACCTACCATGTGGGTAGCGGGATAGCAATTTCTGCGGGTTCTGGAGCTCTCATTACTAATCCAAGGTCAGACGGCCGATTGTGCTATCACTGAAGTCATAATCAAGACCAAGTTCATGCTCATTTCCCATTATTATTATGTACATTATATTAAATTATGTATTGGTTTAAATACATTCAAATGTATATACACTGTATTATTCAGAAATCGGACATCACCACTATTAAAGCCAGAGCAGCGAAATCCCATTTTCGATGGAATTCGAAGCGATTATGTGTCACTGATGAAAGCGGCCTCAGAGCCCATTCCCGTCTTTTCTGTTGTTGAGAAAGTCTCAACTCTCGAGCGTATGAAACAAAAATCCTTAAATTTAAAGCCGCCTGCGGGTCTTCTGGAAGAATTGGAAAAAATACCTGGAAAATTGACTGAAAAAATAGCACTGCTCAACCTTACCGAAGTTGATGCAGAAAAAGCACATGGAGAGAATGATGGAATAAAAATTAAAAAAGGGAGTCACTTTGACTTGTCATCATTTGAAAGCATTTTATTGCCTACAAATTATGAGGATATTAAAATGGACCGGGATCTTATTAAGGTGACTGATCGTATTTTGTAATTTTAATTTAATTACAAGTTAGATCAAAAATATACCTTGTAAAATTTCAAAATTTACACCGTTTTCTATAGACGCTTGCGACTAGGCTGTTAGAAACAAGTGACAAAGCCGTCGCACTCTATCTCACAAGGGTTGACTGGGACATTTTAACTAAATCCAAAGGCAAATCGAATTTTAATCCTGTTTTGAGCTCTAATGATGAAAATCCAGATCCGGATGATGACAGTGAGAATGACAGAAAAATTGATGGAGATAACGAAAATGAAAATGAAGTAACAGGGGAGAAACCCGCGACGAATATGTACGAGAATTTATTCCACAACTCTCAGAGCAGATGGGACAACATCATCGAGAGATCTTTGACCTTCTCGCATTTTGTAGTTATTACCATCATCATGTCAGACTGTCCAGAAGCCATGATAAATAAATGGATTTCTGTAGCTGGAGAGTTGAAATCATCACTGGGGAATTTTTTCTCATTTTGTTCCGTTATGCGGGGTTTATTTATGCCACAGATCACTAGGACTGATGGAAATATCAATTGGATGAAATTGAGGCAAGATTTTACAGCTGCAACGTTTACATTTGAAACAACATTAAGAGGATCTTATCAGGGACTTTTAAGAGGTGTAGCAAAGGGATTTTAACTCAATTATTACCGACTCTCATAAAAGTAATTTAAAATATTAGTATTAGTGTAGATGGTTTATCCTGATTTTCAGTTGTGTAAAATATGACAATTTTTGTGAAACATTCATATAGGGACTGAAACGTACCCTCCAAATACAACCATTCCAGAATTGCTATCAGCAGCATTAATTTTTGAAGACGCCATTGAAATGATGCCATTGTCTTGTGTGAGTGGAGAAGGGGATCAACTCCAATTTTACTACAGTCATTTAAAAGAACTTCGTCTATTAGCTTCCTGGCCAGACATCCAGCGGCGTAACCTGGAGCGGCACGTGTCCGAAACGAACGTGGATTTAAATGATATCGTACTGAGTGACATGTTTCAAACTGAATTTCATCTCATACTACTTTGGGGAAAAGAATATCCAGAAAAAACATTAAAGGAACGATGCGACCAAATGGATACCTTAATTAATTAGTTATTTGTGCTTGATGTGAAATATTTTATGATTGGTATGAGTGAAAGTGAATGTCTATAGCGTGTGTATTAGCGGAGCCTTAGGCCGTTATACAAATTTATTTGTAATTAATTTTGCAATCTAATAAACACATTCCGGTGATTTTCACAATTTCTCTAAGACAATAAAATGTTTGAGGCTTTTTATTTCCTCATTTTGTGCATTTTTGTTAATGTTCCATGATATAATTATCGTTTCTCTCGTGAGTGTCGATAGCGTCATATTTAATCAGGATTGTAATACTGGTTTATTAAACGGCTTTTAATTAATAATATTATTTATTTGCTTTGTGGTTTCAGTAAGAAGTAAATATCAGTCATGGCCATGAATTTATTACGGAGACTTCCCCATTCATGGGCAAAGTTACAGCCACTTCCCAGTGCGAGTAGACAACTTTCAACTTCCCGTCACCTTCTGAATGTATAATATTGCAATTTATTTATAATGAAAATAAAAATATGTCTAGGTAAATTAAAATTTTTAAATGTTTTTGTGCTTTGATCCATGTACTGATATGCAGAGAGATGATGACTACATTGAAGTACAAGCTCCCCCTAAACCACATCCCCTCACGAGAACCAAGAATATTATTAAAGCAGATTTTAAACAGATGATTGATCATACTGCTCCTCCACTAGAAGATATTTCACGGCATATAGATATAGCTATCATTGGAGGAGGTGTCATGGGCTCGGCAATTGCTTATTTTATGAAGGAAAGACTTCCACGAGAAGGTCTTAGCGTAATGGTGATTGAAAAGGATCCAGGGGTAAATTTTATCACTCATTCTACACAAATATATTTTTTCAAATTTCTGTTTCCTCTTTTCTGTTACATTTATTTTACAAACTTAATATCCTTGGATCATAGTTTACTTTATAATGAGAAATAAAAATGTACCTAACTACTTTGTAAAACCACGTAGTATCAAAGATCATCAACGGTGCTATCCATGGGCGGAGTAAGACAGCAGTTTTCACTACCGGAAAATATTGAAATGTCTCTGTTTGGGGCTGAATTTCTACGAAATGCTCACAAGCATTTGTCCATTGAAGACTCCGTAGGCCCTGATATGCATTTTCATCCTCAGGGATATCTTTTTTTAGCCAGTGAGAATGGTGCAGCTCAACTGGAGAAAAACTACAAACTCCAGCAGTAAGGGGACATAACTTATTATAGATTGTACTTTACCTATGAATATGTAAAGCTTGGTTTGTTAGACGCATGTGGGTATAACTATAATGTACTTTTAATTTCATGACTTACAGGTCTTTGGGTGCCAAAGTTCAATTACTTAGTCCTACGAAATTGAAAGAAAAGTTTCCGTGGATCAACACTGATGATGTTGCATTAGCTTCACACGGATTGGAAAACGAAGGGTGGTATGTAACTTTCACGAATGATAAGTCTTAAATGCTATCATGCATATTTGCTAGATTTTATTGGACCGTAGTTTTACTTAATATATTTACTGCGTTCTCCAGGTTTGATCCTTGGTCATTGCTATATGGCTTTAAGAGGAAGGCTATGGCTATGGGCGTGGAATATGCTCATGCTGAAGTTGTTGGCTTCGAGTTTAATAATCGGGACGACATCATTGTCTCAGGTCAAGAACAAGGCAAACCGCATCATGGCTTAGAGACAATCATCATCAAAAATTCGAGAGGTGAATTGAAAACCGTCAAGTTTGCTATTGCAATTCTTGCTGGCGGACATGATTCGGGTAAGATTGCCGAAATGGCTCGTATCGGGCGAGGCGAAGAACTATTGAGCGTCCCACTTCCGGTTGAAGCAAGGTACTAGTCGTCTCTTGAGTTTTCGATTTTAAAGTAAAGGCAAAATATTTTTCAAGCGATCAGTGAACTTATATTAAAGTGTCTATTGATTATTTATTAATTATAGGAAGAGATTTGTTTACCATTTCCATGCTCCAGAACCCACTGGACCTAGCTTGGATTGTCCATTAGTCATAGATCATACAGGAGCCTATTTTAGGTCAGTACTGAAGACTAAATTCACTTTTTTTTTTTAAATATTTCGTGGAACATATTTTTGCGTCAAAGATGTTGTTTTAAAATTGAAAATATTCCAGACACTGACAGGTGATGCTGAAAAAATTGAGTTTTGCATTTTTACAGGCGAGAAGGACTGGCAAATTATTTCCTTGGGGGACAGTCGCCTCCTGTTGAAGAGGAGCCCCATTGTGAAAACCTCGACGTGGATTACACTTATTTTGATAATACTGTGTGGCCAAATCTTGCTAACCGAGTTCCTGCTTTCAACAGTGTGAAAGTGAAATCAGCCTGGGCTGGATACTATGATTACAATTCATTTGACCAAAACGCCATTATAGGGCCACATCCTTACCATAACAATTTGTACTTTGCTTGCGGCTTTAGTGGACATGGTACGACCGTTTTCTACCTATTAAGATTTTTTAAAGTACTATGGTTTATATAATACGCACGTTCTCATAGCTAAAACTATATATGTTCGCCCCAGCTAAATACTTTTCCCCCAATAAGGAGGGGAAGGGGAGGCATCCCATTATAGAGAGTAATTGTACATACGGGTAGTGCTGATTGCATGTATGATTTTTTTAAATGTGCTTTTTTTTCATTACAGGCATCCAGCAAGCAGCAGCCGTAGGCCGAGCAACTGCAGAGATGATTCTGGATGGTGAATTTAGAACCATTGATTTAAGTCGTTTTCAGTTTGAACGATTTATAGTTGGTAGAGAAATTAGAGAAGAAAACATTGTATAAAAATTTAAATATGATGCGCAATAAAACAAAATTTTACATTTATGTCGTCAGCACTCCTATTTAATTTTACATAACACAATAGCTGCTTACATGGATCATGACACTCTCAGTCGAATAATAATAAAGTCAAATAACAACAACAACCTACTTTAATTTAGCATTGCTTATATATGAAAAACAGGAAATGTTAGGCAACAAATGTGTATTTACCTTCCAATCTGGAGTCTATTATTCAATTAGAAATATCTAACACTACACAAATTTTAATATTCAAAGGCAAATTGAACAACCCCAGGTGACACCAACGAAGATTATGAAGATATTCAAAAATTCAAGGGCACATAAGTAGAATATTTACGGGAAGATCATTTCATGATTGTTATTAGTAATGGCCTCTGAATCTGCTTAGTTTCTTGTACAAGGGGAAAGGGTACGTCATCCATAATTAGGTATACTTAAATACTTACGTCTGAAAGTAGACGTTTATGCACCCATCGTTGACTGATTAGAATAATTTTAAGGTGATTACATAATATTCAACAAGGAATACAACCTGGGAAATTGAACTTATTACTTCGTTGGCTGCGGACCAAACATATTTCCTGATTGCTTGCTCACAGCCCTGTTAAATGAAATATTTTTAAAACATTAAAATACAGGAAATATTACCCGCTACTGAAATTGAAGTGGCTCGAGCTTAACTTAAAATATATATTTTCCATCACTGTAAATATGATATTAATTAACTAGTATTTGATTACCTGGATGGAGCAAACCCGAGAAGCTTTTGTACATTCTAGAATATATAAATAGACAAATTGCATACGTAAATATAGGTACATTAATTTTACCTAATTTTATAACTTAAATAATAATGGAAACAAATATACGAAAATAGTTTTACACTTATGTTTCTCACCTGACGAATAGCCATTGTACACAAAATATAAAGGAATATAAATGAGCAATCAGTATAGTCTGTTCCTGGAAGATTCCTGTGTGAAATCCCTTGCAAAAATGAGATCGGAGTAAATGGTAGTTTGGCCACAACTTTTCCATCGAATCTAAAATACAACACAATATTACTCACAATACAAAACAAGCGGGTCGAGCCCAATACATTAAATTAAGCAACACAATAATTATTTTCATTTAAATACTGTAGCTCACATGGAATTGAAGATACTCAGTAATGCAGTAAAGGCAATACCGATGGCAAACATGGATTTCATTTTGACCAACGAAAGGTCACGAGTATTTGTTTTAAGCTTCTCTTCTTCACGTTCAAGTTTCTTTTTTTGGTTTTTGACTATGATTGACTCCGAAGTTTCCTTTCGTTTTTCCACTACAATATTTTAAAATATATACCGAAAAAGAACAATAATAAAATAAGTGTGCATAAACTACATGACATATTCTTCGTAAATAATTTGAAATATTCTCGCAATAAGGTACTTAGGATATTACTCAATTTAATTATCTTACATTTTTTGCATTGTCTCTCAACTTCTGTCTTTAGCTTTTGATACTTTTCCGTTCTGTACACCATGGCCCATGTTACACCTATAATAATGGAAAATAAAAACAAATCTCAATTTCAATACTTTAACACTTACGAAATATCTAATGTCAGTGCAGTGTCTTCAAAATGTGTGTTTTTCGTTCTTTGTCGTTAACTATCAACTATTGGCACTGACTGGGAACTGGACACGCTATCGAACATATTATGAAGTCCAACTTCATTCATCATTTAATTCACAATACATACTAACAATAACTTATTTTTTTCGGTTATTTCCCTTAGTTAATTTACTTATGAAAATCAAGCTTATAAAAATAAAAATCAATTAAGGGACTTACCTTCACCGAAGAAAGCCGTAATAATGGAAATGATTAAAATTAAAATAGTATCGCCCCACATATTTAACGCGAAAAAACAAAGCTCAGATGAAATACTTAGAATTTAAGGAAGACTTCTATCCTAATATAAAGTGTTAGTGAACCATCTAAGTTAATCAAGCACAACAATTCACGTGTTAAGTTGAATTGGTATATAATTGAATTATAATTCAAAACCACTACTGGTGACTGGGTTGTGCTGTTTATTTGGCAATTTGGCAATTTAAAACTCTTTTTTCTTGCTGACTGTACTGCATGAATTTGAAATTGGCGCATTATCATATTTTGCCCACGGCATTTCACTACGAGTGCCGAACATCCAGATCCTGTATTTAGGTTTAGGTAGACTTTTTATATATCGCCGTTGCAGTTGATTGTGTTGTATGATTCAGATCATAATGAAAAGGCAAGCCCACAAGAAGTGAGAAGCACTCATGCATTCCAATGAAACATTTCTTAATGAGTCTATTAATTTCATTAATGAGTCCATTAATAAAATGGCATATATTTAACGAGGTCTTTCTACCCGGTTTTCCATTTCAGCTTAAGGATTCTAGACCATCAGTACAATTCTTACATGAATCAGTGAGCCAGCAATCCAGCATCAATATTCCAATAAATTCAAAATACATGTATACCTACTACCTTTTTTTTTATTGTATCTCTATGCTATATAATTTAAATTTTACACCTTACACCAACATAGCATACAGCAGCAGTATAGTATTGTACAATTATAATTTAATTCGTTAAATCATGTAGCCTCTTGTTTGCCGTGGCGATATTTTAATTGAACCTTTGTGCAAGATCTGAATACTAAAACAATAGTAGTAGTAGCAGTAATAGTAGTAGTAGTACCATGTAAAATTAAGTGCTTTGAACAGTAAAATCACAACCGATAAAAAAGTGCGTCCCTGGGCTATACCCTGATTTTTGTTTTTTGAGGAATTTTACAATCCCTTCGATTTCTACTATTCGTGTTGGTAGGTTATAATACTATTTAAAGTATAGACACAATCCCAAAATAAAAATTAATCAAATAAAAATAAACTCCTAATATTCCAATTAGTATTTCATATTGTATTTTACGTACCTACTCAGATTCTGAGTTACAATGTTATAATAATTTAAGTACCAAAGTGGAGTATAAAATCTTGGAACTATACGTAGGTATTACCAGTACTTTTATGAATAACGGAAGATGATGGTAATATACATATATACAAAAAATGACGGTACTACGCGAACCAATTTAATGAAACTGGCTGCAAATTGCAATAAATCATAAATCCAACGCTATAAAAAGTTTATTCAAGTTGCGAGTCGTATTTTTAACTTCCATTAATCGTAATTTCATTATGGTTCATAATAACTAATAGAATGACGTTTTCTGCTAATAACCAAGTGTCTTCTAGTTGACGTGTTTCACTTCATACCATAAAAGAAAAGGCAAGAGCGATTTTCTTATAGTCGGTACATACCATTCTCTGACTCATTTGCATAGTATATACAAGTGTAGTATAACGTATTTATTTTATAGGCAGATAACTATAAGTAGGTACAGTTTCCTTTTTGGTATTTGTATGTGTACGTGAGGCACCGTTTTTGATTCTCTATGCATTGTTTATGCATCCTTAAAGTCAATAAAACAATACTTTTGAATAAATATTATGCCCATATCTAAGTAGGGACCTACATATTACATCAATAAATATATTTATATTTTACTACTCATCTGCTATTACAATAGTGTAGTATAGATAACGTTGAGCGTATTATGCGAGTGGAATTGCCAACACCATGAACATCCCCATCACCAGTCATAGTAATACTTTTTTAAGTATTCTGCTACGTGGTTTAGGTGACTGACTGAATGGACGGGGCAATATGCCTCCATGCTGCATTATTTACCAATATCGGTTAAAGCATCATTCAGTCAGATTCCAACGTAAATTTATTACAACTATTGTTTGTTTAATTCTGTGAGCGTAAATAAGTAGTATAGTGAAATAATAAACAAACCAGTACATATTCATTTTCCGGTATCATCCAACCAGACGCAGACCTCGAAATCAAATCTCTATCTAAATCAATTTGCGCCTTTGTTGCTCATGGCTATACAATTCATATTCTATCGTTGGAGAGTCGCAAAATCTTTTTTTGAATTCAGCTGCAAAAAAATACGAGTCATCCTAAAATTATAGCTTTGCTTGGTGCACTATAATATAGTATAGTTTTTGAAGTTTGTCGAGTTGCACCACACTAAAAACCCTTCAAATAGAAGTCGAATATCATTTATTCTAAAATATCCCGTCAAATTGAAGCCCAGCTTATTCTTAAAAAGTTTGACTCTATTTCCATATTTGATCAGGCAGGACCATCGACCATCACCTCTTTTGAGCTTTTGTGACATCCCCTGGAATTTGAAATACATAAATGACCCAAAAAATCAACTACTCTGAAAAAAACATGGTACACAAAGACACAATTGAAGTGGTTACTCGTACTTGTGTAAACAAACTTAAGTAAGTATCTGTATCTATACGTGCATATTTATACTCCAAATACGGGCTTACGTGTCGGCCTCGGTACAAGTATAAAACAGTAACTCAAAACATGCCATGTTTACTTTTGTTGTGTATGTTTTGAAACCTCATAAATTAATGCAAATAATAAAAATAATGATGCAGTGCAGTGCAGTAGTATACGCTTGCTTTACAAACTACATCGCAATTCAGCTTAAACATTCGTACACGGTATCCTTTATAACTTGCTCTGCACTCTGTGTTCCGTATTGCACTAAAAATATTTAGAATGTCCTGAAATTACAAACGCTTGAGGCCGAAAGTGATCGATATTATATTAAAAAACCCTGAACGATACGTGTACTTTTTTTATAATGGATAACTACCAATAATAATTATGTATGTGCATTTGTAGTCGAACACGAATCGGGAAAGTGTGTCAGTAAATAGGATTATAGAGTGGAGTGACAGAGTGAGGTGATTCGAGGAGAATCTTTACAAATTCGATACACCTTAATAGTTATAGTCACTGCATGGCTATGTATGCGTCACGTAAAAAGTAATGCCCATTTTGCCTATTATGCACGTTATAGTGCTACTATGGTGACGTATAAGAGCTCTCGTGACAAAGTAATTGGGAAGTGTTTTGGACTTTTTGGAGGGTATGCAGGTGGTGATGAAGAGTAACGTTGAAGACTGACTTTTTTTGTTGTTGGAAATAAAATCCTGCAGAGAGGATCAGTCAGTGTGTTGGTCGGTCTCACGGTTGAAACTTAAAGCTCCCTACATGTTTTATGCACAGTAAAGTTTTAGCATATGTAAGTTTATGTCATAGTGTGTACAGGTAGGTAGCATATATAATCTTCCGTCCAAGAATAATAGGGAGTTTAGGTACAGGTAGCTGAGCTTGTCATACTCCTCTCGATGCATTGTTATTGTGATCCTCTCTCCTCTGACTCTGACTCCGGCTCCGGCTCCGGCTCCAAAGGGAAAAATGTAGAGGTGAACAGGTGCGCTGCATAAAGTGTCTAATGCCTATGTACTCAGAGTGTTTGGAAGCAAGTGCACTGGGATATGTGTAATAAATGAAGAAGAGATATGATGCATTGCAGTCGATGGACTCCAACGTGAAGTTAAAGTGAATGAGAAATTGAATGGGGAAGAACTCGTCTCTGTTCAGGTGTAAGTGAAGTGTAATTTGATGCGGCAACCACCACTAAGCAGCCCCACCAGTACCAGAACCAGATAGAAGAGACGAGACCAGTCCACACAACTATATGTAGTCGACGTCGAAGGAAAAAAGTGAAGGAACGTACTCAACAGAACTCACGTAATATCACAACACAGAGCCACGACGAGTCCAATCAGTCAGTTAGGTGTGGTTGGGTTTCCAAAATGGAGACATCGGCGGACAATAATTCTAAGACTCCCGAAGAAAATAGTCAGTCAAGTCGGAAGTGGGTAGAATTTAGTGATGATACTGAAGATCGCTCCCCCGCCCCTCACCCCGTCTCCGGCTCCATCAGTTCCCCATCTCATCTAAATAAAAGTCCAGCTGTGATTGAGCCCTCCGTCGAGATTGTCCCACCAATTTCATCCACACAGTCTCCAGGAGTAAGACCCGTGTCCAATAGTACGAGCAGTTCCTCCTTACAAAATAAAAATACTATTAGTTCCTCAATTTCTCTGGGTAATCATAATACTAGTGCTAGTGGAAGTGTCAGTGCTGGACGAGGGGATGGTTCAACATATTTAAATGTGGGAAATCTTCATAATGTGGAACTCCGTAACTCTGAGAGTAGTCTACACAGTACCGGTCCCGGTGGGAATACTGTCAATGGTGGTAGGAGGAACAATACCGGTTTTAGTGAGTTATTTTCATTCAATTTTCAATTCTCTTAATAGAATCATTTATTACTATGTAATAAAATGTTGACCTTTCATTTCATTCTGAATTATGAGTATAGACATTCAACATTTATTCTATTGCAATATAATTTTAAATACCGTAGCAGGTTTGATTTGTATTTGATTTTTGCTGCAGTAGTAGAATAATAGAATAAATTATATTATCCAACTTTTACTTTTATTGACTTTCTAATCCCCGTGCCCTATATGCTTTCAACTTGAAAGTAATTTAATGGATTATTGATTATGTTTTTATAACTCAAATAGCAAATGGTGACGTCATAGTTTCCGTCCTCCCAGTCAACACAAAGTGGCCATGGGTAACGCCAGCTTCTTTCCGGCCGGAACTTGTTCCCGAGGAGCTCATGGTTCCGGGCTTAACACTAACAGTCGAAGAATTTGTTCATGCTATGGAACTCCTAACTTCTGATTTACGTAAATACCAATACTGAGACAGACTATGCGTAGCACATAATAAGTATTATCTATCGTATTCTGTCATTCTATATTTGTCGCAGTATGTAGGTATATATAATATGAGTATCAGTGTGTCGTTGAATGGTATATCAATCGCCGTTTTGACTTAAAATACTCCAGAGCACACGACGCTCTTTCCTGTATTGTGACTTTTTGTCGATCCTGCTACTACTTTGTTTATCTTTGATTGGAGATAATGGCGTTGGCTATATATTATTATTAGGAGTTAGAAGCCTAATTCACCTAATCTTATCGTTATCAGTCATGTTTTTTTTAAGTAAGCTCTTGTCGTGTATTGACTTTCAAGAACATCATTTTTGTTTTGTTTGTATTGAGGTTTCAGTTTTATTATTGGTAAAGCAAAGCAAATATACATAATATGCAGGTAGCACGTACCTATAGAGGTACATGGTATGTTACTTCCATATAATTAAATATACATTATTTACAAGCAGAAATGGAAGGACACGGCAGGGTACACTACACATTTTGTAATCGCTATTTCACTGTCGTTCATCGTTGTCGTCGTCAAAACCAAAATCATGTAGAACAATAGAACTCATGAATATTCTTTTCGCCACCTGAATTAAACGAGCAATAAATAATTATACGGGCCTTACGGCTGACGTGCACATCCGTCACAGTGCTGTTACTTGGGAAGAAGCTTTACTTTATAGGGACTAAATTATGCCAGTAGGTAGAAACTAATCAGCTTAAAACTTCATAGCTTGCATAGGTACTTCGGTTCGAAATATTCGAATTTATTTCTCGAGATATAATCACTCTTAATTAATATTCAATTACTGTAGGATGATTACTCGGGTCCTTATCCGTAGGTAGGTTTATAGGCATAAGGTACTAGTTATTGTAATAGGTATAGAGATTAGGATTACTCTGGATTACATTCAAATGGGAGGTTCCGTATAGTGTGAAATTAATTTGACAGGTTATATTCATATGCACGCTAAGTTTTGAAGCCGGATATTTAATAATTTATTTAGCTGTGGAAACTTACAATTTACAAATGTTATTTAGATAACGAATCTTTAATAATTACTTGAAGAAATTAGCTGAATGTTTTCAATAGCGTGAGCTTCCTCCTTGATACATTGTGTAATCTGAATAGTAATTTAGGCAGAAATCTAGACTGTAAATGAGAAGTATGTATGAAGATGATTCAGTAGAGTTAAGGCAATTAGTGAAGACGTCATTTCACTTTCACTTGTTGTAGAATTGGCCCACATAATGGTGCATATGTAGAACGATAAAATTATAATAATTCGTTTCGATATGGAATAGTAGTGTGAAGAAAACAATAGAAAACAGCAATTTAGGTGGATGGATGAGAAAAATCCGTAATAGCAATAAAAGGTGTATTCAGATTATTTCTGGAGTATACATAATGATGCATGAATTCTTTAATGATCAATAAAAAGTGCATAGGAAACTGCTTAAAATAAAATATTTACTCTCGGCAGATGGATATATATCGTCTATATCACACTGGTTCTTAATATTACGTATAGCTTAGGAATGCAATTATGTACATGAATGTGTTAGCATATTGTAAAAGATATGTCAAATTTGGTGTTGTTTTTGGTTAATGACAGGATTTAATGCGTACACAATCTGCTATAAAAGACTCCTGGCTTCATGGTTGAGTGCAGCCTTCTTCATTTTACTAATTATATTGTTTTCTGGAGTCGCTGGAATTGGATTATTTGCCCTTGGGATCACCTGGCTCATAATCAATGCGGCTGCTGTTTTCTTATGTATGTACATCAAAATTAAGGTATGTCCCCGCTGACACTGTGAGACACTCTCCGTTCTATTGTACATATTATGCATGTTCACACTTTTGTTCAAGCTCAAAAATTAACAGCAACAATAAAATTAAAGATTCTATATAGGGAAAGCAACATATTGTGCTATTAGCGAGGTGGAAACAAGTATATACACATTAATGCTAAAGGAAATGTTGGCTATGTCCTTGAATGTGTATTCTATTAGTGGCTCTATATGTCATTGTGATGAGTAATGATCTTAAGTGTGTGAATTATAAGTTTCTGTGCTATAGCTATGTATGGATCAATTAATTTTATCATTTATTACAATTTAATTTTACTTTGATTCTGATTTTGATTTTGACTGGCAGATAAATCAAGGCTTAGAGAGATGCATGGCCAAAGTGAACAAATTGCTCATAAAGCACAAACTTATCATAGGACTTGATGATCGAGGAAGGATTTCTTGTCATAAAGTTCATCTTTGCTTTATCTATTTTGATCCCACCGATTGTATTGTAAGTTCATTTCCTTCGATTTTTATTTTCGGCATTATTTCCAAAGAAAGAAAAGAATGGGCTACATATAATAAGTAGATGTAGCTTCAATTAGTTTATGGGAATTTGAATGGTGGTGCTTGATGCTTTCAATTTTAAATTCGTGTAGTAGTGGTAGGGTAATGTAATTTTGAATGTTGAGCTGATTTCGATTTCGACATTGGTTTCGTTACTATGAACAAAACAGAAACGTTTGGAGCAAGTTCTGGATGGTGTGGAAGATAGGCAGCGCGTTCAAAGGCATTTGGATGCTAGTGATGTAGAAATTGTTATCACTGGCGCACAAAATACTACCAGAATTCCGCAAAAGCAGGTATGCATATCTTTCTTATTGTACTATTTATATGTACTTATGTGTGTACTGTTTTAATAGTAGTTATGCTAATTAATTACTTTCTCAATAATTGTGAGTCATGTAAGTATTTAACGGCGAAGTTATAATTACACATAATATTATAAAATGTATGTACACTTACGTAAGTACATACAGATACGTCAAATTAGGAAAGCCAGAATAATGTCCTAATTGATGCTTCAATTTTTATCTAGTTTAATTTTTTAAGTATGCAAAGTACACAGCTGAACATCTTAAAATTATTAAAACTCTTGTTGCATAATTTTTTGAAAGTGAGTTGAGACACTTGAGACTCATATTTAAAACCAAATCTTAGTGACTTATTGTTAGTAGAAGTTTACTAATGATAAGTAAATTCCTGGCCGTTCTGGTCCCTTTTAAAAATAAGTGGGTAGAAGCTTATTGTTCTCAATTTTTTAAAAGATATAAACAAGTACCAATGTCATTATTACTTTTATTTTTTTTAGAAAATTGCAGATCATAATATACGTAGACATTTGTGTAATTACCACTGATTCCACAACATATACAACATATTTAGTATTGTGTATGTAATTTAATGTATGTTGTACTTGCTGACGCTTATTTTATATTTGGCATTGTAGAAAGGCGAGCGATTATTTTTACGCTACGTGCAACGTTGGGCCAAAGATTTTCTTAGAAGGAGGTTCGTAATTTAATTTTAATTAAAAATTTTTTTTAACATATAGCACCCAGTAAACAAAAATTTAATTTAAGGAAGTAAATAAACAGAAATAAAGAAATACTGCCTATACTTTATATAGGCTAGATTGGACGGTTGGAGAAGGCGGAGAGAATCCGTCTGCTCCTCGACATTTAACTTCCGCACTTTGTCCATGTCAGTACGTGGAAGAATATCTCCGTCATAAGCCCATAGCACAAAGAGAGAACTCTTGTAACTGGAACTGGTGGATGCCTTGTTGCCCAAACACACACGCACCCCAAGCTCAAAATCAGTGAATATTTTTGTATCAGAAATGGAAGTACATATATAACATAATATGTGGATAATACACCCACCCCATATGCTGGGAGATAATTGTTGATTAGATAATTTACATATGGGTGAAAAATAGTATGATAAGATTCCAGTGACAGTGTAATTTATATAAAATTACCATTGATTATTGATGAAAGCCTCCACACCGTCGCGTCACCTTCTTTCTCCGTATATCAACAAATTAAAACCACAGTATATCATACCAACACCATCTAATATACATATGTAACACCTTTACTATTTATCTACGTATTTTTATATTATTAGTCAGACACAATATGAGTAATAAAATACTATTATATAGTTGTTGTTCCGGCCATATGTATTGCTATAAAATAAAAATATTAATTTAATGGTTATTCGTAAAATCTTATTATTTTAGCCAGTGATGCTTTGCCAAACAAGGTAAGATACTAATCCGTCTTGATTTTACGTAAAACTTCTTTTGTATTTATATACTCTCTGTGTCCTGTGTATTATTACTTAATGCAATATTATATTACCAAATCGTTCAGCCGGCACAAACAATCACACCTTAAGCACAAGCGTTACAGATAATAGTTTTATTTTGTACTACAAACCCAATTTACATAAATTACGCATGGGGTTGGCGGATATTCCATTCTTTAGTATGAAAATGGAATTAAAATCCCTATGAGGACTTTAAAATGTTAACAAAAAAATCTTTGTTTTAAACTTTAGAATCCATATCTACCTGTATATATACGTTTAATTTAAGCGATAAATTATTTATAATTTATAATTTACTTGCACGTCATTTATGGCTAAATTACCTGAAGCACAAAATTCAAATTCTATGTACGATTTTGATATGTATTTAATAATAATGATTATAAAATAAACTTTGGCCCTCCGTTGCGCTGTGTGACTTGTATCGTATCGTATTTTGAATTATAAATATCCGGAAAATACATAGCTACCCGTTATTATTTAAAGTTATACAGTTTTGCTGAAAACTAAAAGCATGTGATTGAGTGATTCAATACTTACAAAAAAACATGTTAGAAATTGTACAGTAGCTCAGTACTTAAATAATGTAAATAAAATATGGTTTTTTAATTTAAAATATTATTTAGAGCGTAGCATTACTTCTCCGGTACACACAACGGTGGGCCAAAGATTGGATCCGTGAATTAGCCACATCCCCAGATTTTTCACCATTACACTGTCCGAGGCAAATGTGTCCCTGTCAGTACGTCCTCGACATCCTCACCGCCAAGCGAAATCAAGGCAATGAAAGAAATAATTTATTTTATTTTATCTTAGACTGCCTTATTGTTTGAAATCGTAAATTGCTGTAAATTTTAGACGGAAGTAGTATGCCTAATACATATACATATTATGTATGTATGTAGAATAATTACATGGTATTTGGTTTAATTGTGCTGGGGGAGAAGGAGGCAGTTATAACCAGTTGGAATTGGAATTGGGAATGGTATTAAGTATTGTGTAGAGCTGAAAAATGCATATATGTATTAGTTATTATTACTTACATTCTAATTATTTCATTAACATTCTGTGTTGCAGAGTAGACATGTTGAACTATTAAATATTAGTGTAGGGATTTGAAAAAAGAGAAATAAGTGAACTTATTTTTGTGATATTGTGGAAAGCTTATACATATTATATACATGTAATGTTAAATGTAAGAATGAAGTAAGGATGTGACACAGGTGAGGGCGTGTGTTTCTTGTTATTTCTGTAATCTTTATGACTAGCTACTAGCTAGAATATGAATACTAATCCTTCAGTACATAATGCGAATGGCGGTTATGGTTGAAAAGGAAAAATAAAATATAAATTACTTTTACTTTTTATTATCTCTATGTATAGTAGAATCTTGTTTGTTTGTTCAAGTTTGTGTCTTTTGTGTTTTGTCTATTTGATCTTTTTAAGATATACTTTGGTACTGGTGACGGTGACGGCAGTTGTGTAGACAGTGTTTACGTGAATAAATGTAAAATTGTAATATTAATAATTAGACTGGAACCAACAGTGTAGTAAGAGTGTATGTGAGAATATGACACTGTAATTACAATCATTTATATTGTATGTACTATGAACTATGAGAAACTTATTCAGGTTTATGTGTTCATGGGCTCCATTTGACGACGACTACATTTCGACTTCAACGCAGACTGCATGGACTACAAGCAACAATTTGATCACTACACTCGCTACTCAACTGTTGATAACGTTAATGAATTATTATAATTATATAACTACCGTATTTCCTTTAATAGTAGACGGGTCTGTAATAGTGGACGGGTCTGGGTCTGGGAGGTCGGGATTTGAATAGTGGAAATGGGTTCACTATTACAGGAAATACGGTATATAATATGTATGAAGGTGTGTAGTTATTGGTAACGGTGATGCAGCTTAATCGGGGGCGGTGGGAATTGCTTTATGGGTATAGTGCCTCCAAAGAACCATTAACAATTTTGATGTCACAGGAAATGAAAAATAATTTGTGAAATTGTCCAATTTACAATTTACAGCGGGATGCAGCATATGCTCGGCCATGGCAGCCTCGACTCCAATGGTTGTGGCCTAAAAATGCATCCGAAATTTTGAAATATTAATATAAAAAAAGATATATCTTTAGTTCTCGATCGATTTGTTTAATAAAAAGTCGTCCTGTATTTTTTCTGATAACAACAGTGTCTACACATAATTTATGTAGTAGCTAAATTATCACACCTAAAATTACCCATATAGTATATAGTCGATTCAATAGGTAAATGCGGGTTCAGTGTGTTGTGTGGTTGTGACGATAACGAAAACTGACAATTATTGTAATCCCAATATATTTGTTAAAAATATGGGCCCTCCTATACGTAATGTAATAAGCTGTAACGATTCTTGTTTTAAAACATATCTTGTGCAGAGGTTAAAAAATTGGAAACGTTCCGTCCAAAAATGTTCAAGATTAGTAATAAAATAAATGAAAGCAAATAATAATGGTGTCTGTAATTACTAGAATTACTTCCACAGGAGGTAGATTTTACAATAATATATTACTATATATACCTTGTAACTAAATTAGGCTAGAGTTACTGAACCAAAATATGTAAATCATAATACACAAACCAAAACTATTTTAATGGAACCCATACTTCCATATACATTCCATCCACTGTAATAATTATTGTATATAATAATATAACGTGTCTGTATTTATTGATTAGGTACAGAAAGGTGTCATAGACGTAGTGTGTATGTATGCAAGTACACGTTTCTACATTACAGAAATGTATGGAATAAAATAAACGTATACGTAATACATTAAAAAAAAATGATACCGCACAATTGCACAAGTTATTACACGAGTAAACTAAAACATCAAACGTCAACTATGTACACTATTTCATTCATTAATACTGGAAATCAAAATCAACTACCCTACTTCCTTGTTAGTTCAAATAAGTTTCAGCTCATAGAATAGGTTCCATATTGCGGATTTATTAGTATAACGATCATGAGTTATTATTATTACACAACATGTATATAAATATAAGGTCTGAAATAGATTCTTTGTCAATGGTAAAATTCTAGTCTACATTACAATAATTAGGTTTGTTTATTGGCCTATAATGTAATAGTACTGATTGGTTTAGATTGTAGAAGAGAAGGCAGGTTAAATTCGCATTTACATGGTCCTTTCTTATTGTTACTGAAAGGTAATCACAATCACGATCATGTTGCATAAGCATCTCATATTATTGTTGAATTACAAATTGTAACTCTTAATATTAATTCAATCTGAAGAGTACAGAGGTGAGCAAAGTTAGCTAGACGACCCTAAATATATGTTTAACTTAACTACATTACCAACCCACATACCCTGAAAAACCATACCATGACTGAAGACAGCACAGAGGACAGAAGTACTGAACTTAAAATTAAGTCGATCACATGTGGCAAGAATTAGAACGATTATTACTTGTTTGCATATAGTTATAGCAATAATTACATACCTAAACACATTTATAAAGAGGTAATGTTTTAAGTGAGAAAATCTGGCGCCCGAAATTATATGGGCTGGTAACTACAGATGAAGTACACACATAATTAAAGACAATTATAGTATGTGTATGGGAAAAGTTCAAGATTCTCATTTAAATTGCCAAAGGAATGTGCCACTCGTTGGTTGTTTCTCTCGGATAATTAATAGAATAGTAAATTCATAGAAAGCTTACATACTATACATTTATATATTTTTGAATGGTGTGTAGTCAATACGCACATTATCACATGCAACAGCAACGATTATCATTACAGTTAAACAATTATTATCTGAAACACCACTATTAGAAACATCAACAGACGAGGAAGCAAAATATGTAATATTAGCGGCAATAAACGTCAACAAAAATATTAAATTGGAAATACGTAAAGTAAAATTAATTTTTTGGTGGTGATTGTGGGATCGCTTAGTCTATAACATTCGATATCGATGCACTTACGTATTATATTCTACAATTTTTCAGCAAAACCTAATTTAAAATTGAAAGAATGTTTGATATTTTCGCAAGAGAAGTATGCGTTCAAAAACTTAATACTTACATTTCAATGTTATTTATATTTTGTATAAAAACAAGAAAATAAATAATACTAAAGCCAAGAAGTTGGGCCAAATTGCGTGTGAAAAATAACAATACAATTTGACGTTCAGCCATAATTTAATTATTACTGTGTGAACTAAAAGGTTTGGTTAATCAAACAAGGGCGGAGACTGGAGACACCAATAGGAACCGACGACAATACAATCATCAAATGTCATTATTTATGCACCATAAATAAAGCGAATTATTATGGTCATTGTTATTATTAATTTTTTTATCAAACTGTTTTTGGACGACCCAATCAAGATAGAATTTCTTATCGTCATCTCGTCACTGAAGATTACGTTCAAAAAACAGCGCAGGTGTTTCTCTTTGACAGATATCTTTATAAATAATTGACCTGTCCAGTTAAAATTATACGGAGTATGCAAATATGTCTAGTAAAGTGTAGCACGAGTACACGAGACGACCAAAATATTAAAGCTTTGGCATTGAGATAATACAAATACATAGGTAATTAAATGATTTCGAGAGTGTAATACTGTCCAAATGCTTTTTGGCCACCTGAAAGACAATCTCCATAATTGACACATGGTGTTCAAGTTAGGCATGGCCCAAGTCTCTCAAATCATCAAGAAATCCATTTGGTACGACTACATGTGTCGAACCTAAGGAATTAAGAAAATTAATCTATTAATTGAGCTTTATTAATTAAACACACACATTTAGTATCCATACAATGATAATAATACCACAAAACTGTCTTGTGAACTCACCGATGATCACTTCCCAGTTACGATTCGCGTTGGTAACCTCGTAAGCCGCCCTCATTTCTGAAAACGTCACTCCTCCAACCACGAAAATAATAATTCTGGGAAGGTTCTTAATATTTTGATGACCCTTGCCCTCTCGATGCCACTGACCATAACGAGCGCTTAAAACAGTTATTAAAAATTAACTCAGCTCTTAGTATGGATTATTTTAGTCGAGGTAATATTCACAAATTGTAAAAAATAGTAACCTGGTAGCAGGACCCCTGTTAGTCGAAGAAGCAGTGCGACCACCCAAGAACGGAAAATGTCTCGAATCCAATTTATCGTCGATCGCATCTTCGATGATGTCCTTAACCACTGGAGTCCAACGTGACATTTGGTATGTTTGAGCATTCCGTTCTTTTCGTTGAATTTGATAATTTTTCCTTCTATTACCCTACAAGAAAAATATATCATTTGCCAGTTACAAATAGCGGTACACACTCAAAATTCTTTAATCACAATATTTGAATTCGAAAATATGTCAAATAATAATAGTACAATGTCGTGCGTGCTAAATAACTACAAAATGTCTCTTACTCCATCAACAACATTTATCCCCAAATGGGACATATTAGTGATTATAGAACGTTCGTCAGGACCAATAGTAGCATGTTGTATTAATTTGTTGAAATTTTCCTCCGAAATCCCATTCTTGGAAAGAATATACAACAAAATTATTCGAAGCTTTTCATAGCTTTTGATTCCAGTCGAAGTGTTATCTAATAGAATAGGAACAATATTCCTCATATGGTCCTTGATTTTTTCACCCTCCGAATTTGTCCCCATTGCTAGATCCTGAAAAAGAATATAAATTATTTTTAAAACAGTTTTTAAAACATTCCTAGCTTGTAAAAATATATTTCATGAGTAACCATATTTCAGTTGTCACGAGAAAGCTTACTTGTTCCACTTTACACAAATTACTGACACGATTATTGTATTCGCTCAAGCAATCTTCAGCAAGACGGAGATGTAGTGCATACTTGTTTATTTCTTTTTGGTATTGTGGCATTTTTTTAATAAGTTGGCTCAAATCCTTCACTGAAGACTTATCCGAAGGAACTCGTTTCGAATCCGTAAATTTCTTCAGATTGTCTGTTACTTGCCTGTTATTATGCATGCAAACTCCATTTTATAATAGTCACATTCTAGTTAGAACAATTTGCATTTACTATTAGACTCAAACTCACTTTGAAACATCGGCAATATGCTGATGCCGTAGTTCAGCCCACATCTCGTCATTTTCGTCCAATAATGCCTCTTTCACTGGCCCGCCTGCTTGTGCTTCATACCTATGGGTTCGAATTTTAATTTGTAGATTCTATACTTACTTTGCACAAAATTCAATACAAGAAATTTCAAAATAATTACTTACTTGTAAACGTCGTTCTCAATGGGTAGCAGATCATATGCCATCGCTTGAAAAGTAAGTTCGTGAAGCAAAGGTGAAACACAGTCGAAACCTCTATCGAGTATAATGAGTTGAGAACGGGCCTTTTCGTGCCCATCACCCATGGTAGGATCGTCCGCTTTGTAAGCATGCAGCTTCTGCAGAACTGCCTGTGCAAGCTCTGCATTTCTCTCAAAGTCCTCACTAAGAAACATGAAAATCGAAGAAATGGGTAACAATAATTTTTGCACTGAGCTACTTATATTCCCCTTTTGTTTGGTTTGATTATATAATATAGCCATATTTACCGATATCTCACAGCAGGATATTCACCTAGCGTAGCACAAAGAGTTGCAATTTGCTCAGCCATTCTTTCAATATTTAGAGTTCTACGACCAGCCTTAGATGGGTTATAATACAGTTGGAATGAGTCTGTGTTATCGAGAGAAAAAACCTAGGATTTAAAATAGTTTATTTGATTAGAATTACGCAATTAAAAATACCAAATCCTAAGAAAATACTATAATAAATTTGCTTGAAGGTCTAAATATTTATTTACTACACACTTGTCCCTCATACGGCAAAAATGCGATATTAATTTCTTTGATTGTCTTAATCCGTTTGCCACAATTCGATTTGCATAACTGACTGAACAACTCTTCTGGGCAAACTAAAAAAAATGAGGCCATAAAGCAAAATTCAACTCACAAAATTATCATTTAAACGAAACGCATCAAAATCATACTGTGCCGAAGACTAAGCAGCTTACCCTCAGTAAAAAATACATGAACGTTCTTATACATAGCTCGGTTAATATTTTCAAAATCTTTGATTAGAACATTAATAGAGTCTTGAGTTGGTGTTATGAGGTAGATAGCATCCATTGCTGATAAAGGTTCTCTTTTCTTATGAAGATCCTCTACGAGGGTAATTCCTTCAGCAGCAATCGCATGCATTTTGCAGCAAGCTGAAATCATTCTCATGGCCAAGCTGTCGACCACAAGAACTCGCCATTCTACAGCACCAGGTTTTTTGTTACTACCTGGGTCTGCTGTTGCACGAATGACATCATTCATAATTTCTGAAAGAAAATAAGCGGCCCAAAACTCAAAATGATTAAATAGCTTATGAATAGAATACTCAAGTCTGCGTATAAAATCAAAACCAAAGAATAATAGCTTTTGAATATTGTCAATTCATATTCCCAGTATATAGATTTAAATCGAATACATTAATTAAATGTCTCTCTCAGGAGTTCTGGGACATTGTGTAAAGATTAAACGTGATAAAACAAATTAATAGAACGAAGCAGTAGGTTGCAGGCAAGCAAATACAAAAGTAAACGTAAAGAAGCTTATATCATTATAAGAGATCCTACATATACACATCCAAACTGAACTTTGGTAATGAATTCAAGGGTTTTCTTAAAAACAGAACAATAGGTAAATATTGTTTTCCATGTGTTAAAAAATGGGTTCCATTAAAACAGGATTTCACCAGGGGAAGAGGGAGGAGAAAAGAGTAAAATATAATAACTTACTCTGCCCCACCAATGTTTTGAGCGCCATGTTCAGCTACTAGACTGTGCAGCTTTCTCTTTGAAACGGATGTATTTTCTCGGTTACTCATGCGCTCCCGTTTTCGTTCGAATTTTCAGATCTCCTCGTCCTCGTCTTCCACGCCAATTTCACAAACCACCTCGATATATCAATACACGAGGGCACAGTTATTTCTCCAGACAAAACCCAAATCACACCTCATCCGACGATTCGCTCTGAAGA
Organism: Dicyrtomina minuta; assembly: GCA_949802685.1. Lineage (NCBI taxonomy): Eukaryota > Metazoa > Arthropoda > Collembola > Symphypleona > Dicyrtomidae > Dicyrtomina > Dicyrtomina minuta. The sequence continues at coordinate 55,211,442 of OX461810.1, forward strand.
TTGAACCTATGTCCGCCTCCAATATCTAAATTTTGCACAAACAAATTGCAAAATTAATTTAATAGATCACTTCAAATAGAAAGGTCAAACTAATCAAATTTATCCTTTTCATCATTATCAGTCGCTCAGTAAAATCACCACAAAAGGCATTGAATAATCAGCATCCAGATTACCAGATTTAAATCTGCCAGTATATAATCCCTTCGCTTGTAAATTACTTAAATCAAGTTACCTACAACTAACCAATTAAAATTTAAGACTTAACCACTTCAAACCACTTTACCATTTACACCAACCCTTCACCATTTCTTTACACACTACAATGACAATCTTATTTTGTTTTTAATTATTAACATTAATCCATTATTAATTTTAAAATAAAATAAAATAATTATTATATAGTTCCGGTTTCGAATTTCGACCATTATTCACGATTACGACCTACCTTGACACTTGACACTTGAAAGAATTCAATTGGACACTAGTCTGGAAAAAATATGTATCTGTCTGTAAGTAGTGTAATACTTTAAATTAATGACCCTTAGACTTTTCAACACTTGTTATTTTTACTGTGTTTCCGAAAAAAAGAGCGTGTTGATGAATGACGTAAGTTATAATTCCGTACATTCAAGAAATTGAGTCAAGTCAAATAAATATGCAGAGGCTTATGTCTCTCGCTTACACATTTCAAATTAAATTAAATTAGATAAAGTACTTAGAAGAATACAATACCAACTTAAATTCTGTAATCCCTCTCCCTGTGTGAGTCATATGTGGGACTCGTCAGTAGTGAACTGCTTTTAGCAAGGGGAGGAAGGTAGAATTTTGACGTTTCCCTCGTCAAACCAATCAGATAAATGCGCGCGATATTGTCCCATCATTAGCAATTTGTTATTTATGGAAATTGGAATGGACATGAACATAGACTTTCCTGTTCCTAATTTCCCACTTTCCTTTTCCTATAGATATACATATACCTCTCCGTTTGCTAAACCGCCTGCTCAGCTGATTCTAGTAAAATACGTCATTATTAAATTTGATATTACTTCCAGTTTCCAGCTTAGTATTAATATTTCATCACCGCTCACAATTTCTGAGAAAAATTTGAAAATTGGTAGACATAATAATATCGCATGTTTCGAATTCAATGATGCTTCCATCCGCCATCCATATACATAGTCGGATTACTCGGATAATGTAACTTTTTCGTTAAAAATAAATCATGCAATATATAGAATTCCAGTTTGTGAGTAATACATTTATTATCTGCCACTTCAATCTGTGGTAGTTTGTAGATTAGATTTCTAATTTAACTTCGACCCTCATAGTTTCTCCTATTTTGTTCCTGGAGTCTGGAATGACGTATGACGTATAACTCATTCATAAGGAGGAAATAATTTATTAGCTCCGCTTTTGTTGAGTTTTCCATAGAATCTGCCACGTTTAATTTATATTATGATCTTCAATCCTATTTCGATTCTGTTATACCATTAAGAACTACGATACCAGCTCAATATTTATTTAAAGGAACTTTTTCATAGATAACATGACTTCCTTGGGTAATTTTTACACACAAGTATGCAAAAGCTTAATGCCGGAAATTCCCAGCTTAATTGGATGCCTCACTAGATGCGCCGTCTATTCATACAAGAAACCTATACATTAAACGGCAAACTGCCTATGTGTGAACGATGCAAAATTTGCTTATAGCTGACTGAGTAGGACATTAGCGGCCACATGCGATGTGGGGAGTGGGGGGGGGGGGGTTCTTTACATGCTCTAAAGCAAATTTGAAGTTTCAAAATTTTGAAAGCCTATAAAAATTTGCATCGTACAAACTTCGGCCGTTTGTTCACATACAGGCAACTTAACTTGCCGTTGGTGTTTGCTCGTGCATGTGTCCTGAACTGAAGGCATTAAAAACAAAAACAATTCGTACAATAGTTCTGAAATATTTTTATGCATTATTGCGAACGTTTTTTATTTAATTTCAAATATTTAATAACTTGAGCTGTAAATGGATTTAAGTACCCACCAAACATACAAACCTAAATAATATTTTATTTTATCAGCTATAATCATACCATATTCTACGTATGTAACTTTAATTGCAAAAGCGATAGCCTAAGTAGTTTTCCAATTTGAAACCCACAAAAAAAAATCCCGTGACTGGGAAATAGAATCAGAAGCTGAGAACCATAAGAACATGTGTGTAATGCAATTAGTATCGACGTTCGTTTTGCTCTATTTTCTGAGAAAATTGAAACTGAGAGCTGAGTTGCTGAATGGACGGAGCTTTGTCCAGTCCAATTCCAATATTCTATTTTAAGATTTTGAGTTGTGCATAAATAAATAGAGGATGAAACTTGATTGGGTAAGTGGGTACATAATGTTTGGGTGTAGATACCTATAATGGTTGGAGTGATATGTAAAGTCTTGTAGGACACATGATGACCAAAAAGACAAGATAGTTTCCGCACACCGACAACGCAACGTCGACCAGAAGCCAAACCACGCAAACATCTACACTACGTCTCAAGGTGTATACTTAACGTGTATTGATAAAAGTGAAGTGTAGGTAGATAGTAGTAGTAGTAGGAAGCAGACCCAATAGAATACGACTCGGGGCTGATCTCACGAACTCACGATATGTCGTAATCCTCGATACCCGATACAAAATCATTTATCAATGGAAAAGAGTTTGACGTAGTCCAAAAATATAATACATGATAACCAAAAAACCGGTTAGCCTCGCGCGGTCTACGTCTACGACTACCCACGATATTTTCATAGTAGTAGTAGTGTGTGTGTGAAATCCTATATTATTATATTTTCTCGTGTATACGAGTATAGACTATAATACTATAGTTGGATACATAACCATAGAAAACATCATAGCCCTGACCAGGTCAGGCCATATATACACACACAGACTCTATACACAATATACAGGGGAAAGTGGGAAAGGGAATGTATATAATTTCCACAACTATTTGATTAGAGCATCTGATATTATAAGCTTTCTCAATTTAATCAACCATCGGGTATTACTATTCTAGTCTCGCGTACACAACCGAAAAGGAAAGACGTTGACGGTGAAATTCGTGTTGGTGAAATCAGAGAAAGGGAGGCGCATGAGTCGAGGAGGAAAAATACTTGCCCGAGTGAAAGTAGTCAAAGACTCAACATGGCGCTCAAAGCAGTGGTGGGGCAAAGTAAGTTGTGAATTTTTTAAATTTCTACACATTACCGACTTTAACTAAGATTAATTAGCTTATAAAAATTAAGACAACATTCCAATAGATCCGATTCTGTGTAAATATTAGTGTAGTTTTATTTAGATGAAGAAGAATTTGGAAAATTTGGAAAATTATATTTTGGGTATTTTCTCCTAGACGAGTCATGTATTTGAATTATTATGTAGGTATAGTCTATAGAAAAAGTGTTGTGCGATTTTCTGGCTTGGCTGGAGATATGTATGAGACATTCTACACGTAGGGTATTGTGTGAGGAGTGAAAGTGTACTACCTACTATTATACACACAGTTTGAATTGGAAAAAAGTTGGTCTTCGACTCCGTAGCTTTCCTTGTATTGTGTAACTATACTACGTACGACATGGCTATACATACAGGATTTCACTGCAGTAGTGGAACTCCTATAGTTGTAGTACTGAGTCACATGTCTCATATCCGCCGATTCTCCGTCTTCTCTGGATGTGGATCTTGTGGACGGGAGGAGGATGTAGTGTAGAAAACGATCAATACTTTTTAACTTGACAACTTGGCTTTGAGCCAAAGATAACCATCCCAACCTTTTTTTCTCACCTGAAGGGCTACTTTGTGGGCTAATTACCTTTTTTCTCTCCCCGTTTATATCTCTGACTGAGAGAGGGATGATTTTTTCTATGTATGTACTTTCTCCTTGTGAAACCTACTTGGGAAAACTACTTTCTCTTATTTTCACTTATCATGACAGGAGGGTTGACGTTTTCAGGACGTCTTTTTTTAGACTGTTTATATTGTCATTTTCAGTATCATTTATGAAAATAGTTCATGAAATAGCTGATAAATACATAATGAAATTAACTGGAGACTGAAAACGTAAAATTTACGTTTAAGAGTTACATCAAATGCCGTTGCAATTATGCCCGTACATTTAATTCATCATTATTTAATATCGATCAATTAAGAATTTTTACAATTTCTGCTACGGATAGCGTCTATTAACTATCGTTGTATTTTTAAAAATGTCTGGTTAAAATGCTAATATTATTAATTTTTTGTTTGTAGAAATTATGAACGATGTCATCCGGGGGACATCGAATCTTGCTTTAAAGAAGAAACCCGGAGCAGTAGAATGGCGTGTTTTAGTGGTGGATAGCTTGGCCATGAGAATGGTCTCAGCTTGTTGTAAAATGCATGAAATTGCAGCTGAGGGCATCACCATCGTTGAAGATCTTCACAAGAAACGTGAACCATTGTCATCCATGGATGCTATTTATCTTGTAACTCCATCATCCAAATCCGTCAATGCACTCATGGGAGATTTTGATAATCTTAATCGTACCATGTACAAGAGTGTTCATGTGTTCTTTACCGAGGGTAATTCCATTCTCCCTTCTAACTATCAGTTTATTAAATTTCATAAGTTCTCTTTAACAGAAAAATAATGACAATCATGTAGAGTTAGATTAATGCATATAGTTTCAATCATTTCATTTTTGTTTTTACCTTATATCCTTGCGAAATGTTTTTGGAAAGTTAGCTAGGTAATTTATTAATTTTTAAAATTATTTTTTAAATATACAGTTTGCCCTGAAGAATTATTTAATGAACTATGTAAATCTCCGTGTGGAAAACGAATCAAAACTCTAAAGGAAATAAATATTGCATTTCTTCCTTATGAGGGACAAGTAAGACACATTTTACATTTACTCTATAACGTTTTTTATTTAAAATATATCAACTTACAAAATGGTTTGGACATACAACATTTTTGCAATTGGTTTTTAGTCTGATAACTTTACGTACATTTTAATGTACTAACTTTGACTACGATTGTGTATATCTACATAGGTATTTTCATTGGACTGCCCAGAGTCATTTCAACTGTACTATAATCCTTCATTGTCGGGCGGACGAACAGCAAATATGGAGAGAATGGCAGAGCAGATTGCTACACTCTGTGCTACACTGGGTGAATATCCTGGCGTGAGATATCGGTAATTCAAAACCATAACAAATTTAACGATTTCGACATAAATGTCGATTTTCCAGATTCTCCTTTTATTCCATTTTACATTACGTACAAAAAAATGTTCAAAGTTGGTGGGTGGAAATAGGTAGGTAGGTAGGTGGCCGGTGGGTGGGTGTGGGTCTTTGAAGGGATTAATTATATACTGTACATGTATAGATGTCTGAGAATGCATTCCATGACGTTGCTAGGACCTATTACTGTATATAAATAGAAATATAGATGTTATGGCAAGACGGTTACGTGGCTCAAAAACGTTGCCTCTACATTCTAAATTCTACATTCTACAGTTATCAAATATTAATAATGATAAAATATGGGTATAGTAGGTACCTGTCAGTGACACAAATGATCGCTGACTTTAATTAAATAATATCTTTTCTCTATCTTCTTTAAATAAAATACACTGCAGTATTTTATATAATTTTAAGAACAATAAATAGTAGTTTATTATGAAACACACACAAATACTCAAACGTAGTATCGAATCTCGAATGTGAATTATTAGTGTAAATTTCGATAGTATCTTTCTTCATTGAATGTCAAAATAGCATTGAAGTTTCTTCTCAAACATGAATCAAAAAATAATAGATTTAACACTTTGTCTCCACAGAGAAATAATAATATAAATTCATTGGTTGAATTCTTCGGGATTTCGGGGGATTTTAGAAATGATATTAGTATCATTTCTAAATACGGGGTAAGATGAAACTAGTAACTATGACGCCGTAACATCCTTCTCCCTCATGAAGTATCTTCATCTAATTTAAGAACACATAGTTTAGTAACAGCTCGTCTGTAAACACCATCTTTTGTGCGTACGTCCACTACTCGAGTAACACCATCTTTACCAGGATACACATTTTCAATTCTCCCAAGTGGCCAGTAATTACGAGGTCCATTAGAATCAACTAAAAGAACAATGACACCAATTTTCACATTAGAACAGTTTTTATACCACTTGGTTCTCTCATTCAGACTAGGTACATATTCTTTCACAAATCGAGCCCAGAAGTAATCAGATAGCCGTTGAGCCATTCTCCACTGTTTTCTAAGTTTTAAATCTTTATCTAAAAATACACCAGGACTTAAAGCTGAACTAGAAGAGCCAATCAAAAAACAATTTGGGGTTAGACTTTCAGGTTCACTATGATCATTAGATACTAAAGTTAAGGGTCTCGAGTTTACGATGTTTTCAGCTTCTGTCAATAAAGTCATAAGAACTTGTTCTCTTGGAATTCGTTCTTTCAGTGCAACTTGTAGTGACTTCTTCACACACTGGATAAGTCTTTCCCAGCTACCTCCAAAGTGAGGTGCAGCTGGTGGATTAAATAACCATTGAACTTTCTGCATAATTTGATGTTGTTGGATTTTAGAGTAATCGATTGATTTTACGGCTTCTTTCAACTCTATCTCTGCTCCACGTAGATTTCGACCATTATCAGAATAAATCTCTTTTGGATTTCCTCTTCTACTTACAAAACGTCGGAAAACCAGAATACAAGAATCAGTCGACAATGAATCAGTCAATTCCAAATGTACGGCACGAGTAGTCATGCAGACAAAAATCACTCCATATCGTTTTTCAGTTGATTTCTTAACCTTCACTTTCAACGGACCAAAGTAATCTAAACCAACAAAAACAAAGGCTCGAACTTGAGGTGTAACTCGGCACGCTGGAAGCTGTCCCATTAAAGGTTGTTCAGGTTTAACTTTTCTCCGACGACAAACTAAACACTTGTAAATTTCTGATTTAACTGTACTTCGGAGAGTTAATATCCAATGACGTTGTCGTAATTCATTTATAATTGTTTCAGTTCCTTGGTGATTAAATCGTTCGTGATATTCCTTTATCAACAACCTTGTGTAACTATGACGTGGATGAAGAATTGAAGGTTGCTTAGCATTAAATGCCAATGAGGAATTTTCTAGACGTCCTTGAGTTCTCATAACACCATTATTCAATCTTGGATTTAACCTGTAAATAGAACTGTTGGTTTTAATTGGTTTCAGATTTTTAATTTGAGAAATTTCCGTTGAAAAATAACAAGCTTGAACTTCTTTTATCCAAGCTGTCTCAGCGTTATCGATCTCCTGCACTGTCAGTGCTTTAGGGAATACTATCTTATCTTTCCTTATTTTGCTCAAAAATTTCTTTATTGCTCTAAAGTAGAAAGCTGTACAGCGGATTAGTTTTCTCCATGAAGAGAACCGAAGAATATCAGGAAGACTGGGTCTTTTTTCAACAATCACATTACAATATTCTGCCTTAAGTTCTAAATCTTCGGGTTTTGCTGAAGATGTAAAGTTTTCAGGTTCTTTTGGCCAGAAACTGGGATCCTTTCTAAGGAATTCGGGTCCTTTCCACCATCTATTAGTGCTTTCAAAACTTAGTTCAAGGTTATCTCGGGTAGCATTATCAGCTACGTTGTCGTGAGTACTCACCCAATGCCAATCTTTTACATCTGTCAACTCTTCAATTTCTCCAACACGATGTCCAACGAACTGTTTAAACTGACGAGCATCAGCTCTGAGCCAACATAGAACATTTCTCGCATCTATCCAGAAATGAGTTGAATTGATTTGAATCTTGTGTTCTGACTTAATAGAAGCTGATAATCTACTTGCTAAAAGAGCAGCTTGTAGTTCCATGCGAGGAATTGATAAAGGTTTCAAAGGAGCAACACGAGCTTTTGCAACAATAAATGAAGTGTCAACAACAAAATCTTTCTCATATCTGAAATAGGCTACAGCTGCAAAGGCTTTCTCACTAGCATCGGCAAAAATATGAAGTTGAATTGAAGATGCTGTTGAAAATGCAGATCCATAACATCGTGGAATTTGTATCAAAGGAATTTTTTGAAGATCAGCTATCCATCGTTTCCATTTCAAATCTAGATCATCTGTCAGTTTATCATCCCACCCTAGATTTGATCTCCAAATTTCTTGAAGTAGAATTCTAGCTTTAATCATAAAGTGAGCTATAATACCAAGGGAATCAAAAACAGACATGATAAGCTTCAGGACGTCTCTTTTTGTCGGTTTCACAAGACCTTGAATTATCTCAGGTTTGACTTTATGGAAATTCAGTTTAAAAGTGAAATTGTCAGTTTCAGGATTCCACCACAGGCCAAGTACTCGTTCCATTGGTAATTCTGTATCAATACTGATTTCCTGTAGATCTTTCTTTCGTAAATTAGATGGGATACTTTTCATCACTTCTTTAGAGTTACATATAAAATTACAAATTTCGAAATTGCCTTGTCTGTATACATGAATAACATCTTTGATAAGTTTCTTTGCTTCATCTTCTGTATCAGTACTGTCAAGCCAATCATCCATGTAGGTATGAAGTCGGATGGCCTTAGAAGCGTCCGGATATTCCTTTTCAAACTCTTTTGCGTTTAAATTCTTTACAAACTGAGCTAATGATGGAGAGCACGCTGCACCGAACAAGACTCTTGTAATTACATAAATATCTGGTTCTTTAGTTGCATCAAAATCTCGCCACAGAAAACGTTGAGCGTGTTGATCTTCTTCACGAATGAAAACTCTTAAAAACATTTCCTTGATGTCCCCTAAAAATCCTATCTTTTTCAAGCGAAAATTATAAATTACTGATTGTAGGGGAAGTAGTAAATCTTTTCCAGTCAAGAAGAAATCGTTTAAACTGTATCCATGAGACTCAGCTGCAGCATCAAAAACCGGTCGGACCTTTCCAGGTTTATTTGGATTTATGACAGGAAAATGGGGCAAGTACCACATGTGCTTATCTCGAACAGCTGCTTCAGCAGCAGTCAACTTTCGGTAATAACCTTTAGTTATCATATCATCTATTGTATCTTTATAAGCTTTGGCTAATATTGGATCTCGTTTCGCTTTCTTTTCGGTATATAATAATCTCTGCATTGCTTGATACTTACTTTCAGGAAGATGACATTCACTATTTCTCCATAGTAGTCCAGTTTCAAAACCACCTTCTATTCTCTTAGTTGTTCTTTCCATAATTTCTATTGAACGTTTGTCTTCTTTTGATCTCGGATTTTCATGTATCACCTTCACCCCAAACGATTCAGTGGAGAAGGAATCTTTGACCAACTGATGAAGAGAATCGTTTACATCATCAGTTTCATAAACCTGTTAGATAGTGTAAGTCACATCGGAAGTCTTTCCTAAGTTAGTTGCAGGACCATGGACAACCCAACCTAAACGAGTTTTCGAAGCGAACGGAGCATTCCACGCACCATGAACTGACTTGAAACTACTTAGCAGCATTGGATTATTTTGACCAATGAGGATTACCGGAGTAGCATGATGAAGTGATGAAAATGGAATATCTTGCAAATATGGCCAATGACTACGAAGTTCATCAATATTCAAAGATTGAGATCGTAGAGCTAAATTTTGAACAGTTCTTGCTGACGTTATCCGATACGACTTAGCATTCTCGTGAACTCCTTCAATTTCTAAAGCCACACTCTTAGAACTCATTTCATTGTGAACCGTTTCATTTGTCCATTGAAGACTTAACGGTTGCTCAGACCCTTTTAATCCAAGTTGAGAACTAATCCTTTCATCAATTAAAGTAACAGTTGACGCGTCATCTAATAAAGCATACGTTTTAATAGATCCGGAAGGTCCTACTAGACGAACAGGCAAAATTTTCAAAAGACAAGCATCAGTGGACTTTAACCAAGTATTACCGCACCAACTTCTTGGATCTGTGGAAGCTGCAGTTGTTGAAGAAGTATCATCAGGATTAACCTTTTGTTCCGTATTATCAGGATTAAGTTTTTTCGTTGCTTTAGGGTTATGAAGAAGAGGATGATGAATATGAGTACAACCACCTACTCCACACTCTTTCTTATTAGGACAATTTGAAGTCTGATGACCTTTCTGAAAACAACAAAAGCACACTTTTGCCGACCGAATTATTTCCCATCTCTTATCAATATCAGCTTTCGTCAATTTAAAACAATCTTTGGTTTCATGATTGGATTTTGAACAACACTGACAAGACGACTTAGTTTCCTTTGAAGGTTTCTTTTCATGTACACTCAAAACTGTATCTCGACTGTTACGTTGCTTGGCATGATGATCACCGGACGTAGAAGCTTTAGTAGACCTAGACGGTAAACAAGAAACAGCTAGAGCTACTGTATCTAACCAGGACGAAAAATCTTTTAAATTTGCATTATCAATCATTTTCTTTTCTGCAACTTCAAATCCCCAACGCGTACGATAACTTTGAGGCAATTTCATAACTAGTTCTTCTAACAGTTGAGGGTTGAATAAGTAGCCATGCATATTGACTACTTCAATAGTGGTAACCAAGTTTCGAACTACATTTACATACGAGATGATAGATTCAGGATTATTTTCATTTGGAGAAGCTAATTGATGGACTTTAGTCGTAAAAGCTTGGATGATCTGCGAAGGTCTACCAAAGGTTTGTCGCAGAGTTTCTAAAACTTTGGATAAATTTTCTGGAAAACCAAGAAGTGAAGCTACGGCATCTCTTGCTTCACCCCGTAAACACTTATCAAGTCTGTCCATCTGTTCAGTATCTGAGAGTCCACATGACTCAATGATTTGATTAAACCGACGAATAAATGCAGGCCATTCTTCAGGCTTGCCTGTAAAATTCGTAAATTCTTTGCAATAAGTTTGTCGAGACAAAAACTGCTTCATTTCGGAGTTGCTCACAGCTGAATTCGATTGTTGCTGTAAACCCAACGTTATTGCTTTAGCAATTTTCATACCAATTTTCAGTGTATCTGAAACTTGATCAGTTGATTGACTTTCAATTTGAATTGGTTTTTCAATAGTATTATTTCGGGAAAAATTAAATATCGGGGACAAATTTGATCGGGGAAGGGGGTTGTTAAAATTATTAAGATCTTTCAATAGGGGACACCGGGGCTTATCACTACTCTGTAGATTAGTTTGAATTGTTGATGTTTTCAGAATATGCTGCCCATGATTATCATTGCCAGTTAAATGTGCGCTGAATGGTACTGCAGGTAACTTGTCTACAGCAAGATCTATCTCAGTAACTGGATTTCCACAATTTGTGGTGTCTCCTGTAGTTTTATTCATAGTGTTAGTTGAAGCCAGGTCTAAATTTGGAGGAAATAAGTGAGAACGCAATGCTGACTCTTTTACGGTCGAAGCAAACTCTGTATCTTTTTCTTTTTCTCGCTCTTGTCTAAGCGTCTCTTCAAGCCATTGTACAAATTCTCCCCTACTATGAAATGTTGGAATGTTGGATGCCATTGCCATTGTTGTATGCATAGTCGTTGAATTGGAACTGGATGTCATATTATCGGATGACTGACCACTACGTATACTAGGATTGTGCAAATTAGCATTACCTGTGTCAGCTGGACTACCAGCATTTTTATGAGCTTTATAGTGGTCGTTGTTTTCTCCAGAACCAGAAATTCCATAAGAACAATGAGCAATAGGCATTTGGCCACCATCTGGGATGTTGTCAATAGCATCAATAGGACTTGGGGCGACTTGAGATGGCACCGGCGGGACATCACCTTGACCATGGTCACAGCCTCGGATCACCGCTGGGTCATCAAGACGTCTATCTTGCGTTTTGTCTTGACGTGGGGTTCCATTTCGACTTCTATCAGTTGAATTATTTCTTTTTTCGATCAGCCTAGCACTGGCACGACGGCTAGAAGGATTCTTGTCTTCGTCTCCCATCCCCAAAAAGAGAAATGCAGAAGTGCAGGTCTTTTTTATCTTCAAAGCTGGTCACCCTAGATCTTGATTTCGGTAAATTAAGAAATTGGGACCAGTATAGGACTCAGAGACAGTAGAAATGACCAAGGTAGGACGGCGGCAGCAAAAAACCAGAGAAAAATATTCACCGCAACGACTGAGTTTCTTATCGGAGCCTGGAAGTCCAAATTTTCAATTTTCAAATTTCAATTTCTTCAAAAACGGACTTTACCAGTGCTGAGACGGATTTCAGAAGCAACAAACGGATAAATTTCAAATTTCAGAGGATTCCCGCCAAAATTCCAGGAAGGTGAAGTGGAGGTCAGAAGGTCACGGAAGAAGAGGACGACGAAGGAAGGTAAGTTGAGATGACGGACACGTCCAATTTCAAACAGAAAAATCCCGCGAAGAAAATACGAAATTCTCGAAATTTTCGAAAAAGGTCACGGTCAAGGTCAACAAAAATTCCAGGTAAGGACAGTTTTTCAAATTTCATTAGTTTGGGGAACGACAGAAAAAAGAATTTTCAAAATCGGACCAGAATTGAGGAAGTTGCCAATTTTCGGAGCCGGAGCCGGAAGTCGGGAGCGGGCAACAAAGAAGAATTCGGATTGCTCCACACCCCACAGAATCTCCGTTGAAAATTTGTGCACCACGGTGGGAGCCGGAGGAGGATGTCGCGGACTTTTATCACAGGGAAGGTTCGGAGGATTGAGGGCGCCAAAATGTCAGTGACACAAATGATCGCTGACTTTAATTAAATAATATCTTTTCTCTATCTTCTTTAAATAAAATACACTGCAGTATTTTATATAATTTTAAGAACAATAAATAGTAGTTTATTATGAAACACACACAAATACTCAAACGTAGTATCGAATCTCGAATGTGAATTATTAGTGTAAATTTCGATAGTATCTTTCTTCATTGAATGTCAAAATAGCATTGAAGTTTCTTCTCAAACATGAATCAAAAAATAATAGATTTAACACTTTGTCTCCACAGAGAAATAATAATATAAATTCATTGGTTGAATTCTTCGGGATTTCGGGGGATTTTAGAAATGATATTAGTATCATTTCTAAATACGGGGTAAGATGAAACTAGTAACTATGACGCCGTAACAGTACCTATAGATGGTACGTAGGTAGATCTTTGTTGTCGCCGTCACCATCCGTGAAAGTAAGTACCTAGGTGGATAAGTATACGTACATATTTACCTACGAAGCAAAAAAGGACATCAACAACAACTCTTTTAATTCCCACGTTGACGCGCATTAAAATATATTCATTTGACATGTACAAAATGGTGTAGGTGACATGCTGTGGAATTATTTGGTAATGATGCTTTTTTACCTAATTTATTTTTTGGGATCCTACAGTGGTGACTTTGAGAGGAATGTGGAGCTCGCACAAATGGTTCAACAGAAATTAGATGCTTACAAAGCAGATGAGCCAACAATGGGCGAGGGAAGGGAGAAGTCTCGCTCACAACTCGTCATTCTGGACAGAGGCTTCGACTGTGTGTCTCCTCTCCTTCACGAACTCACGTTTCAAGCCATGGCGTATGACCTTTTAAACATCGAGAATGACGTATATAAGTGAGTATATCGATGAATATTTTATTTACATTTCTATTCACAATTTAGAAGTCTTGACACAATTTCACTCTCATTTCCCATTTCATGTCATCTTGTCACGAGCTATGTGTCTACATTATGTATAGAGTATTTATGAGATGAGTCCCTATAACTATATGGGTAACTTGAAGTGGAAATTTGGCTATAGCTAGTAATGGCTATAGATATATCTGTATCCTCTACTGCTATAAGTTTTTGGCTGTCCTACACAAGTACATTGTGAAGTGAATCTGGATAGACACTCTCAAGGAATAAATTTCAAAAAATATACAAAAGTTTGACTCATCAAAAATTAATAACTAATTTCTATAGGTACGAAGCAACAGCAGGTGGGCCGGAGAAAGAAGTTCTTCTTGATGAAAATGATGAGCTCTGGGTTGAACTAAGACATCAACATATTGCCGTTGTTTCACAGTAAGAAAAAGCAAAGCTAGTAAATTTAGATTTTGTGCTACGATAACTCTCGAAAATCAGCCTAATTTGTATTTGAAAAACTTATAAATATAATGAAGTAGCCGACGTCAGTAGGTCTAATATTAGTTTACATTTCTTCATTGTAGAGCTGTTACAAAGAACTTAAAGAAATTCGTGGACTCGAAGAGGGTTCCAAGTGATAAAGCCTCAATGAAGGACTTGAGTAATCTGATAAAGAAGATGCCACAGTATCAGAAGGAATTAAGTAAATATGCGACGCATCTTCATCTGGCCGAGGATTGTATGAAAGCGTATCAGAATCGTGTGGATAACCTTTGCCGCGTTGAGCAGGTTCATAATTTTATCCAGAATCTTCTCAAGAAAAAAATATCAAAATTATTCAGTAGGTATGATTTTTGAGCGAGATGTAAAGTGGATGTTTTAGTAACGAATTATCTATTTGTCCTCTCTTTAAAGGATTTGGCAATGGGGACAAACTCGGAGGGGGAAAAAATCAAAGATCACATGAGAAATATTGTCCCGATTCTCCTGGACAACACTTCAGTGGGGATCTCGAGCTATGAGAAAGTTCGGATCATTATGTTGTACATTATCTCTAAAAATGGAATCTCGGAAGAAAATCTGAACAAATTGATTCAACATGCTAATATTGACGCGGATCTTCGTCCCATCATTACAAACATGTCACTCTTGGGATTGAATGTCATTTCTGACGGAGTACGTTTTACTCTTTTAACCATTATATTATTATTTGATGCAATTTTTTTGTTAGTTTTTTGTTGAGGTTAGTGCGCATTTTTAGCATAGTATTCTATTAATTTTTCGTGAATATTTTTATTATAGTTCTTTTAAAACTATTGAACAATAGCAAAACTACAAGGACTAATTTTGTTTCAATTGTCGCCTTATAGAGTAACAGGAAGAAAGGCTATCAAATTCCAAGAAAGGAACGAATTACAGATCAGACTTACCAAATGTCACGTTGGACACCCATTTGCAAAGATATTATGGAAGATTTAATTGAAGATAAATTGGATCTGAAACATTTTCCATTCTGGGGTGGTCGCACTGCTAATTCTGCGTACAGGGGTCCAGCCACAAGGTTAGTAGAATTGTTTGCTTCTTGTGTAGGAGATTGTATCTCACAATCAGATTACATAGGAGTTGAATGACCACCCTGAATCTTGCAAAATACTGTCTATCTTTCACTGTATTTTTGTATTTTGGAATGGAAAAAAACATGCTCCATATACATATATGTATACATGGTTTCCCTACCAAAAACGAGTGAAGGTAATAAATCTAACCCAAACGTCTACATTTGTCGTATTTATTCCCGTCGAAAGCGGCTTCATTAACACTGTGAGCTCCCATTAACATTAACAGTAACAGTAACAGTTATGGCATGTCTTTTGCGCCTTCTGCCTTCAATGCCCCTATCAACGGTCATGTAATTATGATTTTGCATTTTAAAATTACATCTTTTAATAATTTGATTGTGGTTTTGATTGCAAAATTATTTCTTTTAGTGCACGCTATGGCCCACTGCACCGAGAGAAACAAGCACCATCAATTCGAAATGTTCCACGTCTCATTGTTTTCATTGTCGGTGGTGTTACTTTCTCTGAAATGAGAGCGGCCTATGAAGTCACTAATGCCCAGCGAAACTGGGAAGTCATAGTTGGTGAGTTGTTCATTTTATTTTATACCATTCGAAATAGTATCTACACGGAAATCAACTATTTTTGTTTTGTACTATTACAAGAACAAACTATATCTATTTGAATTCATAGTTTTTGTGTGGTACATATTTTTTATTTAAGTTTGAAGTGGTTGTAGTTGTTGAGATTGCTTCGTTTTGGTTGACCAGAATATGCGAGAAATATTATTTACACTCACCGTTTATTTTATTTCTTTATTTTTCTTTTACAGGATCGACTCATATACTGGTTCCGGATGGTTTCCTTTGTGATTTGAAGGAATTGAGTAGCACTTAGAAAAAAATTCTTTTCGGTCAGTTTCAAATATTGCGTAACATTTAATGCTGAAAATTATCTTTAAAAAAAATTATAAAGACATTTCCAAGAGATGGTATTTACATTATAAAATTAGCTTAAATACATTTATTACTTCATAATATGTGTAGCTTTGACTGGAATTTGGAATTTGAATGAAGGACAAATGTGTCAGTATTTAACAAATTAACAAAAACAAAAAAGCTACTTATGGGGCAAAGCTTCGTATAAGTATGTTTACATAATTTACACGAATTATTATCTTTACCATAGCCATAGCCATAGCGGTATAGCAGTATATACAGTCCACAGTCAAAGTCTATATACAGTGTTCATTTATTCAAGCGCTTAATTAATTTTCAGCATATACATATATATACATAGAATTATATCCTGAATTCAAACGATTAGTTCAGATCAATGGGTTAAAAAGTTAAATTTACTTTCTACTAAGTCAGAATCTCAAAACGGAGCAATGTATGTGCAACAGTGATAAAGAAAATAGATTTACTATACGTGCTATATATGACTTTGGCTTATTGCAGTTTTGAATTTATATACTTTATATGTCTATAGTTAGAAACTTGGACATATATTATTATGGATTGTGATTGTGCCGTATGGGAAATAACTTTGGATTTTCCCAAACTGACGTCTCTGCTTCCATCTCCCAATCTGTTCTGTATACCTATATATAATTATGCATATACATGCACTTTATACAATTTATTGGAGCCAGCGGGGTGTCCATTACATTGCACCCTGCACCTGCTGTGAAAATCCCGATTTTACCAGGGAGAAAGCCAAATGAAGAAAACTGATATCTGTAGGTGGGAAGCAGATGGGAGTAGAAAAAGAAAAGGAAGTATATCGAAAACAAGGGGCGAATTAAATCATAAAATTGATATTTTTGGTTCGATTTAATATGGGTTAGAAGTTGTAGGAACTGAAATGACTTTGAATTTATACACAACAGGGTTTTTTGAGATTCAACATTTTTTTAATTTTCAAATTTACTCTACAATCTGCTGTTTATATACTACAAGGACAATTTGACTTTAAATTTCAAATTCAGCCTGTTTTGCAAGACAATATATATAAAATATAATTCTTTTCATTCAAATAAAAACGCTTTAACTATTTTCCCTACAGAAACTATGCACTGTACATACTGTATGTACATATTAGTTGGTACTATAGCGCTGAATTTAGGTATATATGTAGATACTTATCTTTTTACTGTGCCGTCTGGTCAATTCCTTGGTTGGAAATCGTACTCATAAAATGTACTACACGACTACACTATTATGTGCTTATGAAATACAAAAATGTATTTATAATTATTCCGGTTATTCGTATAGAAATCGTGTGTAATGAAGTTTAGTATTCTGTACACTGTACGTTGTACTTCAAGTTCGCCAATAAGTCGCTCATTCTGGAGAGAAGTGTGATCAAAAGTTATGTGCATCACACATACCCTTATAACTTTATTTCCTTGGAAAATACTGTATACATTAATAAACAAAACGTCAAATTCTACGTCATTATAGTATTGCATCGTAGATGTAGATGTGGTTATGTGTCAATGTGAAATACATTGACCACTGGTACTTTTAACTGATTAAAACTATATATAACTACTACTTAATATTATTAACTACTGGTACATTAAATTATATAGCAACATTTTTGCTTTATGACGACGCATGTGGAAAAAATTGTGGAATTATAATGGGAATCGCTGGAATTATAGGAAGAATGGATTTGTCAATATAATATTACATATTTTTTAATTACTTACAACTTATAAATGCTGCTCTTATAAGACAAACAAGAATGTCAATGTGTGTGTTGTGTGCTTGAACCCTCACCTCGCATATGCACGCACCCACACGGAGTCAATTATAGTAAACAAACTAAGAACATGAACAACAGAACTTTTGAAAATGTAATCTGTTATGATAATAATTACAATGTCTGACTCTACATTAAAAAGGTCAGAAATTCAAATTTCAGAGTTAATAAGAAGAGCAAAAACGAACAATTCAATACAGATGATACCGCTGTGAAGACCTATATCTCCCTTTTTATTTGTTAATGCCAAACGCAACGGTTTAAATACGGTTGTAATCATACAACGTTTATGATTGTAGTGATAGTATCCTATAAATGTAAACAAAAAATGGAAGCAATATATCTATCCTAACCCATAGATATTCAAATATACAGTACTATACCTACTTAAATTAGAGCCATGGTATATTTGTAAATAAAATAAGCTTGTCCTATAGTGATGATCATTAAAAGGAAATATCTGTGACTATTCTATAAAAATAATTACACATAAATATTATAATATATATGTGGGAATTAATTTTCATCAAGTGGATCGACTTTGCTTATGCAATCCTTTACCAATACCAAAAATATTACACATTAAAGTTACGAACTGGTAATAAAAAAAAGAAAAAATTAAAATCTGTAATTTTGTGTGTGCGCATTACACTATAATTACATAGGTACATTAAAATCGAGAGTTATTATTGTTACTAAAATATAAAATTATTATAATTATTACTTAACTGATTTTGTTTAACTTACTTTAGTTAGTCATATAGCTAAAAATTATAAATGATATAATTATTACTACTGCACTATGCTTACGACATATTAGAGGACTAGTGAGAGATGATGAGTTCACAGGAATTTAATTATTTTACTATAGGCTTTAATATTTTTTGTAGCGTGTTATCTAGATTCTAGATGATTTGTTTCACGATAGATATATTGTATAGATTTTTATAGATTATAAGTAGAAGCTGCTGTCCCTTTCCTGTAAATTAACGAAAAGTATTGTTATTGTACATACAAATATTACGATGCTTAGATACTCCTATAGTATATTAGCCCTAAATCTAACGCATAAGTAAGATATGAAAAAAATAAAACAATATTATTATGCTATGTATAATTATTTAAAATTAATTATTGTAATTAATCTGACTTCATTATGATGCTAGATTTGATCTGACTTAAAAAATTTCATTCAGTGTCTTGATATAGGCACCTTAGTGAGTTGAATTGTGCATTGGTAAAGAGGTACTATTATTCATATATAGTAAAAAAAATAGAATAAAATTATATGAATATTATTATGAATAAGAATAAATTATAAAATTATTACATCAATTATACACTGTGGGAAAAAAAATTAAATTTCAAAAATGACTGCATGGTTATGATATAACAAGCTAAAAACAAGAAACCATAATGTTGCATGATACGAATACATTTAAAAAAATCCAAATTAAAGAACATATGCCATTTGGCGTTTAAGTCAAAGTTTAGTATGAGTTGCCTAATTGTAATATGTTATTCCCCGCAAGTTTGGGGCTTCTTTCTTGCATTTGTAAAAAATTAAACTCATACAACACTCGATACATATTATAATATGTGTGTAGATATAAAAAAATAGTTACTAGTATCAATCTGCTTAGCTTTAAAAAAATCAAATAATATTTACAAATGTTGAGGTTTGAGAGAAATGAAAACATTCGTCATTCATATTTTGTTTTTTTAAGAAATCTGTGTAAAAACGAATACGACAGAACGAGAACGATTCGCCTCCATTGTAAGTATGTACAACATACCATAATACTTATTACATAGTGTGTAGGTAAAAAATGTAGATCTGCTGCAATCGCAATCAGTGAGTGTGATATAATATCTGAAGTACGAAGCTAACCAAAAAAGGCAATTAAAGAAAATATAAAACTGTATTACAATTATTATAATATTACTAAAAAAATCATCTTCAAAGATTTCCGGCAAATTCAAAAACACAAAAATTACTACGTTAACAAAAGTATAAGCGATATATAAAATAATTACTTACAATTACTAAAAACGAAATAAATTAAATATAGTGTATAGTCATATATAAATCTATATCTACATATATTCCTTGTATAAAAACATTCCAGAATCTCTGTCAATTTGTCATCTTGTGGTGTGGTGCAGTGCAATGCAATATGTAGTTTCATTGATATTAAAAATACGATTTAGAATCAAGAAGAAGAAAAACACAAAAATCAAAAAACGAGTACCTTTACCTCGAACTCCGCAGGCTCCAGGCATGAAAATCAAAATCAGAAATATGATAAAAATGATATTGAAATATGATGATATTATGACTAACACTAAGCAATAAATATTGCTTACCTAATAATACTATGCATAAATGTAATACATAATAATATTATTATTAACTTCTACTTTTTAGATTCTGAACTCTATAATAACATAATATACTACACTACATTATCTATTTAGACATCTAGATGTTCACTTCACTATACTATACACCACATATATACATACCCAATTGAAGATACCAAGTTACTAAAATCAAAATTTTCCTATATAAAAATGCAGTCCTAATCTCCTTAAAATGTAGAATGTGTATAGAATGAGTATATAGGCAGCAAAATTCCTTTCAAAAATTAAAATTGTACCGTTTGTTGTTTTTAGATCCGTTTACTCTGAATACATACTATCTAAATTATGTTATTACTGCTATGCTATGTAATTATTACAACTATGTACTTGTACTCGTGAAAATTATATTATATGAATTGTTAGGTTTAGGTATCAAGAAAATGCCTCTGGGTGTGATTCCATAAGGATATAATACTAATTAAAAACATAAAATCAAATTATTACAATAAATATACATGATCACACAAATTCTGACGATTCAGGAATAAAGATCCATGATTTTATTAAACTGCAAACTTTGAGTAGTTCGACGATGACTGCGGAACATATTGGAGCATATCCTCTGTGAAGAACCAAAATTACCCATATATTTCAATTTTTAGCTAAAACCAATATCAACTATCTACACAAATATTCAAATATGCATCGAGAGCATTTAAATAGAACATTTTGCACTTTTCAAAAATATGTAAATACATTTTACATTTTTCAAAACATGGAATTAGACCATTTTGCACCTTTCCAAAAACATGGAATTAGAAAATTTTGCACCTTTTCAAAAATATGTAAATAGAACATTTTACACTGTTGAAGAACATAAAAATAGAACATTTTACGTATTTCAAAAACTCCTAATTAACATTTTACGCATGTTTCTCATTTTGTGTGTATGACAGCTCATTTTGATAGTAGCTTAAATTGGATATGGGTCATTTTGGTTCTTCAACCTACGACATTATTTTTTTAATACTTTTTCACCTTTACTACTACTTGCCAATAGTCTTTCTTAATATAATGGAATAATTGTATACTATTTAGTACACCCCACTTATCAAGTCGAACAATTGATCTACTAACACGCCACGTGTCCATCCTACCGACCTTAGGAAAAATTAAAGGACAAATTAGTACGGATTTGACCCAATTAGAAATTGTGCTGACGCCCTTCACTCCCGTTTTATCCGAATTGGGGAAGCCTTACAAGCTTCTCAAAGGTTTCAAAACTTTACTGAACATTGAGCCGAAGGATATTGAAGAGTCAAATTTAATCCCAGCTGTGATACCTTCAAGCCTTGCCTTGAATTTTCTCTTTACCATTTCTGATGACGAATTGCTTTTAACGCCGCAGGCAGTCAAGGGCTAGTCAACAGTTCGCATGTTTCTCATTTTTTTGTTTTTATGACATAGCTCATTTTGATTGTAGCTTAAATTGGATATTGGCCATTTTGGGTCTTCACTCACGATATAATATTCCAAATGTAAGGCAAATTTATATTTTATTTTATAAAGCAATTTTTAACACTTTAACTATCATGCATTTTGAGCACCTTTGCACTTTAGGCCTGGAGTTTCATCGCTATATTCTATCTTTTGTGATTACCATGAACCAATGCAATGACAGTTTCTACATTCTATATTTAATTTTTTTTTAAATTAAATTAAAACAGTGCATACAACATTTGTGTTTTTTTTTACATTTTCTCTTTATTTTGCCACGTTTTTTTAAACTCTATAAATATTCTTTAGTACATTCTTCATTTCACTATACTTAATGCATGGTTTCATCAGTTAATAGGGATACTTGATAGCTTTAGATATCATTAATTTGACATTGTGGCATTCTCGTTCTCATTGTCAGTAGTTTAATGACATGGATATGCTCACCTATGAATTTAATTTTTGTATTTTTGAGGAATTTGTAATGTTTTGCTTAATTAGTCTACAACTGACGCTGCACTGACGAGCACGGAGTCGACCTCAATGTATGGCACTACTAAGGTATGTAATACGGGTGTCATCACCTGCAGTTCAAATACTTTAATATTCATCCCCCGTGCTTTATTTTTATTTTGGATTTAACATGGGTTTATAAGAATTTACATAATGAATTAATCAATAATTAATATCAACCTATGCTTTTCATTTTGTGTTCACTTTTTTTATTGTTATCAGTATACTATTATCATTACCATATATTTTCCTTGTTTTTACTAAAAATTATTATTCTTGATACATATAATTATGATTGTATGTAGGACACTCTTACACTTTGCAATTTTGTAAATATAATTATATATGTAATCACCCTTAGGAATTGAAATTCAAGTAAGTATGAATTATATATTTCATGATTATGATTGGATGGTGTGTGTCGTCATTAAAGTTTTTTTTCCTTCTGAGAATAATATAGTAGCAATAATAACAATTGACATTTATCATTAATATTACATCCTTATTTCTAAAGTATATTGTATATATTATGTAGTATATCATTCGGTAGTTGGTAAGTATACACATTCAAATTTAATTGGTTATCCCTTATTATTTTGTTATGTTAATGTTGGTCTACAAATTACCCTAGACATCTTTAACCATATCATAGTATAGTACATCGTTGATTACTATTAAATTACAACCACCCTATAGTTTATAGTTCAGATTTGTTATTCTGATGATTACAATAATTATTATTCACACATATATGCATGACAGATTATGTAAATAGATAAAACTGACAGCTGACTTTGTAAGTAAAATAATACATGATTATGATATATACTAAATATATATGAATATACATGTATCCTGTACAGTCTGCATTTAAAACAATTTCGATATTATTTAGAGTTCGAGTCATTTGTATATTGTGTATGATTCATAAGGATGGAGATATGGAAATGGAGAATGATGATGACGATAAGTAAAAGTGCTACAGCAAACACACATACAGGAGCTGCTTATAGCAACTACTAGCAAACCAATTTCAATGTCAAAAGTTAACAACACAGTATAAGAAAGAACTACTGATCTCGGGAAACAAGTTAGAACATAATATTATCATGATTAACAGCATTACAGTAATGCGCATGCACAAAATTAATTTACTTATAATGAAAATAAAGTCGGAATTGTTTATTTCGAGGATGATTTTCCATAGATGGTTTAACCGAATAAAATCCTCAATTAAATTGAATATGACTAATTATTTGACAGTCGTGCACCAGATAAATAAAATGCTGCTCTTGAATTTAAGCTTTACAAAATATTATTATATTCAAATTAAACGCATTAAAACTTGAGTTAGTTCCTTCATGCCCAATAATATAACATAATAACATTAATGGTCACGCAATAACAATCTAGACGATTCTATTTTCTACGATATAGACGATTAGGATAGCTGCACCGTGCAATATGCACTTGGCATGTTTTTTTTACTTTAATATTATATAGGTAATCATATTACAACTGCAGACAACTCCTATTTGTGTCAAAAAATTGGTAAACGAGCATCTAGTTCTTCCGTACTTTACGTTTTCTTATGTTACAAATAATAGTAATAATGTATACTAGATTTTTGTCGTAAATGAACAATGTGACATGGCAATATTTTTGCTCTTAGCCTCATTAGTTGAAGCCATAGCCAGAAATAGTACCCAGTTCCTAGTGTGAATGGTTATGACAATATTTCTGTCTTGTTTTTCACTTTTTGTTATGTACTGCTGCACTTTCTAATAAATTATTCATTGTCAGCATACTTTACTGATGACTAATACTATAACTTATAATGACCATATATTAATCCACCTACTACCATCTACGAGCCTATATATTATAATTTACTAATATTGATCATTAAGCAGTGAATACATTTATACTTTAAATATACGGCAACACTTACAAGAAATGCTACATTCATAACTACATGGTGTGATTTCCCCCTTCAAAATGCTATTTTTTTGCTATTTCATGTTACATTTACATACCTGGTACCTATATATTATTCTCTCTAGGTCATAGGTAGGTTCTCTACCTACCTCTTTTGAAGTTGCAAAATTCGTCCCGATTTTGCTTTCTTAATTCAAAGAATATCACAATAACTTAAAATTCTAAGGTATATTTTTTTTTTAACTTTTATTATTTATATTTTACACTTTTACGTAGATTTTGATAATATCGTAAAATATTTTCTCACAAACAGACAAAGGGAATGGAATAAACAATAACAATTACAATGTACGATTGAGCTTAAATTTTCGATTCAATTAAACTTCAACTGCAGGGCTGTCCTTACGCTAGATTGACGCGCTTTATTTGGAGCTAATATAATTATATACACATATAAGTACATTACCATCCAGTAGAATCGGCACTATAGTACTAGTACCTAGTACATATTACTATTATTATGCATTTTATATAGCTCCTAACCTATAGTGAATTGAAAATTAGAGCAAAATATTGCTGACACAAATTACCATTTAGTACGAAAAATGTTTTTTTTTAGTTTGACAAAAATTATACCAAGTAAAATATTGAAGCAATATACCTACTATATTTTAGCGAAAAATTAACAAAGTGCAGTCTTGTTGCGAGACGTTAAATACATATTATATGGAATAATTATAATTAACGATTAGCATAATATAGGTAAAATTAAAAATAATCCAAATATTATTTCTCACTTGTATGGGTTGAGGAAAAAGAAATAAATAAATTATTAAATAATTAAATAATCTTTCCCATTACAAAACTAATTTAAACATCCCATGCTGTTGGAGAAATACATACAATATTCCCTAACAAATTTTAGTTTTACAATTCACTATCCCCTTCTGGACTACGTGTTAGTATTGGTTGCTTGTTTATTTCAATAAACGCCGGACTCACTGCCGTAACAAGAATAATAAAATAAGAACATACCAACAAACTACCGATACTATTTATCTAATAATAAATTGCATTTAGAAAATTAAACATTCAGAGCACAAGTGGCTAATTAAATTCGGTATCGGTATTTTATGCTACGAATAAAACTGAAATCAAACAAAATACATCAGCTAGCTACACTTAGAAACCTGCCTGTGAAAACGCCTGTGGTAAGACGAAGAGTACTGATTTAATCATACAAGATTATGATTTGGCATATTGTGAATTACATTTTTTAAACATCACGTTCGCAATCATATTATTGTTCGAAAAATCAAAAAGTGCTACATATTTTATATCGTATCAAACACACAAATTCCATTACTGCGAAAAATAACTTATGACAAGAATATATGTAATAATTACAATTATAAAATCAGTTAGAATTTCCAATACCTACAATATTTTCCTTTACTCTCAGTTGGTATTTTGGTCAGAAATGTCCAGTATGTTATTTTAAAGCAGCTCACTGAAATGGATTGTGTGGTGGCTTGTCATTTGACGAAGGATTTGCTGCTCTGTGGGGATCATTTACATTGGTAGTAGAAGATGACAGATAGCTAGTGTCCCATCCTACGTCTCCGGTGAACCGGGTATTACTTTGCAGGTCCGTAGTATATGGGGGTGGAGGTTCAAATGAAGATTGATTTGCCGGTGGTGGTCTTGGTGGAGGCGCAGAGCGTTCACCAATTATAGTGACTTTGTCGACTGGTCGAGTTGCAGGTGGAGGAGCATGCACTTGTGCATTTTGAGCCATTTCCGACCTATCCGCTCTATGCCATCGTCAAGGAAAACGGAAAAGAAAAGAAAAGCAAGCTTAACAAAAAAAAAATAAGTCAACGAAAGTACGTAACACTGTACGATACTACAACTTGTCATGAACATGCAATACAACTACTGAGGACTGAGGCGACGTATTTATACTTCGATAGAACAAGTGAACATAAAAATAAGGTGTCTATGATTTCATAATGAATGCAGCCTAACGTAACAAAATGTAATAAAATACTACAACACAAACGCCAACGTGAATCAGGGAGCAGGGGGAAATGGTAGGTAATTCGTGCTGAGATCACTTCACATTACTTTTCAAAGTTAAAGGCTAAAAATGGTGGAATTGGAATGTTATATTTCTCCTTTGCACGATATTAATCGCTTGTTAGCTTTGAATCTCTATCTAGTTGTATACAACAACTCAACAGGAAAACAAAATGGCACGCATAGATGCTACTTTCTGAAACATTATATTGCATGCAAACTCAAATTTCAATACAAGTTGGTTTACAAGAATACGTTAAAGCCAGCTACAGGTTACATTAATTAATGAGGGAATATTTTACTGAGCTTAACTATATTACTTTGTGGTTAAACAACGGGCGTATAGGGCCAGACTATAGGGAGGGATTTTACTTAAGAGGTTGCTTCTCATTAGTAATTATTAGATCCCCATATTTCGGGATCGTCAACCAAGCTTTGATTTTGTTGACTGGTGGATTGAGGGCCTTTGCCGAGTTGAGTTGCTGAAGCTGCAGCTGCCATCATAACTTCACGTGGCGCTCTGCATTTTTCATTCAAGGCCAATTAATATTTTGAAGCAACAGATCATGATTGGTACTTTACTTCACTCGAATAAAATTTTGTGTTAGTTTATTACACCGAGGCTGGTAGATTAGTCTAATACGTCATTCAGAGATAAGCTTTATCTTAAATAGCATTGCTGACTGAACCAGCCTTATTAATTCGACGAACTGTTATCATATTTAACGTTTGACTAAGATTACATGCTATACTATCTGTAGTTAAAAAAATATTTAAACTTATACAGGAGTTTATTAAAATAATGGAAACACTAAAAGAAATCGTTACTTACTTCTTTCCGAGGGCCATGAAACCGTAAATTACACCAGTACCAAAAATTAGAATGTTTCCAAACAGTTGATTTAATCCGAAACAGATAAATACTTGGGGAAGTGAGCCACTAGAAATATATTAATACATAAATAAAACATAGTAGTTAATACCCAATCTCCGTGAACCTTAATGAGCTTGCGTTTAAAATTAAAACAGAAATAAATATTTTGCTGCTTCCACGAAGTAAATGCATTCAGCTACATTATATTAATCAGTTGTAAACTACAACACCGCAGTAATAATATGTCAGTTATTCTCTGATTCTATTAATTAGTGATTATTTTCTTCCGTCCGGCCAGGTTTGGATAAAATGTAATGAATAAATGTCTTACAACACGTAAATTGCTGCTTTGATGATAAGTGGCTTGCTTTCAACTTTCGCAGTTATGGTGGCAACATGTTCGACAAATACACAGCAACAAGGAGACTCTATCACGATGACTCCAAATCCCAAGACCCTGGGTAGTTAAAAAAAAATATTATTTTGTCATCCCCAAGTACATTCTTGATCAATTTAGAAAACAATGCACATGCCAAAATTAATAACATAAGAATCCCGCAGAGATGGCCTTAGGTAACTTACATTTGCCAAATTGATAGTATGAGGCATAGTGGGGAGAATGTTAAGATGCTGCCAATAGCACTTATTGCACCCAGTAGTATCGCCACTGAAATTTAAAAACATAGATAGCTCAAACTTAGCTCCATACCAATTACATAGACTTAATAGCCACGGCTAGTCAGCATCGGTTTGTTTAAATGACGCATAAACAATCCACTCTGAACTCTGAACTCGTTTAATAATATTTTAAAGCAAATTAACATGGATTTATAACTCTGTAATTGAGCATTTACCAGACGTTCTATTAAATTATGGAAAATTACAAATGCAAAAAAAGGAAACAAATTCATCACTGGTGATACATTTCAAGTTTACAAATAATGAATGAATGACGCCGCAACAGTCAACAGGAAAGGGTAAAATTAAAAGCCCCTTTCAATCTTTCGAAGGGACGTAATATTTCATCCAAACAATAATTATATGTTTCCTAAATACAGATATAACGAATAAAATAGATAATATTGTGTGTTTGATAATTTCCCATTTTATTGTTAATACTTCCATAACACCAAAATATAGTACTGCAAGAATATAATTTTAAAATATTTTAATGCTGTCAACTGTTAAACCTTCTATAGGGTACAGTTAAATTTGTGACGACTTACATCCTCCTCCAACAGCTCCTATAGTTCGAACGCCATACTTGACGTACCAAGGGGCCTCCTCCTTAGGATCAGGGTTTAATTGACCACTAGCACTGTTTTGCATTTTTTTATTATGATTAATAACACCCAAAATTAGTTAATAATTGTAATTAATCCACAGGAAGAACTTGTGCTTTGGTGAACCCAAAAAGTTGAATGAATAATATGATGACAAGTCAAACCAAACTATAGGCAAACCTCTCCCACGAACTAGCATACGAACCACCGACAAAAGTTGTAATAAAAGTTTTCCTGCACTGGCCCTTATCCTGAGTCAGGATTTCTGGCTGTTTCTACTATGCTAAAGTTTTGTGTTAACTAGAGTACGGCAGTTCCAACCTTGCCGGGAGCGTGCATAAATTACGCAACTCAAAAATAAGGGATTTTCCCCCCTACATGCATTTCTTTTTGGCATGAACAGTATGTGGACAATCATTAATTCTAAATTTACTCGGTATTTAATTTGATTTAAATACCTTAATTTATTATTTTAAATATTATGGAATTAGTTTTAAATACCTGGTATTTAATTTTAAATGCTGTAACCTTTCAAAACAGCGGACCAACCAGGGGACTGTATA
This sequence comes from Dicyrtomina minuta, assembly GCA_949802685.1. Lineage (NCBI taxonomy): Eukaryota > Metazoa > Arthropoda > Collembola > Symphypleona > Dicyrtomidae > Dicyrtomina > Dicyrtomina minuta. The sequence goes on from OX461810.1 coordinate 55,240,487, forward strand.
GGCCAAGTTAACTTTTAACGAAAATCTAGTCACAAAGTCGTCATCGTTTTCGATGGTGAAGTAAATCGTAGTTGAAATACCAAAGCACTTAAATCTAAATACCGACTGGTGGGCGCCAGTAAAAAAGGATATGTACTGTACTTAGACTCCTAGGCTAGTCCCCACTTCAACAAAGCCAATCGTCGTGTCGTAACCCAATACGCTCCGAGAAGTGAATTTATTTCTCGGCGCTTATTGGATTTTACGGATCACATGGTAGTCACGTGATGACAGAAATGTTAGTATGCATTGATAATTTTGAGCTGCACCTTGCAAGGGGTTTCCAGTTCATCTGGATAGAGTGCCCGCCACAGAGGTATTTAGAACTAGAGACACTACTCCCCGGGAAAAAGGAAGGCAGCCAGGGGCAAAGCGCCGTCTGGATTTTTGGTGTGCTTAGCATCAAGGTTGCAGCTCGCTTCCGTATAACTAGGTGTCTCTCAGATGTGCAAGTTAAGACTTGCACTAGCTACGAGAGTCTACGGTTGGTAATATTCGATTAGCCGTAAGTTGCAGTTGCAAGGATATCGATGGATGGTTAGTTAGGTAAGACGCAAGGTGAGGAATGATAAAGTAAGTAAGTAAGAGTAGGAACTCACCAATTTGTAGATTATTTTGAATACGAGGTAGGTAGGCAAGGTAGGTAGTTTGAAAAACCAAACTATTTTGAAAACTTTAAAATATGTGCAACGTTTCGATCATCTTGAGGCTGTTCTTCGATAAGTCATGCCCAGGCCGGTAAGTCATGCCCAACTTCGATAAGTCATGCCCAACTTCGATAAGTCATGCCCCATTTCACTTCGATAAGTCATGCCCCGTTTCACTTCGATAAGTCATGCCCCACTTCGATAAGTCATGCCCCGTTTCACTTCGATAAGTCATGCCCCACTTCGGTAAGTCATGCCCCAATTTTTTTTGTTTAAAACATTGAACCAGGCTCCTAAAGCTGTGTTAACAACATTTATTGCTTAATTACTGTTAATGCTAATTTTTCTTCGATAAGTCATGCCCAGGCCGGTAAGTCATGCCCAACTTCGATAAGTCATGCCCAACTTCGATAAGTCATGCCCCATTTCACTTCAATAAGTCATGCCCCGTTTCACTTCGATAAGTCATGCCCCGTTTCACTTCGATAAGTCATGCCCCACTTCGGTAAGTCATGCCCCAATTCTTTTTGTTTAAAACATTGAATTTGGCTCCTAAAGTTTTTTCCCTCGGCCGCCGAAGGCGGAAGGGAAAAATATAACCTATCCGTTTTTAGGCAGCTTTAGGAGCCTGGGTCAATGTTCGCGCTAGTAAATTGAACCGTATGTGAGTTGTGAGGGAAGGGTTGTGATAGGATGTGAGTATGGAAAGATGGTCGTCCTTAGGACGAGCTAGCGCGAACTATTCACATCCATTACATTTTACAAGTGCCAGAAGAAGATCAAGATGATCGAAACGTTGCACATATTTTAAAGTTTTCAAAATAGTTTGGTTTTTCAAACTACCTACCTACCTCGTATTCAAAATAATCTACAAATTGGTGAGTTCCTACTCTTACTCTTACTTACTTACTTTATCGATGGATGGTTTCCATCCTTAGAAATACTTGGCAGAGGCAATTGAGGAGGCAAATTTGAAAACACGCAGTTCAGAGGTTAAAATGCTGATGTCGCCACTACTGTGAACTTTTGGTGCAATGATAAAGTGTTACCTATAAGTTCATCCATAGTGCCGCATAAAAAACACATGCAAAGAGATTACAGTAGGGCATCTAGTCATTCTATTGTCTGGCCGAATAGCATTGGCCCTGACAGTTAATCTTTGTGCAAAAATTTGTATCACATGTAATGTTAAAAGTAACGTCAAGTTCTACTGCGCATGTACAAAAGGTCCAAATCTATTCGGCCAGACAATATATCTGTGGTGCCCGCTCAATGTAGTGGGGACTTTGAACTGTCAGATTTGGCGGGCGCCATTAATGTCGGATTGTCCTGTTCATTTTTTGGCAGAATCGGTTGTGCAAAACTACCACATTTGTTGTCATATTAGTTACAAGCTGCGGAATAGGGGCTTCGGGGAATTGAGTCATATTACGCCGTAAATCCCATAGAATAGAATAACGATTTTGACTGGCTGGGCGACCTCACGATCCGCGTAATATTACTAAATTCCCCGATATCCCTATTAACGTATGTAACAGCAAATGTGGTAGTTTTGCACAACACATTCTGCCAAAGAAATGAAAAGACAATGGCGCCGGTCAAATCTAACAGGTTAAAGCCCTCTTAAATCTGAAACTTTAAGTAATAAACCCCCTTCCCCTCCCCAACACTAAGTGGGCACTCTAACCACTAATCTACTACGCCAAGACAATCGACAAATAGGAATATATAATTGTCTTTATATATACAATCTACAGGTATCTGGTAAATGTTAGCCATCAACGTTATTGCTTTTAATAGAAGCCTCGACTGCAACTGTTTACCGAGTTCTGACTGGCTCTTTTCTCAAATTTCACCGATAAAAAAAGCCGACTTTGGTTAGAAAAGTTTTACCGGAATTAGGTTGAGCCGGGTGCTTGCATCTCATAAATGTAACAGTGAAATTTCCTTCACAAGACATATATCGAGGTGCACATGAGCACTATAATTTCTGTAGAAGCCCCACGTACTGTTAACGCAAACTACAGTTGCTGGTAGGCGTAGGTACAGAAGTAAAGTTTTAACAATTCGCTCTGCGAGTCTAGTCTTCAAGTCAGCTGATAGAGTGTGTTACGTATAGAGGTATGTTGTGCGCATCCTTGAACTTGATTCGAGATAATCGAGAATACCAGTTGGCAAGACAGAAGACATATGTAAGGATCGAAGCAATCGAAAGAAAATATTTAAAATATAAATGCTCTATCGGAGACTTTTATATTTTAGAATATTTTGATATATATAATAATTTGGAAAAAATAAAAGTCTTATCCAGTTTAGTCAAAAATGTACAATCAACGAGAATCTGGCTGGGCTGACGGACAATTGAATAGTAAGTAAAAGTTTCTTTTTACATTCTAGATTGACATAATTTTTTTCTTGTTTATTTTGTAAAGAGAAAGTACTTGTCTTTATCATAGGTTTTGTTGAATTACTGCTGTATATTAAACATATGAGTGCAAAGTTCCTTTCTTGCAGTGATGAGTTAAATACAATTTCGTAAAGTAACGGAAATGGGAGTTAAGCGTGCGTGTTGATTAGAAATGAATTCAAAACAAATGCTTAATGTTTTTTCCGGATACTATTTTAGTAAATCACGAGAGAACTGATGACTTGGATGGAGCAGCTGAAGGAGATAACGAAACTAGTAGAATAAGTGTACAAAATCAAACTGCTCCTTCTAGGCCTCGATCTCGTGACAGTTATTACGATCGGGATCGAGAAATTCGGGACAGGGGTGAGCCGGATTACTATGGATCAAGTAGATCAAGAAATCATGGCCACACTACTGAACCAAGAAGGCGGAGGAACGATTCTTACAGGGAAAGTATAGATCGAGATCGTATGGCTGACTTTGATTATGAATATGGAAGACGTGATAGGGATAGTAGACGTTCGAGGCAAATTCCAGACAGACGATATCCTGAGTCATACTATGGGGGCAGTGGCTATAGCCGTGATAGTGGTCGTGGTAATGGTAAATAACTATGAACTATGCACTTCAGAGAGAGAGTAAAAACTTTATTTACACTGTTACCTTTTACGGTAATTGCTGTTTTTAGAATTTTCTATTAGGAAGACTGGAATTGTAATCGTTTGTTAACTTAAACATCCATTATTTTGTATGTTTTTATTGTCCCAGGATATGGAGCTCAACCCCCTGGATGGATGATGAATGCGAGGGAAATTCTAGAAAGGTTGCGAGTTCAAGATCCTTTAAGATATCGAGAGTGGTACAATCAATACCAGGCACACCGATTGAATCCTACACAAGTACCCAACCCTGGGCTTCCCTCTTTTGGACCTTCAAATGCATCAGCTACTCCAATTAGCAGCTACGGTCCTCCTTTTAATAATGGTCCCGGTTCAAACCGCACCATGTACGATTCGGGAATCGAAAGACCACCAAATTCAGGTATGTTTTTGTCTGCGGTTGAATCGTGTACATATTTTTTCTGTAATTTTCTGTGCAGTTCATGTCTGAGACTATAAATCTTATAAACAGTTTTCTGTCTTATCTGTGGACTGTTTTGGTGTTTAATTTTGTTCTTGAGGTTTTCTGTTTAATCTTGTTCTTGTTACTAACTATGTCACTAAATGTTACGGACAGTTTACTAATTGCTTGAATATTTCTGTGCGTTTGCATGCCTAATTCAAATGGAATAGACGGCGTTAGGCCTGCAGGTAATTTTTGAATTGATTGACACTTTGAATCGTGCTGTGCTTTAATTTAAATAAAATTCATTTGGAATGTAATTAACCATTTTTAATTTGCGGTTTTGCATTTGCGTTGATTTTTAATAGGCAGGAGTTCTGTTAACGACGAATTAATGAACTTATCCCTCAAAGGTTTAGCTTACATGCCTCCATCTGTAAACCAGACCCCTTCCATAGTACAAGATATGGATGCTGGATTTCGACCGATTCCAAATGATCATCGTTATCGCGAAACTCCGGAGCCAGAGCATAAACGCATGACACCGCTAAAATTTAATACAAGCCATTGTTTTGGTGTGTTCCTCGTTTTTGTTACACAATTATTTTACCAATTAAATTAAATTCTAAATCCTTCTGGGGTTAAAGTGTTTACAGTTGCTTTTTAATATAATTTTAGGTGTCTTAACTCCACTTGGTCACTTGATTAAAGTTAAGAATCAAGGTTCAACCTTAGAAGTAATCCCAATTAAATCATTGTTGAACCATTTGCCTGATTTTAAAGAAGTAGATGCGTTTCGTGGACCTTTAGTTAAGTAAGAGTCGCGAAAACTTGAAATTTCTAAATCATACTATAAAATTATAAATATTTTATTGAATTCACTGAGATTGAGATAAAATGTTTGTATGGTGTTATCATTTCTGCAGAGGAACAACTCACAAGGATACCGTTATTCAGTTTTGCCAAAAGAAAATCAAGGAAGCTCAGCACAACGACGCTCAAGTTGATAAAGAGAATTTTATTCTGTTGTGGGAACTTCTAATTATGCTTCTTCGCCAAAATGGGGTACAGAAACTTCACACTGTATTCTTTTGAGTCATTGAAATGCATGTATTTACTCTTTGGAAATCTTTTCTAAACAATTTTTGTTTTTTGATTACAGATAGTTGTTGGCAGTGATGTAGCTGTACTACTTTTAAAAAGCCAGAGTTCCAGCTCTGACGAAGCATCAAGCGCCGAAGAGTATCAAAGTAAAGAATCAAGCTCCGATGAGGATTCGTCGAATAATAAATCAGTTATAAATAAGTCAGTACCATTTCCCGTTAATGAAGCAAAAGTTACGGAAAAATTTTGCGAGCTTCTGTTATATGGCCACAAAAAGGGTGCTATAGGTAATTAAAATTAAAGCGTTGTTTACGTATACTCCAGCTTCAATGATGGCTTAATTGTTGTAAATGTGTAGTCGCACTGGGCATTACGAATTTTTTAAACATGGAATAGAAGCATGCATTTCTGCGTAAGATAGTAATAATTTCCATTCAATCACGTTGTTTAGCAATAATTACAAAAACTAAGATAAATTCAACCAATTACAAAAGTATACTTAATGATGTTAAAATCATGCCAATTTTAGATAGAATCAACTCCCTAAATCTGCAACTAGGAAAAAAGTTATTAGCCTCGAACAGATTTAGGCATATTCTAAATATTAAATCCAAAACTTACTGTAAAACTAGATCCACCAACCATTTCAAATCTATACTGTGTAAAACAAAAAGATACCAAAAATCTGTAGTTCCTACCATAATCACTCAACTAAACAAACTAGAATCAGCAGAAATAATTAAATTAACAAAAGGCAACCAGGAACCTATCTGTTAGTCTTAAGTTTGTAATGATTACAATAATTTATGAATATTCAAATATTTCTAATATCACTAATGTCTGCTATCTTTGAAACATATTATCATTTACTATAAACCTTGCTTTATGTAAAAATTGGTGTTTGTTTCACGTATGCTTTCCTGACAATAAATCATTATTATTATTATTATTACTTTACAGATTATGCTATTGAGAATGGATTGTGGGGTCATGCTCTATTTCTGGCTTCAAAGATTGACGAGAGAACTTACAGCAGCGTCATGGCAAGATTTGCAAATTGTACAGCTTTCAATCATCCGCTGCAAACATTTTATCAAATTATGAGTGGAAAACAACCTGCATCGGCAAAGGTATTTGTTCTCTGGCAAATGTGTCTTATTTTATTAAAGATGTATCCTCTTATTTATTCCTAACTGACTTAATCAAATGTTTGTAGAGTTGCTGTGATGACTCGTTTGGAGATTGGAAACCTCATTTATCAATGATTTTATCTAATGCGGGCTCAAGACCTGATGTTGAGTTTAAATCAATTGTAAAGATGGGGGATACTCTAGGTATGTCATTATTTCATACTTCTTTACATTATTTTTAAGAGTATACGTGTGAGTCTTAACACATGATTAGTGTACATATTTCGAATTTTTCGTTACTTGCAGGCAAGAAAAATTTCATCTTCGCTGCTCAATTCTGCTATCTTATGGGTCAAGCTGACTTTTCGCCTGAGTCAAAGTTAGGTCCCCTGTTAGGATTAAACCCTTCGGCTGGAAACATAATTGAAGCGACTCAAATGACAGAGATTTATGAATTCGCTCGTTCACTCGCAGAGCCTACTTATACTTTAGGCCCGTCGTTTATTCAAAGTAAATTAAATTATGTGAAAACGCTGTTAGACTTCGGTTTTGTAGAAGACGCTTTTGTGTACTGTGAAGAAATTACAAAGAAACTAAAATACCTTAACTTAAAACGAAACGAGGAAAATATTGACGTTTTAAAGTGGTCCATTCTTCAAATCGCTGAGCGTCTTGTCCGTTGTGAGGAATCAGAAACGGGAGAAGATCCAGTTTGGATTCAAGAACTGCGTTCTGAATTAGCCAATCCGGTGACAGAATCTGTGTCTGACAATTTATCCGAACGTAGAGATTCTGTCTCTGAGAGCAAATTTCGTGAGCCCCATGACGATGACCAGGGTAATTTAAACGTACTACAAGAACAACCGCCAAGTGATCAAATCCCTTACGTTCCTACGTATGTTCAAGAGCAACCATTGTATAATCCGGATCCAAATCAAACGTATGGAGGTATGAACAATACGCAAAATCCGCATTACGAAAGTGCGCCGCAGGTGTATAATGCGGGACCGTATCAGAATCAACAATCTCTTAATCAGCCACCAATAAATAATGATTTGCAAGTTCAACCATCCCAAGGAACTAGTGATCAATCATTTCAGCCTCAACAACCACCCCAATATGGAATTAATCCTGATCCCGGGTATAATAATCAACCACAAAATCCGGGGCCACAACCGTGGAATCCTTCTTATCAACCTCCGGTAAATCAAGTAAGCGGCCCATTAACGGATAGCCACAATAACCCACTCCCTTCATTCAGTGGTACGCATCCCATTCTGATCTCTTGTTTTCATAATGTGCATTAATACTATAATATTTTAATACAATGCAATTCATGTTTCAAATTCCGGAAAGATTTCCCAGTATCTAGTATAAAGCATTATGTAGAAAAATGTGTGTTTAAGTGTGTTTAAACAATCTTTTTAGGCTACCCAAATCCAAACTATTCAGCTTCTGTAGGGGGATACGCAATGCCAGAATCATCGTATGGTCCGCCACCTTTAATTGCAGATGGGTCTATGGGACCTTCTGTCGGTGCTAACAAGGTGAGCTAGCAGACACGATAAAGATTTAAATATTTTGGTGCAAGGGTGTAATATACTCTATATACATTATGCTCTACACTTGTACTCCATTTACATACAATTTATATATTTATTCCATGTAAAGTAAAAAAAAATAAGTTTTCATTGTAAATGGATTTGATTATGCCACATACTGGACGCATAGAAGAAGTCCGTACGATTTGAAGACGACGAGAAAACAGAAGATTACCAATACAATAATAATTCTATAAAAGAACTTAGGGCAGATAGTTTGGAGGATTTGGCCAAATTAGGATGTTTAAATGTTACGGATTCCAGTGATGGTTTTGAATTTTGCCATCCACTTAAGGCATCCGTAAGAAAGAATTATGTTGGGTATGGCAAAAAGGATTTGAATAGTTACATGAAAGAAAGAAGCGACTTGAAATTTGTAAGGGAACGGCATCAAGTAGGCGCTGAGTTAGAATTAAATGGTGACGAAATATTAGAAGAAATAGATAGGTTAGCTTTTTCCTCGTCTAGAAGAAGCTCAGCAAGCTCGACAGTATCTTATAGTGGAACATTTCCAATAGACGAACCAATTTCGGGCTGTTCGCGACCTGCTACTAGACCTTTAAGTTTGAGTATAGGCTTGGAACCACAAAAAACATTTCCTATCGACAAACCTTGTTGCAGTGAAAATGAACTTTGTGAGGATCATGATCATTACTATAATGGGAGCAATGGGGATAGCTTAGTTACCACTCCTACTGAATCTAGTCCAACACATAACTACGAAAGTGGAAACCTGACTGGTGCCGGGCCAAATAGTAAATGTCACGGAAAGGTATTTTCATCTATGACATAATCGTGTCATCATGTATTTTCAATTCTGTGGTAGACCAGTCATGTTTTTTTTTAATTTTCGCTTTTTATTGACGTATCGTACTTATATGTTTTCATTTTTCATCTCATCATTAAATTTTATTTCATTGTAGGATTATTTATGTTATGTTATGGACTTTTTGTATTCGGATTTTGTTGAAATTAGTAAGATGAAATGACGATTTCAACAAAAGCTGGCTTTTTAAAAACAATTCACCTACCTGGTTTATTTTGATAAAACGCATAACCCCCGTTATTTTAATTGCTCAGTGATTTAATTTGCAGTGATTTGTATTTTTAAGTGGATCCTAACCAAAGCATTGCGTAAACTATTATTTTATTACTTTACTTATTAGTTATAATATATTGTGTTATTTTTATTTGTAGCAATCATGCACATGCTAGAAAGTCGTTTTTTGTCGTTTTGGTTGCATGCTAGTTGTTAGTCAGTGTAATTTTATTTTAATTGTGAACAGTTCTATTTGGTTCGGCACCATTCAATTATTCGTACCTATCCGTATCTGGATACATAATTAAATGTAATTGTACCCAACGCATGGCTGAATGTAAATGCTTAGTTTTGCGTATAAGCATTTTTTTTTACAACTGTCTTATTTTATTGAATACAGGGATATGATCCTATGCAACAACCATTGCCTCCTATGAAGATGAACAATCAGCAGCCACTTCCTCCGCAGCCATCTCAAACTGGAGATAAGTCACTTGGGACGAAGCCTCCAAAAGGTCAGAAACCAAATAAGGGCAGTGAGGCTATTAAGAAACCTCAACCAAGCTGGTTCGGTGGATTAATAGGCAAATTAGTGAAAGGCCCTAATCAGATGATCTTACCGGATGACAAGGACCCCACAATGGTATGGGATTCCAATCAAAACAAATGGGTTAATACGAAAGGGGATGAGGATGAAGACTCTGGTCCTAAAGGCCCACCACCGACAGACAGCCAATTGATGGGAGGTCAAGGGCCACCGCCTATGATGCAGCAGCCAATTCCAACACAGCCTTACAATCAGTTTAATGGTTTGCCTCCGGGGCCTCCATCTTTTATACCGCAACAACCAATGTTGTCACAACAGCCTTATCCAACAAATTCGGCGCCTCCAGCTAGGCCTGAGAGTCTGCCATCGGCTTCAATGGCACCAAATATGCCTTCGTACGCACCGCAGCCAACTCCCCAACAACCGGAAAACAATAATAATAATTACCTACAGCACAGTCCAACTAATAATTACCAGCCCCAAAATCCTAATGTATCCTTTTCAACTGCGCCTTCAAATAATACTATTCCAGACGTTTATAACTCTGGACCTAGTTTAAACGGTCCTACCCCGTCACTAAATCTAAATAATAAGTATAAACTGGCTAAAACTCGAAGTAAGTAGCAATTCTACTTGTAGTTAGTTATATAATTAAATATAATAATAATATTTATTTCTTCTTTTTGGGGCAGGGATACATTTACGTACAATTAATTACGTATTAGATAAATCTATTGATTTCGTGTATTTTTTGCAGATCGTTACGTGGATGTCCTAAATCCTAATTCAAATGCTACGACTCCAAATACTAATCACATGGGTAATGGAGGAGTGGGTGGCAATTCGATAGGTCCAGCTGGAGGAGCTCCAGTGGTTCCCAACATGTTCATTCCAAGTCCGATTATGGGTTCTGGAGACTCTGGACCTGTTAGTTTTCTCACCCCTGCCCCGGCTGGCCTCCTTCCTGCTCAGATTGCCCAGAATGAAGCAGAACCAAAATAACTCAGCATGTGTTTTAGAAAATAGTAGATTGTTTATTTATTGTCAAAATTTTTGAAAAATCATAATGTCAAGGCGTTTTTAAGTAACCTTCCACTAGTTTATCGTTCGTTTGCGATGTCAACTTTTGCGGCAGAATATATTGATGTTGTTGCTTATATGAATCATATTTATTTAGCTGAGTATTATCAGTACCTTGTGTATTATATAATTACCTAATTTAATTAGTATGTAAAGAGGCCGCCCTGTATAATCAAAATATAAAATCACGTTTATCTTTATTTGTGGGTTAATGGATTGCAGAAAATTGCAAATAAATAAATACATACCATTATACATTTTATACTGGTCTCGTGTTATCACTTCCCTTCATTAATTCCGTTCTTAGGATTTTCTGTGTTTTTTTCTCATTTAGATGTCGGTTCATAAGCTCAAAAGCAAAATACATAAATGTGTTGCCTATACTGAATTTCCAGCCTGTATTAGATAATGTAATCATGTACTATGTTAAAGTAAAACCATTACTCTTTCCATTCCCTTCCCATGGAGACCTAATAAATGTGATTGTTTAAAACCTGATTAAAATTTACGTCGCTGTTTTCTTTAATTTTTTCTTATAAAGAAGGTTTAAAAATATTAATAATAACAAGTCACACGAGCCGTCACACCATCTCTCTGTCTGGATCTGGGCTGGAATACTACCTGTAATCCAGGACAGAGGAAATGTGTCCGAATTAGAATTTTTTATATTTATTTACATTGTAGTATAGCTATTAGATATTAATTATATTTAGTTTAGAAGGTACATCTTAGAAATTTAGTGATTATATGATTAGGTTAGGGAGAGAAAAGAATGTCAGAAGAGGCTACTTCTGGGTACAGCAATAACAGTAATAGAACTTCTGGATGTGCTGCAATCGAGGATGGCCTCAGCAATGAAATAATTCCCCATAACTCTTCCTCTTCAAATAATATTAATACCAACACGAATATCAATTATCATCATGACGGGAACAACAATAGTAACAATAGCAATAATACAACGACTGTCCAAACCCGTAGCTTTAACAATGGGGACAGTCGAGCAGAGGTGAGGAATATTGCATATATATGCATAAGTATGTACGCTTATCAGACCCACAGTTCTGTTTTTAAAATCGCAAATTGGTATTTCATTTCATATTATAACGTTACACTGCAATTGCCAGTATACTCATACTTCATTTTTTCTTCTCATTTGATTTCGACATACCCTAGATAACACGATGCTGTGACAAGTGCAAAGGAACATGCGGAAAATTTACGACAATAGACAATGCTGTACGGGCATACACTTCTCTTTTTTCTATGTACCAAAATGGGGAATTTTGTGATGCAATTCTAAGGACAGACGATGGCGGAGTATTCTCTGTACACCGAGTCGTCCTCGTCGGTGATTCCGAATATTTTCGGTACAAAAAGGAACCCAGAATCTAGAGTCTAGCCTTTGAAAATGCACATGTTATTTTATAAATTCAACATGAATTCCTATTTATGTACCTAATTTATTTTAAAAACTGTTTTTTAATTGGCAGAGCCTTGTTTACAACCACGCTCCACATCGAGCAAACATCAGATATCAAAATATCTAATATTTCATCGGAAATGATGCGTACTATTTTGAACTATATGTACTCAAGAACGATCATGATAAGCGAAGATAATGTTTGTCTGGTAATAATTACAGCATATTAAAACAAATTAAGATCAGTTTTTCCTGTACCCTCGTTGAATGTACATACTTATTATATACTCTGCAATATGTATGAACTAGAAACCAATTGAGTATTGCAGATTGCAGACTTGCACATTGTACACATAATAAACTTATAGTGTTTATAAATATGTACAATTTTTTGTATTTTGTGAACCATTTGGTAATGTACGTGGATGGTACATTACATATGGGCTTAAAAAATGTTTTAATTGTGCTAACTCGAACTGTCTCGTCTCTTCAAAATATTGCATCCCTGTTAAAATGAGGGGTCATATAAATTACAACTATGTAATTGCAGCTTTAAATCAATATAAAAATACAACTATTTTTTTTAGTAGGTGTGTATGTATGTATCATCGCCACTTACAATTGTTTTGCATTATATAAGTATTTAAAATCTACATTTTGTGCTTCTACTAATTAGATTTTAGAGTCAGCGGATTATCTTGGAATCGTTCGTCTCAAGCGTGCTTGTTCTGAGTTCATTGAGAAGGAAATTGACGCATCTAACTGTTTGGGCATACGTAATTTTGCTAAGTAAAGTCTCTAAAGTAAACGACTACTTGATTACCCATTTTTTTCTCAAATGTATGTGTCATAATTTTTGTTCTCCCCTTTGTTTTGCTCTAATAGATCTATGTTTTGCTCAGACCTAGTAGAGTTTGCTCAAAAGTTTTTAATGAGAAATTTTGTGGAAGTGTCTCAAGTGAGTGATGAGCTTCTGGAGCTGGACGTTGACGACGTTCTGTCAATTTTTGGGGATGACAAGCTCAACGTGAAAAATGAAGAGATGGTTTGGGAAGCTGCACTGAGGTGGATTAAACATCATGAGGAGAGTAGAAAGCATAGAATTGTTGAACTTCTTACACAAATTCGGACTGGCCTTATGGAAACACAGTATTTTATGGAGCATGTTAAAGATCACACGTATGTCCATGGGAATGAGGGCTGTCGACCAATTGTGATTGAGACACTCCGTTTCCTATACGACCTGGAAGTAATTACGGAGCGAGATGGGGAAATTCCCACACCGAGTATAGCTCGCCCGCGTATTCCGCATGAAGTCTTATTTGCCATTGGGGGTTGGTCCGGAGGTAAAACATTATGAAATTAGTTTAAACAGTACAAAATTGTTAGCTTATTATAGTATTAATTAGACAAAATTGGGCGTAACGATAGTATATTGTTAGGTTCTCCCACTAGTTTCATTGAAACGTATGACACCAGAGCAGATCGTTGGATTCGGGTAGAAGAAGTGGACAGTAAAGGTACTAAAACTGAAAAAACTATAAGCACTCATTTTTATACAGGTTTATTACTGCAGATATGTACCTACGCAGGTGAAATATGAATTATTCAGCAAACGCAAATAACGCTAAACTTTTGAAGAGATTAAAAAAATTAAAAAATTGATTCTTTAAATTAATTTATAATGCTGAAATTCAGGACCGCGAGCTTACCATGGAACGATTGCTCTAGGCTTTGAAATAGTAATTGTTGGCGGTTTTGATGGAGTAGACTATTTTAATTCTTGCCGAGCCTTCAGCGCTGTCACTAAAACTTGGAGAGATTTGGCTCCAATGCATTCGAGACGATGTTATGTGTCCGTTGCTCTTTTGGAGGATAAATTCATTTATGCCATGGGTGGCTATGATGGGCATCATCGACAGAATACAGCAGAAAAGTATGATCCCATAACAAATCAATGGACGATGGTCGCTCCCATGAATGCTCAACGGTCTGATGCTTGTGCAACCTCATTAAAAGGTTTTATAAAACTTCTCAAATTACTTATCTATTTTATTATACCATAAAAATTAATTTTATTTCCCTTCACGTGATTGCATGCAATTTTTTCTTTAAAGGTAAAATATATATAACTGGAGGGTTTAACGGGACAGAATGTCTCAACTCTGCGGAAGTCTACGACCCAGAAACGAACCAATGGACTATAATTGCTCCCATGCGCAACCGACGTAGCGGCGTTTCTTGCATTTCCTATCACAACAGTGTCTACGTTGTTGGTGGATTTAATGGGATTTCTAGAATGTGTAGTGGTGAAAAATATAGTCCGTCCACAAATACATGGACATCCATCCCAGACATGTATAATCCTCGGAGTAATTTTGCCATTGAGGTCATTGATGACATGATCTTCTGTATCGGAGGATTCAACGGCGTCACTACCATCTACCATGTCGAGTGCTTTGATGAGAGAACTAATGAGTGGTACGAGGCTACGGATATGAATATCTATCGCTCTGCTCTGTCTGCCTGCGTCATTATGGGATTGCCAAATATTTATGACTACATTCATCAGCACAGAGAGCGTCTTATGGAGGAAAAACGTCAGCGTCTTCTCGTCCTCCAGCAACAGCAGCGAACTTGACCCAGAAATTGAGCATATTTCAGTTTTCAAATCAACAGCCCCACCACATAATAGTCCATATTTATTAAAATTCATCTTGAGCTGAAAAATCATCTTTAGCTTGCGAGTCTTCTCGTACTCCATTCAAGCTGTTTCTATTTTCATAAAATTACCCATAAATTTGTTTACCTTGTGCACATGCATGATTAATTTTTGCAATTGTTGATCTAAAAAGTTGAAATTTACTATGTAAAGTAGTGGACATATTCCGACATATATCTATGTAGTGAGGGAATTCAAACACATGTACCTAAGTAGGCAGCGGGCTAAGAGTTATAAAGTTTGTACTTATTACAATGTAGTGCAAAAGCAGTGGGTATATTTGTAAATTATTGTAGAAATCTTAAAATAATTCATAATGTCCGTACTAATCAATCAAAATAATAATTGCAATAATTCTGTTAATGTAAAACTATGCAGCAAGAAAAATAAATCTGAAAAAATACTGCTGAATAATAAAATAAACATCATCTGAATGGATAGCTCAGCATTACCACAACACAAAAACATACGCGTATACGGGCTAAAATCTTTTATTAATAATTAAAGGCTCCCCTCTTAAGTACTATACTGGTTTTTAATTATTTCCACAAAATAGTAGACTATAATATGGAATTCTAGAATATTGGCCTTTTTTTATCATTAATAGTAAATGTGCATTTTCGAATTTGTGGTATATGTAGTTTATGTCCGTCAGAAAGCTAGAACTAATTCATTTCATTACTTAAAGGTAAGAACCTACTTACACGCCTGTATTTAATAGTTATACACGGTGGAAATAAGTATTTGTGATTCGGGGTGTTACGAATTAAAGTGCATATAACTCATAAACGGTTCATGCAAATAACATGTAAATATACATAAATGTAAGTCACTTTATTAGTTATCAATTGCGATGCATGCAAAAGCTGTAGCTCAGCTGGATTTCTAGAAATTAAATAAATGCAAAAATAAGTATTTGTGATTTTGGATTTTTTAAAAACTAAATCTATGTAATATCTGGTATGACCTCCTTTTGCTGCCAAAAGCTCCCGAATCCTATTCAGCTCAGACCCGACTAGCTTCTTTGTGAATTCAGGACTAATCTTCTCACACACTTTTTATAGGACAGTGATTAATTCGGTTGTGTTTTTTAGCATAGGTTTAAACCGAATTCCGGATATTTTTATTCAAAATATCCATGTAAACTTCTTTAGTCATGGTTGTGGGGATTTAGACTAACGTTCCGACTCCGTGAGCAGAAACAAAGCCCCACACCATTACGCTTTCCTGAAAAACACAACGGGTTAGCTACATGGTCAAATTCTGTTAAATAGGACATTTGAAGGGGGTTACACACCTCATTCGTGCCTAACTGTAGATGTCAGACTGTCAGGTTTAAGGGCTTCTCCAGACCTTCTCCACACCCTATGAACACCTTTGACACCAAATTGGCAGAATTTGGGTTCATCGGACCAAAGAACATTGCTCCATTGATGAGGTCCTATAGAGGTGTGTAACGCCCTTCAAGTGTCCTATTTAACAGAATTTGACCATGTAGCTAACTCGTTGTGTTTTTCAGGTAAGCGTAATGGTGTGGGGCTTTGTTTCTGCTCACGGAGTCGGAACGTTAGTCTAAATCCCCACAACCATGACTAAAGAAGTTTACATGGATATTTTGAATAAAAATATCCGGAATTCGGTTTAAACCTATGCTAAAAAACACAACCGAATTAATCAGTCCTATAAAAAGTGTGTGAGAAGATTAGTCCTGAATTCACAAAGAAGCTAGTCGGGTCTGTGCTGAATAGGATTCGGGAGCTTTTGGCAGCAAAAGGAGGTCATACCAGATAATACATAGATTTAGTTTTTAAAAAATCCAAAATCACAAATACTTATTTCCCTTGTTTTTTATATTAAATTTTTGCATTTATTTAATTTCTAGAAATCCAGCTGAGCTACAGCTTTTGCATGCATCGCAATTGATAACTAATAAAGTGACTTACATTTATGTATATTTACATGTTATTTGCATGAACCGTTTATGAGTTATATGCACTTTAATTCGTAACACCCCGAATCACAAATACTTATTTCCACCGTGTGTACACATATGGTTAATATTAAGTACTTTACTACTTAGCGGGATACATTTTATTAGGCCATTTCAACCAACCCGCAACAGTATTATCAAATCTCAATGTTCCCCATAAGTAAAAATTACGCAGTTCCATGGAACACCTGCCATTTCTTGTTTTGAGCTTTTGTTTATCGTTATTTCTATCTAATAGTTTTTTAATCTTTTAACTTGTTTTAAATACGAGTTTTTTTTGGAATGTTTAAAAATAAAGTTTTTTAAGAGTAAAGAAAGCGGTAGTAATTTTATTATTGCCGAAGTTATTCATTTTGAGCATTTAAAGTAAAGTAAAGATATTACAATCTGGCAAATCCGATAATCCAAACTTCCAAACTCCAAGCCCAAACCCGAATCGAATTTTATTTTAGAATCCCTTTTCTCTTATCCATTTTACAATAAGTATATTTTAAATACCTGGAAAATGGATATTTGTTACAAAATTTCTAGTTTATTTCTGCAATTGCCCTATAATTGACTTAGCTAATCGGAGGTTTTAAAATTAAACAAAATTAAGAATCTATATTAAGTACTTGCTTCTAGCATTTTTGCATAACTAAAATAGAACCAAGCCCGGACCCGGACCCGGATAATATATATGTGATACTAATTTTCATTTTGTCTACAATGACAGAATCAAATATTATTCACATTGAAAAGGAAGCCGATAAAATTTTCAGTAATAACCTCATTCAAAATACATTCCTCCAATTTCGACATACACATAGAAGTCAGAAGTGCAAGGAGATTCCAGTCGGCAACATAGACGTAGGTGACGGGCACGGGAATTTTGTTGAAAGTTCATCATTGGAAACTTCGTACTGTAGTTGTAGTGGGGACGACGCTGACAGACAAGGTCAAATGGGCGTACAACAACTGCAACCCCAATCCCAATGGACACGGCCAGCAAGAACAAAATTACAGAATAATGTGGTGTCTGAAAACTGTTTTGAGACGATGAAGTTTGCAAAGTAATTTCACATTTTCCAAATCCCTTGTAATCCATTAACGAAATTAGTATTGATACCCCTGAATAGTTATTTTAGATAGATACTGCATTATGAGTCTATACTATGACTAAAAGAAGCAATGTGTTTAGCCACGGCCACGATAAAGCGTGGTAAAACGCCGGGCTATTTGTCACTGGAATTAATAACTACGCATATTAAAAGTATTATAGAACATGATTCAAATAGCTGAATGATGGGTTACATTTTGACCTATTTTGATTTATCTCTAATAAACACTAATCTGTCAAACATGACTTTTAAAAACTGTTGGAGTTGAGGAGAAGGCTCACAATACCCCACATTTCCTTCATATACCCCATATTACCTTAATATTCCGCACATTCCAAATGTGCCGCAGTCCTTTACAGTGCCGCACATCAAAAAGCTAGAAAAGCTTTGAACAACCCTATCTACATTTATAGATTTTTGATGTGAGACACTGTGAAGGGCTGCCGCACATTTTGGATGTGCGGGATGTTAAGGTAAATGGGAATGGGATGTGCGGCATATTAAGGTATAAATGGGTTGTGCGGCATGTTAATGTATATGGGAAGTTCGGCATGTTAAGGTATATGGGAAGTGCGGCATGTTAAGGTAAATGGGATGTGCGGCATATTAAGGTATATGGGATGTGCGGCATATTAAGGTATATGGGATGTGCGGCATGTTAAGGTATATGGGAAGTGCGGCATGTTAAAAGGTACACGGGATGTGCGGCATATATTAAGGTATATGGGATGTGCGGCATATTAAGGTATATGGGATGTGCGGCATATTAAGGCATATGGGATGTGCGGCATATTAAGGCATGCGATGTGCGGTATTGTGCGCCCTCTCCTTTAGCTCCAACCATAAAAACAACTTAACCTGTTATTTTAGGCATAACTTAAAATTTTCTATGAATTAGTTTATTTTTTTTACAACAAACTTTTAAACATTAATTATGCGCCAGACACAAATAATGACGGGTTGACACTTCAAAAAAATTAATAAGCGTCCAGGTCCAGGTGCTTGTTAGGTCGTTTACGGTATACATCGTTCGTATTCGTTTATACATTATATTATTATGTATGTACATTCTTTTTTACTCGTATTAGCAGACTAATTGGAAACAAATCTCTTCTGGAAAAAACACAAAAATATCTAATTCAAAATTTTGAAACCATTTTGAACGAAAATCCAGACAAGTTCGAAAAATTAGATCTAGCGGAAGTTGTATCAATACTTGGCCATGACAAACTTTCGGTGACATGTGAAGAATTTGTGTGGGAAGCAGCACTGCGCTGGATTAAATATAATGAAAACTACCGGAAGTACAAAGTTAATGAGCTCCTAACGAAAGTTCGAACTGGACTTTTAGATACACATTATTTTATTAAAAATGTAAAACAAAATAAATTTGTGAGAGATAATGAGTCTTGTTTGCAATTTATCAAAACGACCGAGGAATTTTTTAAAGATGTGAAAATATCTTCAGATTTAAATTGTACTCCAAGTATTGCCAGCGCTCGATCTGGCCGAATTCGTAATGAAGTACTATTTACTTTTGGAGGGATTTCTGAAGGTATTTTTTAACATTGTGATCACTACTCCCCAAGAATTATTTATTACATGAGGCTGATCATTTCACACCCTAAATCCCAAATATTTTGTTATAGATGAAAATATTGACGATTCTCTAATAATTGAATTTTTTGACAAAAAAACGAGTCGTTGGAGAAAGTATGATGTACTGGAAGGTAAGTGCAAATAATATGACAATAGGGTGCACTGTAGTGAGTGTAGTCTGAGTATCGACAACACTCTGTCTCAACAATATACGATTATGGTTTAATAAATTACTGGTTTTATTAAGAGCAAAGGGCGTACCACGGAACGATAGTGAAAGGATATGAGGTTTCCATTATCGGTGGTTGTTGCTGTGACGCGGAGGTCGGCCTGGATTATTTAAATTCGTGTAGATTATTTAATGCACTTCACAAGACGTGGAGGGATTTAGCACCCATGAATTCACATAGAGGCTTTCTCTCAGCAGTGCTGCTGGACGGGAGGAGTATATACGCCATTGGCGGAGTGGGGAAAAGCAGACATGTAATTAATACAGTCGAACGGTACGATGAAACCTCAGACTGCTGGATCACCATTTCACCCATGCAAGTCAAACGAGCCCAAGCATGTGCAACTGACTTAAAAGGTTATCATGATTTTTAAGTTAATTAGACACTAAAACGACAGCTATTCGATTGCGCCATTACTTCTATCTTTATATTTCCTATTGTGACAAGTTGTGTATACTAAATATTTATACTTACACATATACATATACACAATAATTGTATATATTTTGTGCAGGCAAATTGTATGTAATGGGTGGCTGGAATGAGTGCGAATGGCTAGACTCCGTAGAAATTTACGATCCGGACACAAATCAATGGACACAGATTTGTTCTATGCAACAGGTACGAGCTGGTGCATCATGTGTTACGTACCACAATTGCATTTATGTCATTGGTGGTTACAATGGGGATGAAGTTGCCAAGAGTGGAGAAAAGTATGACTTAAACTCTCGCGAGTGGGTCCGGACACCACCCATGCTGGACGCGTTGTCAGAATTTTCGGCAACTGTTTTTGATGGAAAAATTGTTTGTGTGGGTGGAGAAAAATGTGAAAATAATGTATATTCCCTAACTAATGATGTTCAGTGTTTTGATACAAATACTAACCAATGGTGTAAAATGACAAGGATGGGTATTCCTCGGCATGCATTGTCCTCTTGTGTTGTTGAATTTCCACGTTTAGACTTTTGCACGTCATAATCTCCTTAGAGTACGTAATTGATAAACTGATAGGTACTTGAACCGCCTAGATTGCTTATTGCATACAATTACAATAAACTGAAAATTTCTAGTTTCCATTTCCAATAATAAATTATTTAATCTACCTATGTAATCTCGGAGTCTGAACGTTTGCTTGCCGTTTTATAACTTATTAATTCAAGTAAAAGTGGTATTTGGAAAAACTGAGCTACTAATTTTGCTTGTTATAAGGCTTGAGTATGACAAGTGACAAAGCGGTGTTGGTATTGAGTATTGGTCCGATGTTGCTTGTTTGTGTATGCGTGGGATCAACGTAGAAAAATTGTTTGATAATTTTATTTTTATTTTATACTTCATAATAAGAATGTTATAAGTCTGCATTATTATTATTGAGCCACTGAAGCTTTGACTCTGACTAGGCAAAAATGGAATTAGCAAGCTTCAATGGAACAAGGGAATGGAATTTCGTGATTTTAATTGCCTTTACAGCAAGATCTGGATAGTAAATTCATCACAGACTTTAACAATTTCTCTCACAAGTCCTTCATGGAAGTACTCTCTGGATATTTCGATACGAGATTTTTTTAGTATAATTAATTATTACTTAAAACTATTAAATACTTTTAACAGTTATAAATCAACCAATCAACGCAATATCGGCGTCCACAGTTCTTGCGTAAGTCCTGCATTGGATATCACATTGGCTGGTAACACGTTTAATTTACGAAGATTTTCTGCATAGTGCATCATTTCGGAAGTCACCACGCTGTAAATCGGGACCAAAAAATTGTGTGGTTAGAATACGTTCAAGCGCTAATAAATAAATTATAAAATTTATCCAGATTTATCAAAGTTTGCATTTATGCAACACTAATAAAAACCAATTAAAAAATCGTACCCGTGCCGAGGTCCTCCGTCTTTTAAAATTCTTAGGCTTGCAATTCTTTCTTTTAATTTGGTACGGAAAGCTTTATCAACTTGTACAAAAAGATCTGAAATCTATAAAAAATACATTAAGAAATCCAATGAATATCAAGTTGTGCAAATAACGATAATAATAATACTCTAACTAGTACCAATTTTACTTGGGAAATTAATTTAATGGTACAGTAGTAGTGGTGCGTACTTGTTTTTGCGTAAGAACGGCTCCAATTGCTTCTCTAAATTTAAAAATATTTTTTGACACATTGTTGATGGATACAGAAGGCACCGGTGGACGTGCTTCCCAATTCATAAGCTCTGCGTCTATGACTTCAACGACGATAGTGACCATTTTTTTCTCAACTTCTTCCGAATGTCGGCTTATTTCTAAACTTACCCCGTCGACATGCTTCAACTAAATGAAATAATTTATATTGCTTTCTTAAACTGTCACTTAATATAATCATATGGGTATATTATCAAATTATATGGGTAGAAGTTAGCTTACCAGATGATGATTTTTAGTAGGCAATGCCTCTTTGAAACCTTCCTTGATTTCAGGTAGAACGCTTGTTAAAAGGCACAACCCTCTTACCACAACTGCCAAATTGGCCACAGTGATTGATTTGCAAATTTTAAGTTCAACAGCACCAGCTCCTACAACTAAATACGCTATACGGGCATTTGCGTTTCTTATTAAATCCACCGCCCCGAGAACTATTTCTGCACTGCCAGTTACATTTACTAAATGAGCATATTCTGCAAGTACTCGCAGAAGTACGAAAAAAACTTCGGCAGTCAGAACTTCTTCTTGATTTTCAGTATTTCCATTCTCCTTATTAAGTTCTTGCTTCACTTTAGAATTATTAGTATTTGAGGCGGCATCAGAAGCTGGTTTTAATTGATTACTAGAATCAGAAACAACTGAAGCAGATTGATCTTTGCTCTCAAGAGCACACTTTAAATTTGTTTGTTCTTCATTTTGGTGATTGGAATTCAAATCTAATGAAATCGAGTCACTGCTATCACTGTAACTTCTGGTTTTCAAATTT
This sequence comes from Dicyrtomina minuta, assembly GCA_949802685.1. Classification (NCBI taxonomy): domain Eukaryota; kingdom Metazoa; phylum Arthropoda; class Collembola; order Symphypleona; family Dicyrtomidae; genus Dicyrtomina; species Dicyrtomina minuta. The sequence continues at coordinate 55,263,161 of OX461810.1, forward strand.
TGTACAAGGGTTTGTATATTCGTTGTTGGACAAATTCTTTTTACTTTTTCGTCCAGTGCCACCCGCCATTTTTCCCGGTCTAATATTAAATTAACAATTTCAGTTTGTTTCTGATGAAATGTTCTAAAAAATTCTAATGTCTGATTTTTTATCTCTGTTGCAGCAGTATAACGTAATGTTTTATGCGTTGACTCTTTTCCTAAACTATTTGCAAATTCTTCTAGACTAGTCACAAAGTTACGAACAACCTGGAAATTTAAAATCAGAATATCATTTACAAAATTCATACTTTCTGTGCATCACAACAGTTTGTCAATTTAAGATTTAAGCTGAAGTTTTTTACGATTCTACAAAAATTTTGTTACCTCTAGAGTTGAAAAAAATTCGATTCGGTTGTGCCACGTTCGGCGACTTCGGAGAATTCCAGTAAATTTATCATCAGCAGTTGCCGTCGATTTTTCAAGCTGATTTGCAAGTTCCATTATAAAAGTAGTATACACTTCTGTAGAAATTATTGGCTCCTCATTTTCACTGCATAAAATAGAAAGAAGTTGTTTCATGGTTATTCACAGAATAACAGTGTTAGTAATTGTCATTAACTTTTAGGTAAACTAACTTACATGTATGAGCCAACTAAATTGTCAGCTGATTGCCCAACTGCGGATGTGCCGCATTGCTGAAATAGCAAAATTACATCCTGCAAAGGAAAAAAATATTTAAATTATTAATTACCAATTGTGAGAATAGCATTTCATGTTTAGTAATTGAAGTAATCTAAAAATATTCTCATTACTTTTATATGTTCAAGTAGCTGCACCAGTCTTTGGCCAAGATGTGAGATCATCTTAATCCATAGTTCAGTCGAAAGATGGGGGATTGCCAATTGCACTGAATTACTACCCAGGAGGGAATCTGATTTAGAGTCTGATTCGGAGACAGCCTCAATTAAAGTTTGCTTCCCAGTGGTTGTCATGGCCGTGCTAATTTCTTTAGCGAGTACAGTAACTATTGGAGCAATCTTACCTACTCTTAAGTAACCAAGAATAATGGAGACCAATCGATCCTGGAAGCCAATCACATTAACTTTAGATGAATACTATATAACTATAGTGCATTGCATGTGCCATTTTGCATAGAATACACAATACTAAAGTTATTGCACTAATTTATACGGTACAATGATATGTGTTCGTTTTAAGACAAGAAAAATATCGCTTTCGTGCAAAGTTCAAAGGTCTAAGTCTTACTTTGTCAATTAGAGTAACCATTTGGTCAATTGGTCGATTCAAATCAGCAGATAAATTTCTTTCCAGATCTGCTCGAAGCATTTTTTCAATGGCATTTCGAATTTCTACCAGCTGTGAATCCAGATGCCTGTATACAAAGAATGGATGTAATTTACCTAATAAATGAGCTAAATGAAGTCTTTACATGCATTTACATAGCTACATGCAAATTAAGTTAATGTACGAAAGTGGGTAGTTAATTATGTCATGCTTATTTGGGTCTGAACCTGAAAGACACTAAGCCTTGAAGCTCTTGACGTAAGACTTCTTGAGTTGTTGAGATCAGATCCAGAGCACCTACATAATCTGAATTACTTAGCAGTGACTGAATGGCTCGTTGAGCTTGATGGACTGTTGACATTAACTGTAACTGCAAACAAATACAAACTAGCATTTAACCTAACCCTTGTAGATTTGGAAATACAGTAGCGGAAAATATTGTCTAAGAAACAGCTGTAATAGAATTTCACTTACTTTTTGATGTAGTACATTTAAATTCGACTTTTTCTTCGCCATACTAACGATATTTAAAGGAACTGTAACGTGATCTTTCTTGACGTGCGTCAGCTCTTCTCTTGAAAGTAAATGCAATCAACCATGGTTAACTACTACTTACACAAAATGCAAGGATAATTTATAAGATAATGAAAATTTTATACACAAATAACTCCACTTACTTAATTTGCTGAACACAAGTAAGAGCTTTAGAAACTTTTTCCGCTACTTTATCTTGAGTAGAGACTGCTGAAAAGAAGGCTGATGACTTTCTGCTAATTTGCTGAGCAAGGCCCACTTCAACTAAATCTAAATAATGACTTAGTTTGTCCTAAAAATGTTCAAAAATGTACATTACAAAGTGTCTTAAGCGCATTATTATTTGACGATATTACAAAAATGAGTCATGTAGGAACTAATGGCACCGTCTTACTTGAATAAGTCTAGACGGCAGAGATTTAGAATCAACGGAAAAAACTTCCCGAAATGTTTCAGAGCTAGTTAGAGTAAAATTTGGATTAAAATAAATTCGTGGAATTGGACTTGTTTCAGGCTTTAATATTTGACTCGATTCTCGAGATGTAAGCTGAGGAAAAAACGGATACAATGAATCTGAAGGTGCTGCAACTACTGACGAAGATTTTCTTTCTTGCAACCTCCGATATCGCTAAAAAAATCAATACACGTATAATTTAATTCACACACACTGCTTACAACAGTTTAGCATCAGTGCTTTAAAATGTTTTTTTAAAATCTTAATCGTACCTTTAGTAACTTGCGACAGTAAGGTGCGAAATAGGTATTTGGAACATCTTCTAAATAAGGCGACGGCAAGACTGGAACAGTGTCAACAAATGAGTCGCCCCATGTCTTCGTAAAGAAGTCTTTCTGCAATTCCACAAGCATAAAGTTAATAATGTTTTTGTGAAGGAGGACATGCAAAGACCAAAGATGCCCATATGTTTATGAATAACATTATTTTGCGTAGGTTAGTTTACCTGTTTCCCCCTATTAGGATCATTAAGAATAGCTGACAGATTCTGGGCACACGCATAAACTGACCAGTTGACTTCCTTGTCACTCATTTTTAGGCCTGGGCTTGAGTACTTCCCTTCTGCATTCAACAAGATTCAGTTCCCACGTCCAAACTAGTTCAGACTATTTTTTCATAAATGTGAGTGTACCTGTACGTTATTTTGCAAATAATTCACAAGATTATTTTTGGATGGTACCCAAATGAGAGATATGAGGAAACTATTTTTAATCTACACACAGCTCACACCTTTCTAATCGATTCATTTTGAAATTCATTGAAATTAAAATTAAAACTAATTCCAATCTAGCTTAATTAAAACTAAATTCACACTTAGCCCCTTTTCAACAAAAAGGTATATAAAATTCTAAAATACGAGCACAAAAAAATAAATGAAAAGAATTAAATACCTACATAAAATCCTAAAAAATGCATACCCTCAAATTAAATTGAATAGAAATTCGCTCAAGGTGTTCAAACAATTTCTTGTCCCTGCAGTCCCTGCTACTAACTACTAACAAGGGAATGACGCGACATGTAACACCCAGATTTCACCGAGACCCATTTCAAAAAATTAGGCCATATTTGAATAGCACAGATCCAAAGTAATTCGAGTGCATTTTGCGTTGTTTGGTCACAGCGGCCCGCCAAAGTTTAAAAAAATTCAAATTTTAAAACTTTACCGCCCTATAACTTCTACAGTTCTCGTCCGATTTTGATAAAATTTGGTTTTTTGTGATCCTCAGTCTGTATTCTATAAAGAAATTTTAAGATTTTAAAAAATCCGAAAATTTTCATTTTTCTTAAAAAAATTACAAAAAATGTACATTTTTGAGGCCCAGTTTTTAAAACTTTTTTTTCAAAAAAATGAAAATTTTCGAATTTTAAAATTTCTTTATATAATACAGACTGATGATCACAAAAAGCCAAATTTTATCAAAATCGGACAAGAACTGTAGAAGTTATAGGGCGGTAAAGTTTTAAAATTTGAATTTTTTTAAACTTTGGCGGGCCGCTGTGACCAAACAACGCAAAATGCACTCGAGTTACTTTGGATCTGTGCTATTCAAATATGGCCTAATTTTTTGAAATGGGTCTCGGTGAAATCTGGGTGTTACATGTCGCGTCATTCCCTTGTAAGTACACAAGGCAGGGTTACGACACCTTTTTTTAGACACCGAATTTCTAGTCAGCTTAATTTGACAGTCAACAGTAGGTGTTTTTCCTGGTCATTACTTAACTGTAGGCTGTCACACATACAACTAAACTAGGTTGTAAGAATCTCTTTTAAGTGATTTAAAAATTAAATTCAATCATGGTTCTTGCATTGTACACGCAACTTAACTGAGTAGTATTTTGAAACACCCATTAGATTAGTACCTTTCATAGTTTCTTACTATTCGTGAAACAACGTATTATAGATAGAAGTAGAAATATTTTACTTCGTAGTTTCTGAATGCAATATACCATAGACCACAGACCAGAAGTACAATAGAAGCTCAATTTATTATTCATACTACCTATTGGTAGTATGAATGGGTAATAATGTAGTCTTTTCTTTAGCCTACATTCAGCAGAATTAATCACTAAAATCAAAATGTATTACCTTTTTTACGTGTACTCCAATTTCAAATTTTGCCCTTCACCCTTAATGCTTAACACCAAATTAGATCTTCAATGTTTAGAATTTATTGTTGTAAGTTACAAAACATCAAGGGTAAAGTATTAATCTTTGATTAGAAATTAATCTTGGCAATAATTAATATGACTGGATTGAACAAAAACATTACCTACACCTACACTAAGGTGCAATTATGCAATATGTGTGTTTACTCCATGTACAGAAATGATGAACAATGTTCACTCAATAATATACATCACATTGTAATTATGACGTGTAACCTTGCACTGTAAACTGTCTTTCACTTAATACAAATAAATAATAAGAACAAGAATCACCCCACTCACAAATAGAACAAATCCAGTTTATAGTTATTGTTATTTAAGTAGTTTCACACGAGCAGTATATATAAGTAATTTAAGCAATAATAACAAACGAATGTCGTAGTCTACTAGTTACAAAATTTCATATTTGCATTTTGTATTTCCCACATACTTTCACCAAGTGCCAGTATGTAGTACAGAATCCAGATATGACGTAGACCTAATAAGTACTCCCTTCAAAAAATAGCCGGTACGGTAGTGGTAAAGTTATACGAGACGAGTAGAAAGGTTTTAATTTGTTTCTCTATTAAACTTCTCTCTCGGTATATGTGCATACATGCGCTGCCTTTAGTTCCACGGAAAGATCAATGCACTAATCAAACAAGGTAAGAAAAGGTTCAATAAGAAAATTAGCACACCAAAATAAATGTTAAAGTATAAAATAACAATTCTATAAATTAGTGATCAACCTTTAGACATAAGTTATTTCGATTATAAAGTAATGAAATTCAAATTTACCTATAATTCATAATATGTCACCTTTAAATCGTATGAATGGTATACTGTGTCTTCGGGCAAATGCTATATTAGCATCAGTGAAATAAAGTATTTCTTTCTCTCTGCGAATAATAAATTATCTAAACAAATCTATAGCTATTCACCTATAATCTTTTAGTAAGATTGACCCACCAATGCAATGCAATGAAGAGCAATAAATATAATAAAGGTTGAGTTGTCTATATAAATAAACTTAATATTCTTGTGGATGATGGCTATAGCGCCTTTAACAAGTTGATGCTAGTGCCTCACAAATCAAGAGCGGCCGAACGCGTACCCCTTTACTTGAAGCAGTTTGATCTCCCCTTACGCTCATGTGACTGTCATAGGTGTCACATGTCACGAAGATAATCATTATTATTTATTATGACAAGAATACACGTAAATACTAAATCTAGTTAATTCTGTACCATTTACATTCATTTAATTTCAAATAGTTCAACGCCCAATTCTACTCAGGTCCATGTTGTATTCATGAACGGAATGAACATTGAAAATCGAAAAAGCATTGCACTAAATTGCTCAACATGAGCTATTACGACTATTTTAAAGTTTTTCCCAAATAAAAATGTGGAATTTCATAATATATAATGATGTTAAAAAGAATTGTTGATTTCCATTCGAAATGTAAACATGAATAAAGGGACACACATATCATTTGCATATCAAAAGATTTGTCTTTACAGATTTAATTTACTTATAATACATAGGGATTTCATATTGTCGCACTCGTAAAGTACTATATGCATGGAATGGAAATCTGCAGATGGCTCGGTGCAATGCTAAGTATCGCTGGGCGATGTATGACTACCTAATTGTGCTTTTACGTTTACGTTTTATTGAAAATAAATTCTTGGCAAATATAGGTACCTAGGTAGCGAATGTGATGAACCTTAGATAGGCTAAAAAGATTGTTAGCTAACTTCCTGCTTTTTAGTACTTTTCTTAGTACTTACTTAACCTCATTCATAAAATTCATAATGTTAATACAATCGTTACTGATGAATTATACTGTTACTTTAGACAATTATTTTTTAGGCTCGTGTTTGTGGTAATTAAATTATTAATACAATTGATTTACTTACGACAGGCCGAGACCCAAATGACAACTACAGAAACAAAAGCATGAGTATATAATTACAACATCGCTATAGAAATATTAGTAATAAATAATAGTGTACCTACCTAATTTGAATTATTGACACAGCCTTTCGTTATAGTAATACCGTTTAAAATCAGTTGGGTATACATAGGTACCTGCACCTGCTTCAATATCTTTTAAAATAGGTACCGATACCGCTCGTCCCGGCACGTGTCAACCCAGCTTCTTTCGCCCCCGTACCCTTTCGTACAGCCTCCATTTGTCCCGCCGCTGCTGTATTTTCTGCTTGCCCTTATACCTACGTTTAGCTAGCAACTATGCATCTGCCTACAAAATATAATAGTCATTGCATTGCCGTGGTATTTATAGGTACACAGCTATTTATACACAAGAATAATGTTAATGTGACAAAACCAGGAAGGCATATCCACAACAGCTATCGAATGTATGGGTTACAAAAGTACCTGGTCAGTGGTGCAACACAAAATTGGCTATTATAATTATGTTATTAATTGGTAGTATACACATAATTAACCACCTACCTATGAGGCTATCAGCTAGTTACTTAATGCTGCAGAAAATTTAAAAGGAAATTACTGGGATCACCTGGTGTAATTAAGTTAGTTAGTTAATTAGTAAAGACCCATTACATATCGTAGTACCTAACATAGACAAAATTACAATACTGACGAGGATGTTTGCATTAAATATGTCGCATGTTTAGGGGGGAGTGGTTTTCAAAATGAAAACGATGTCCCTTGTAATAGTCATTATAGCCATGTGGTACAAGCTGATGTCGGCGACGAAGGGTGTCAAAATTTAAGGAATTTGACATGAAATAATTTTTGAAAGGTCCCCAAAGTATATGACAGAATACAGGTACTCACAAAAATTAGACACACATATTAAATTACAGTAGCATATGCAGTAATTCTTCTTGCTGGACCACGAGGGATACAACTAGAATTAATAATTAAAACCTAAAACTATATATCTCAAGTTATTATGAGAAATCTACTACAGATATTTATTCTGGTTTTGACAATTATTGCAAGACAAAACAAGATATGACAAGGCAATTTTATACAAGACAAGAATAATATTTTAAGACAATGTAATACCAGCCAAGACTGATGGCATGGCAGAGGTCTGGGTTTATATACTCACTGGAGTGACAAGCGACCATAAGAGAGACACATACATTTCCATAAGTGTATAGTTATGTTATAATTTGGTACTGGACATATCAATTATTAAATACAAGCAATGGTTGAAATGATACGTAATATAGTTGAGCGGTAAATGTAGCATTGGTTTGGACTAAAAGCAAAGTATTGGATTAACATAGCAATAGAGTTGACATTAGTTTACATATGCCATTAGTAACTAGGTAAAATATACTGACGGATTATGTAGAATGCTATTGCAATACTATATGCATACCTAAGTACATTAGAGCCAGAGCTTACAACCCCTACCTTGGTGGGTGTGTTATCTCGTTGGAATTGTTGGGTCAAGCATTGGTGGGTCAGCTAGTGGAGTTTTTGTATGCCACGGGTAGGCTCACACGCTGATCGGGTTTTCGCGTTATATAGGGGGAGTCTGCAATAGGCCATTTTAAATAAGGCCTCGGCGGCGTCAGTCTTGTAAGAGACTGGGCCCCTGATAATTAATAATAATAATAGAGCTTACAACTAAATATTATAATAGGACTTTGCATATAATTATAGTATTATGACGATATGTAAATGATCGTCACAAGGTCACGTTGGGTCACAAAACACTCGGTCATATACATAGCTGAAGGTTTTCATAATGCCTTGGTTATGAGTACTGCATAGCAATGTGACCAAGGACCAAGGAATTCATAGGTAAATTTTTAAATCGTAAAAGTATGATTTACCATATTACCTAGCTTTTTTAACGTTTTGAAGAGCTTCAAAATGATGAATCACCAGTGTGATTTCGTTCAGAATTGCAAAATTTTGCTAAGTTATATATTATAATTAATACTTTAATTGTATAACTAATAGACCTATACTGTAAACGTGATGCAACCAAGTATAATTGACATTAAGCTTGATATTATCCTAGACACGTGACCACAGCAGTTTAATAATAATCACAGTAAAATGTAGTTTAATGGAAAATATTTGTTAGTATTACTGCAGCATGTTACTGAATTATCAATGTGACTTATTTTGCCACCTCTCCAAAGTGCGCTTTCTGGTACTGGAATTATATATATCATAAATTACTTTAAAGACTTACCTGAACAGTTGTTCTGTTTGTGTTGCTATAAAGCTAGATTATTTTAGGTTCTAGATTACTACAATTTTGTGCGTGGTAGGGGAAGGCCAAAACTAAATATCTTCTTATCCTTTCCGCAATACATTCCTTGACTAAACAATTTTACTGGAAGATTTTTTTTAAATTCCATTATGGAAATTGCTCATTAATACGTTCTGGAAGCAGCAGCTCGTTGTGGTACATATCAACATTTTTAAATCAAGATGTCTCAAATTTCGTCGTCTAATGATAAAGTGTAGTGCAAAGCTTGATCAAAGTGGTACTATTATTTTTGCAACCGTATTGCCTTACTAGTTAGTAAAGGATCTTTGCTGAAAATGTCATACGATAAACGCGTACAAAAGATCAGGGAGGCAGAGATGGAAAAAGGGGCATTGGAAACAGGTGAGCAATTGAATTCTTCTGTTTTGGTATTTTGGTCACACGAATAATTTTTCACTCCTATAAATGTTTAATTAAGTACTTTTTTGTTCACGCGCTAACTTAAAAAAATGTTTCTTTTAATTTTAATTTTAATTGCATTTTATTTTTAAGTACCGAATCAATCAATATAACTAGAAAATTTAACCTGTCAGAATACTATTTATACATTGTATGCACAAGCAGAAGCAAATTAATCAGTAGAAGTTTATGATACTGTCGTGTAGCGTAGAAGATTAAAATGTGGAATTTTTTGAAAGCTTGATAACACAAAGCAGTCGACCTGCATATTACCTTTGTGATTCATTTTCGTAAAAAGCTACTCGCTGAAAGCCTCATTAAAATTCATCAATGGTAGCATGTACCCCCATACTTTCCAAAATTATAGAAACTGTATATACTTCTTAACTACATTGCTAAATTGGTAGAAACAACTAATAATAATTATGCCCTAGCAAATACGGTCACTTTTAATGGCCTTCAAGTTTATTCTTAAAATATAGAATAAAATTTTTGTATGAGCAGAAAAGCCGGACAAATTCTTTAAATCCTTCTCAGGCAACGCTCACCCTGAAATTGGGACTTACATTTATTGCCCCAAGATGGTCTATGACTGGTCATCAACTTTGCTTGCAGCCCCAATTTACCTACGTTATGATGAAGCAACCAGATTCTACGTTGTCCAAAACTGCGATTTATTTCAAAGGGTACAACATAATATAGCTACAGTATTTTTGTAATAAAAATAATTTTATTTCATTCTGTCCAACGCTGAACATATTTCTTAAGTCCAGTTTGTTGTAATTTAATGCTTGTTTGATCACTTGTGCATTATTTTCCAGATTTGTTGCGTATTCGTTACGACTTGCGTAGCCATATCAGTAGTGTCTAGACTTCATGCAGTGGGGAGAGTGGTTCTACAGGACACAGGCTACATTGTTTCATATTTCGATTTTCTCAACGAGTTTGTTCTGAATATGTTTATATTTGGTAATCTGTACGTTAGTTGGTTTCGACATGATTTGGTGGGTTCTTATATCAAGGTTTTGCAAACGACACCGCTCCTCAGATATTGTGAAACACCAGCCTGGAAGGTAGGGCATCCACAATTTTTTATGTAAATAGCACAATCAAACCATTTCGTCCGTTGCGTTCCATATAATCTTCAAAATATAGAACAACAAAAAATGATTTATTTTTTCAGACAAAATTTGTTGGGACGCTATTCTCCTTTTTGAGTTTCTATCTTCCCACAGTTTGGTTCTTTGTGGTTTTCGGTTATGATTTTACGAGTTTTGAAGGGATGTTACGCACGAGTCAAATTAATGCGAGAGAAATATTTTGGCATGACAGGGATGCACCAGTGGAGCCCTCCTGGGCGCTTTGCTTCATAGCAGCTATTGCCCGATTCTACAACGCATTTTTCCAACACATGACTCTCAATGCCTACAGTCATATTGGCCACTACTGTGCATACTTTGTGGTTAGTGACTTTTTTGGGTCACTTATTCGAAAGGAACTCTGTCCTGAAGAGGTATTATTAGTCCTTGTTGTTTCATATTCAAACATAATTACCGTAAATACCATTATACATATCTGTTACTACCTGTGCTGTGGTAATTGTAGGTACTGGAAATGTTGGAAGAATTTAAAATACTCATGACTAAATCCAACGAGTACCTTTGTCTCTACACGATTGTGTTTACAACGATGACGCTCACTTATCATTCAGTACATTTATTCGACTGTCTCAACGCAACTACTTTCATCTGGAAAATACAAGGATACATCTACATTGGCTATGTCGTCAGTCACTACATGATTCCCCAAGCTCTCCTAGTGAAGGTAATTTCGAGACAGTCATAATTTCTTTTCAATTATACTGACTGACATTTGTAACTAGCTCAGCTCCAACAGTTTTCGAAATAATCCGTGAATTATAGCAACTTATAGGGAAATCATCAAATAAATATGTTATAAATATCTGTAACATCAGTATTTTTTTTCTTGAAGGTTAAACAACTAAGAAAATGGCTTCATACAAACAATAATTGTGTCAAGATACCACATATTGACTTGAGCTCAATTTTATTTGATTTACTCGACTTTCGGTATGGGATTAGAGGCGGTCGCTCATTCATAATGAAAGGAGAATTTTGTGGAACGGTGAGGAAACTAAGTAGCAACTTCTTCAAAGTTCAAATCAAATCTTTTTTTATATTCGTTTTAGTTCAGAATAAACTGGGATTCTCTTATTTTTAAATTACAGCTAATTGGCAACATCATATCCTATGCCATGTTAAACATGCTGAATGCTAGGTAATGGAAAATGGAAGTGATTTCAACTGCCGCTATTAAAAATGCAGTCCTACCTATGCATACTTTAACAATCATATAAGCTTGATACGATCGATGATCAAAATCAATAATTACATAAAATAAGGATGTTAAATCTTTAATGTGGATTGTACTCACCAAATTGAAGGAGCTTAATATTCAATTCCGCTTGCTTGACTCCTATGGCATTGGTCTGGACGTCTCTAAAACGTTGTCCTTTTGAAGATACTCTAACCCATAAGTAATAAAATCCACCAAATAGTTTATAATAATTGCTAAATATATGTCCACTGATTGTGCGTAACATTTCTGTTTAAATATATAGCTATTATAAATCCCAATCAAAGCTACAAAAACAAATGTAATCTCGCTAGCCCTCTAGTATTTGAACATTTTTATTTACACATGTAATGAAGAATGGGTGAAGAGAAATAAAATACTTCGACGCCGCTTTACACATTTTGTGAGCCACAAACTTTTCTACCTTAGCCCCACTGCCATGTCTGCGCAACTGGGTTTTGAAAGTTCTTTAATGCCAACATAGGAACAAAATTTTGGACAAATAGATCGAAATTTTGGTAGGACGTAATCAAAATATTGTTACGCCATTTTGTAACCCATACATTTGGCTAGGCATTCTGGAAGAGATATTTGGGATTTCAAGTTTGGTTTAGCTTCAATTAAGGGCCAAATATGGGATGATTTACTTCCCCCTATTAATCGCTAGTTAAAATGTTCGATTTTCAAATTTAATTACTGCCCAAAATAAAATTATTTTTTGAAATATTGCTTCCTAGTTGCCTAGATACTAGGTCAGACAACGTGGAAAAAAAGTTACATGGACATATCTCATTTTCTTATACCAGTTCTATTTGCCCGAAACACAGCATACGCGTCCTTAAGAGAGCAGACATGGGACATGTGCTCTCGACGACACGCTCCTCTCCTCTCAACAAGTTCCTACCAATTAGCATTACTATTATAGTATTAGAGACACGTGATGCTAAAGCATAGCAGACCCCAGCGTTCCATTAGAAGCCCACGTTGTCTTTTGTATTAGAGTAATTCTACATTCGACATTCTAAAATCTATACCTACGTTAGTTTACAAGAAAACCCGGATTCGGTAATATTATTATGTGTATAGCAGAAAAAAGTTTATTTTGTTCAGTAAAAAAGCACCGTAAGCAAATAGAACATATTATGTTAAAATGATTCCCATATCATAAAAATTAGGTCAGAGTTGAAACTGTTGAATAGGCTCAATAAACAGCACAGACACGGACTTATAGTTATTTGTAACTAGGCACTATATAGGTAAGTAGGTACATTAATTTGTGCCCCACATCCTTGAAAAAAATCTGTTTTGTACGGTAATGGTAAGCAGCCTGAGCAGATTACATTTGATTCTCAAACTTATTGTACTAAATCTTACTTCGGTTCTGCAGCTTTTCTCCACAAAGAAGAAGAGTTGGTTGCTCAGGTACATATTACGTGCTCCACATCCTTAGCTTTACGATATAAATATATATAGTTAATTATAAAATTACTCATCTCTTAAGTCCATCGTCTTCTTACTTTCACTACACCAGCCTTTCAAGCTCACTTTCACTACAACTTAAAATATAGTTTTATCTCAACATTTTACAAGTTCATTGTATTTCTTATTATATATTGCTATGCTATTAAAAATTTCAAACGTCATCTATATAAGATATGAAATGAATTTCCTACCTAAGTTGATACTTAGGTGCCGGTATTTGCAAGGTCTCTGCCCACGCAAATAATAAGTATACAATAGATATTTCAAATGAAAAAAAAAATTTAAATGAATGGAGCTTTGTATTATCCTAGTAACGAAAACATAAAATTCATGCGGTTTTATTTGACAGTAGGAAGGACAGACAATGCGACAGATGCCTCTGTGTATAGAAGGTAAAAAACTATTAGAATATAATAGAGAATAAG